>QLTV01000966.1:248791-306849 GCA_003457575.1 Thermophis baileyi | reverse complement strand
CATTCTAGGCTAAACCCTTGATAAGCCAGCACACTCCCCGCTTGGGATTGTAAATTCCACTATTAACTAACGAATTAACTAAAGTAAATAACATTCATAGAGAACATAATAAAGAATTAGCTACCTATTTGTAACTGCGGTTCTTCTGGTGGTCATCTGTGAATTCACATAATCTCACAATCTTAGTTGTGTAATTGCTTTTCACTCCCTTGGTTTTGTCATTGCTATTTTGAAATGGGAAGGAAGAAGGACCCACATCTGGCTGTATAAATGTGTGACAATAGGACTCCCATCAAAAGTACTTTAACTGTGGAATATTCCAGTAGCACTAATGTGCAAGTGCAGAACCTCTTATGTGCACATTCACAGATGCCTACTAAAACTAGGTATGGGTCAGTAGATATTTCGTCCCAGTTTGGGCATAATAATAAATAGGGTTTAATTTAACTGAGAAAGTGGAAGTTTAATTGAGGAAGTGGAAGTGTGTACAGTTTGGGTTTTGACCAAGAAAAGGGAGAACAAATATTTAAGCTCAAAAGCTAAACAAGTTTGTTCACTAGCACTAAGTTATAATGGCTAATTAGCCATATTGGGCTGCTGGAGGAAAGACAGAATATGTTTCTAATAAAGTAATTAGTATTAATACTTGCACAGTTGTGGCCTAAATGTTTCAGTAACAATGTTGTATTTTGCAGTTGAATCTTTATAGTGTTCTGCACTGAAGTATTACAGATTATTCTATTGCAAAAAAATCCATATAATCTTCTACCATGACAGGGAAAAAATATTCTATTAAAAAAAAACAAAATCTTGTTTGTTATGTTCATTTGCCTGGGCTTAATATTGCAATACTTTAAGATACTTTAGGATTCAGCACTCTATCCCTAATAACTTGGTATATACCATTGTAAGGTGTAAGTTACTTTGAATGCTGATCATTTTGGATCTTGGATTCCTACAGGAGGAGTTTGAGAAGGCAATGCGATGGTATGAATCTACACTGAAGCTTCAGCCTGAATTTGCACCAGCAAAGAATCGAATTCGTGCCATTCAGTGTCATTTACTCATGAAAAATGAAAGACATTCTCCTTAAATATTACAATCTTCTTCCCTTTTTTTTCCAAAAAAGCAAAATCATTGTTCATTAATAGACTTGAAATGAAGTGAGCTAATAGAAATTGGAAAATACTATTTCTAGTAAGAATTGGAGGTTGGTTGTATTATTCAGAAGCAAGAATATCTTTGGAGAAACTATAGTAAATGTTATACCAGACAATTCTATAAATAAATATTGAGCCCAGAGAACTTCCATGTGCCTATGTCCCGAACATCATTAGATTTTCCACAATATTTGATTGGATGCCAGCATAAAATTTAACCCGCTTCTTGTCTTAACACATCTATGAAAATGCAAAGTACTTCATTGCACCAGACACTATATGTAAGAGGAAGGCATAATTAGCTTTTCATCCATCAGGAGCTCATATTCTACTTCTTCATCCAGTCCATACTTTAGTATTACCAAGTCAGAGAAAGATACTGAGATAATGCAGGAAATTGCAAATCATTTTAGTACATTTTAAGAACAAGCAGCCTTCTATCTATTGTTGCTTTTATTGGGGAGGGTGGGGGGGGGGGAATAGTGAAAACAACATTGTGTGAAATCATTTATAATATGGTTTACAAGAAAAAAGAAAAAAGTAATTTCGAAGGTTTCTTTTAATCCATTATATATTAGAAGCCCTTTGCAGCCTTTAGCCTGTCTTTACTAATTCTTTTACCCAACTGAGTGTAAACTGCAAATGTTAAAGGCATATGCACACATGTTCTTTCTCTGTATGTCTAAACAGTTAAGCGAGAGAGAGCATGTTAGCAAATAGGACAAGTGGTCTGTTTCTTAATCAGCATCCAGTTTGGTCAACTAAAGGACCAAATTGCAGATTTCATTGTTGAATCAACAAGGGCACAAAACGTGAAGCAAAAATAAACAATTATTAATAAACAGAATTTTGATTCCTCTCTTTTTTATGGTGAAATTTGTGTTACATGATACACTAGTACCTTAGCCCAAAATTCCACGTTCCATGACCTTTATTGATATATACATTTCAAGGGATAAGAAGATTTTTGCTTATACATGTAGAATCATCCCTTGATTTTAACTCCATATTTATTACATGATAAAATATCTAAAATTTCATTTGAAAGAAGGCAGCAGTTACAGAGTTATTTCAAGGAGAAAAGTAGTTGGTAGAGTTTCAGCTTTGCTATTATAGTTGATTTGCTCTACAAAAGTGAGCCATGGGTCTTGTTACTAAACACATTAAGATGATTTGTTTAGTTCTAGCTGAACACAAGGCATGACTCTGGCCAGTTGTGATTTGAATATTAAATCATGGTTAAGCCACAGTTCAGCACAATATGTGAATCCAGGCAGATATTCTGTTAACCCACCATCAACAGTTCCATTGCTTTCCCATTTGTAGACTAGTAATACACAACTTGACTAAAATCAGTTAATTCAAATTCATAGGAAAGTTTTCTGTAGACTCAGTTGTAAGAAAAAGCTGTGTATTTCTCTTATAGCCAGATTCTATTGCACTGGTAAAATTTGAAAGCTAGATTTGGTACTCTTTTCATTTGAGTTGAATTAAATTGGATTAATTTGAATCCAGTGTTTGCTTTTTACTCAGTCCCAGATTTTTCAATGACAGTGATTCAAATACAGTTTGATAAGAAACTGTTAAAAAAATTTAATTGAGATAGCTCAATGTCTGGCATACCGTGTCTTCCTTAGCAGTTGTTGCAATCAAGTTTAAAATACTGACATTCTTTACTGCCAATTTTCCACTTCAGAGCTTTTTAAAATGTGAGAAATGTGAAAATATGGTGGTATTGCCTAATCCAGCATATAAATGTACATGTTTCATGTTTGGTATCCAGAGCAGGAAAATTAACTCTGTTTTAAATAAAATATGAGAAAATATGTAAATAAGAGTACTGGACTTAATGCAAGATATAACAAAAGATAAAGGGGTGAGTTACAGGTTTATTTCCATACACCAGTGGAATATGCACATGTACTGTATTTTGCAGAGGAGAAATCAATGTTATTACAGTTTATGTGTGTTTGTATACATACACATACATACAGTATATTAATATATTAGTATTGCTGAATACCTATCATTATGAAAAAATTATATTGCTAATTTGCAGCCATTCCTTGAAGTCTTTCTAACCAACATGCCTCCTTTAAAACAATGAAAAATTGAGGTATCTATATGCAAAATAGCAACATAAAACATAAAAATATATATTTCATGTGACATGGAGCTAACCTCTTTACAGCAATCCAGATACTGCATGTTGTATAAACTTAAATCTTCAGACATTTTTCAAGGCCAGTTGTGTGTAAAAGACACTGAACACAAGCAAAAAGAAACACAAAAGATTTAACTGAAATTTGGAAGGAAACTTGAATATAATGATGGGCAACAAATAATTATTTATGAAAGTAACTGCTCTATTTGTCTCCATCAGTGCCACACTTGAATATGTAATATGAAACATGTATTAGAGAAACATTGTAAGAGTCCAGTATCATTTTTCCAGGAAAAAAATCATTCTTACATTCACTTTCATGAGTAATGAGAGGCTCCTAAAAAAACTAGAACAACCTAATAATGCAGTAATACAGAAACACATCTTCATAAATCAGTTTCTAGTTAATAAGGTGACACACCAACAAGATTTTCAGAAACTCTGAATGCATTCTCATTCTCCCAACTACTCTTCCCTCCATCAGTTAAACTGTTGAACAACAGATTGTGATGAAAATAGCTGCCAACACATCTGGAATCCTCCAGGTGGCAGCTTGAATCCATATTTAGCATCACTTTTTCTTTTAAGACCCTAAAAATAGATACTCCTGCATAAAACAGGATGGGCAGTTCCCTTACCTCCAGTAGCTAAATATAGGAGAATGCTTCTACTTCTTACTTGAATGAAAACCAGAAAAAGGTATCTCTCTTTCATTTTCATACATATATGTACGCCATTTTGTGATTATTTCTTTGTTTTGATTTTTAAGCAGGGGTGAGCTGAGTTCCTCAGGGCTGAAGTAGATGAAGAAAGCTGTTTTCTTCCTGCCAAATACCTCTTTTTCTCTTTGTCTTTCTGACACTATGCAGCAGGCATGGGAAATGGGACAGGTATCTCATATTAAAAATCTAAACTTAACCCTCAGAGGATTTTGAAAGTAGGCCATGGACTGCCTGCAGCCTTAGAATCACAGGTTGTCCGTTCCACATCTCTGCTTCACTAATGCATTCTGAATTTACAAACAAGTGCAAACCCAGAATATCTTACACGAGTTTTTGGCAATAATTAATTTGTGATATGCATGGAATCTTTAGGTACACAAGATGTACCTAGTGAGGCCCCAAGTATCTCATGATCCACTAGAAGCTGGCCAGTGATCATTAATTTGACTGGCCATTCCTTTTGTTCCTCTAGATGTGAGTTTTCTTGCTATACTATACAGCTGTAGACAAGTTTAATGCTTAAGTATACATAAAGGGTATGCCAATGTGCCCACCTTTTCTGGTACCCTATTTCATGAATCCTTTCCTTGGTAAATTTAAATAGACTTTTCAGAGATATATTTCAGAGTTTTAGTGCAATTAGCTGATCCACAAATTAAATCAACTATAGCTTTAAGAATAAAATATGTCAGCCTTTTTAAAAGGATTGATCTGGTCCTATTTGAAAAGAAGGCACTAATAAATAGGAGAAAGAACAGTCCAGTGAATATTAAGCTCATTATTTCTTATGCACAGTCTTAGAATAAAGCAGATGATTGCAAAGAAGTCTGAGATACCAAAAATTGGAGATTGTTTTTTTTAAATCAGCCACAGAAGAAACTCCAATATTAATAAATGGTATGTTGTAGAAAGAACTGTAAATCCGCTGAATCATACCATTTTGCAGTGGAAACATTAACTGAAAAGAATTGCCCTATGAATACCTTTGTCCTAGCTTTGTCCAACATTGAACAGATTTCATCCATCTATGTTCATGGCTAATGACAAGGAACTAAGGGAACTGAAGTCCAAAGTACCAGGTTATCTATTCCTAAACACTGTCATGCAGATATTTTTATATCATTAGATGCATATTGAATGTTTAGATCTGTTCCTTAATGACATCTGAGTCTTTTTTACAACATCACCACTCTACAACTCTACAACTCCTCAATTAAATCTAGTAAAATTGATGTTTGGGATCCACAGGAAACTAGACATTTATGTGATATGTTCATTAAAAGCATATTTATTTTTCTCCTTTGAATTAAAAATTGTAACTCCCTCCTCCTCCACCCCACCCACAGAGTGGTATTTTTCAAGCTTTGATAAAAACTTGATTAACATAGATCCTGGAAGATAAAGATGATTGTCTTCCTAGTGCATTTTCTTGGGGGTGGGGTGGGGGTAATATAAAAAAAGGGAGCATTGCCAACCGCAAAGAAATCTTGACAACAAAAAAGGAACAAGAATTTTCAATCCAGGCTAAGTGCTGCACAGGCAGAAACCTTGCTCTGACGTACATGAAAACCCTGCCAGGATTAACTCCTTCATGCCAATGAAAGCCAGGCTTCTCACAGTATTTGTCTTGCCATGAGTTTCATACTCTTTCCATTAGAGGTCATGCAGTTTTATTTAATTCTGCTGTCACATTACATGTAGATATTGGAGATAAACATTTGTACACAGCATTAATGGATGGGTTAGAAAAACTTTGTCCACCCATTGATTCTTTTTTGCAGGTGGTACACAGAAGTCCATTAATTACAAAACAGGACAGAGATTTCCTTTCTGAAATTGATATCCTCAGTAGCAATTATTTTTCTTATCTCCTTTTTCTGGCAGCCGGAACAAGCATAGGCATCTTTCATTCAAAATTTCAAAGCAACTGATAAAAATGCTGTTAAGGGAGACTTATATTCTCAAAAAAAAAATTTATTCTCCAAATAAGACACTGCAGGATGAAAAACTCTTTGCAGATGGGACAGCTTCAGGCTATGAACTGAATACAGAGACCAGATCTCTATCTCTATCTACTAGTTGCTCCCTCCTACAAAATTGCAGTAGAGATTTCCAGAATTGTCTTTGTGATGGCATGGAAAAGAAAAGGACAGGAATAGAAGAACATGAACGATACTTAAACTGCCTTCTACAAGATCCTACATGAAGCTCTCTGGGATAATTTCAAATATCTTTGGGTTCCAAAAAATAAACCTCCATTTGACTAAATATGGCCTGTCTCCTGAAGTCATTTTCCAATGTAGTGACATCCAGATGAATTTGAATTGTATCACCTAGTACTCCAGGCAGGATGCCAGCTAAGAATTCCAGTTATAATCCCAGCAAATCCAAAAAAACACCAGTTGATGATGACAATTTTGTTTAAATAAAAAGCACAAAAAATAATTTTGCGATGATTATGTTCTGACTAGAAGTCTTCACGGTATTACTAGAGGTCTTCACGGTATTCACGGTATTAGGCAAGCAGAAATAACATCATTTCCTACACTATACATTTGGTATACCTGGCATTACAGAAGCAAACACAGAGGGATGGCACTGAATTGTATCTCAGGCCAACTACATGAGGTATGATTGTATTTTTCCATACTGCAATTGCTGGAGCTTTATGTGAATGAAGCCACGAGTTTAGTCATGATTAAAAAAAAACTGTTGCTTAGGGCAATGTGTGAAGCCAAACTGGGTATCATAGTTTCATCCATTAGCCAGGCTAACTATGGCACTCCCAAAGATTTCCTCCTCCAACCATAAAAGACTGATACCTTCTTCCCATCCTGTGGGGTTTATTATAATTATCATTATTGACTTACACTAGCACAGACTTACTCAAATCTAAGATGGACTGCGGACTTAAATATTCACAACTCAAAGTATCATTTAAAAAAATCATCATATTATTGAATGATATATTGTAGCATGTTTATCAGAAGTCCCTCAGCAAAAGTCTATAGTACAATACCTGAGCCAAGAACCTTCAGAGTCCATTTTTCTAAACTATAATCCTGGTACTGCTGCCGTGACCACAGTAGCAGAGATTCTCCTTAACTGATTACTTCCAACACTGATCATCTTCCTGACTTCATTTGTTAATTGTGAATATGAAAAATTTGATACCTGGTAACCTAATGCTAAAAACTTGCAACTCTCTAGTTTACAAAAAGCCCAGATTACACTCAGCAGCCTAATTAAATTGTAGCCAATGATGTTTACCAATGCTACCAACACCTGTAAACTAATCCTGTGTGTCCAGTAACATGACTCATTTTGTATCTTTCTGAAAATAATAAAATGGGAATACAAATTTGAGTTAATTCTACTGTATAGAAAAACAACTTATGGTCAAAACTAAGGGCCTCTCATGAACATTTGTAGAACTCATAAATGTCTGCTATTGGCCTTAAGGAGAAATAAAATACCTCAATTATCAGGAATTGCATCCTCATATTTTTCCAGTTCTGCCCAGTATTGCATGTTTACTTCATCTGCGTTTTACCTGTTTAGAAATTATTTGAATTGGGAGTGATTATTTTGTGGCCAGGCATCAAATTGCTTTGGTGTGTATGGAGATTCTCAATCAGAGGTGGGTTCCTGCCGGTTCGGACCGGTTCTATAGAACCGGTAGTGGGAATTTTCCCCCGCTCACCGAACCGGCAGCAATGGCCGGCTGGATACGCCCCTGAATTGGCTCGACGGCGCCATAGGCGGCGCCATCTTGTTTTTTGCTGTTTTTTGCTTCTGCGCATGCACAGAAGCTGGGTTTTTAGCACTGTGCATGCGCCCATGCGGTGCGCCCGCGTGGTGCGTGAGGAAGCAAACCGGCAGCGAGGTAAGCCAGAACCCACCTCTGTTCTCAATCATCCAGGACATTGTCTCAAAGGTGCTTTTCCAAAAGGCAACTGGGTTTTCCTGATATTTTGAGAAGCGAAATATTTTTTCCTTGAAAAATATTTCGCTTCTCATCCAAGAAGCTTCTTCAGTTCTCTTCAAGGAAAAAACCCCCGAGATAATCCAATTGCCTTTTGGAAAAGCACCTTTAGGACAATTGTTTTGGTGGTTAAATGAAAGAGGGCAGCAAAGAGCATAGGGCCAACAGGACTGGTAGGCCAGCAGGTCTGGCAGGATGGCAGGGCGAGTGGAGCGCAGGACAGCTTGATGGCTGGGGCTTTGCACTGGGGTTCTGGGGTGGCTGGTCACGGTGCAGAGCCTGGGGGACAATATCCCTTCATGGCTTGGTTATCTGAAGGACCATCTCTTGCCGGTCACATCTACCCGACCCATCAGAGCGGGGAGACAGGGAATGTTGCGGGTCCCATCCCCGAGGGAGATACATCTGTTGGGACCCAGAAGAAGGGCCTTCTCCATGGTGGCTCCCTCTCTCTGGAACATCATTCCCCCAGAGATTAGAATGGCCTCCACTCTAATACTCTTCTGGAAGGCGCTGAAGACCTGGTTCTGCCAGCGGGCCTGGGGAACCCAGAGCAGGATGGAGCCCATTAAATGGCTCGTGTGATCTACTGTCGCCTGGGCAGGGGGGTGGGCGGTGATTTTGTTATATTGTACTATATTAATTTATTTGATTATTTTTGTTAGTTTTTATTGTTTTAAATGTGGTTTTATATTCTGTAAGCCGCCTTGAGTCGCCATGGGCGAATAGGTGGCAATATAAATTCAATAAATAAATAAATAAATTCCTCAGAAGCAGCAGCAGCTCCATACGTCTCGCTTCTCCGCCATCCCACCCCTCCCCACCTGCCACCCCCACCAGCCACTAAAAACTTTTTGCGAGTGCGAGAAGTTGTTAATTGTTCGCACTCGCGAGAAGTTTTTCTTTACCGTGCAAGATGTTTCCATGCACAGACCAGCCGAGAGACGCGGCGGAACTGCCAGTCTCCAGTAAGATGCACGTCTCACGGTGGGGCGCAATTTGGGGGTGGCAGGTGGGGCAGTGGATGGGGCGGGGTGGGCCGCAAGATGTAAACCCCAGCTGGAAGCCACTGGAAGCGGAGAAGAGGCCGGTCGGGCCAGACACCTGCTGCCGTGCCTTCTGACAGCCGGAGCAGAGAGGCAGCGAAGGGCAAAGGGAGCCGTAGCCCCGCATGGAGCTGGAACCATAGAGCGGGAAGCGCACTCCCACAGCGGCCACTCCCGGAAGACTCCGCAGCAGGCAGCTGACCCGACCGGCCTCTTACCGCTCAGTCGGNGGGTGGCAGGTGGGGAGGGGGCAGCGGAGAAGCGAGACGCATGGAGCGAGACAGCTCCTGCCATGCCTGGCGAGGGGGGGACAAGAGACGGCAAGGGGAGCCCTGTCTCGCTCCATGCGGTGGGGCGGTGGATGGAGTGGGCCGGGCCGGGCCGCAAGATGTAAACCCCAGCTGGAAGCCACTGGAAGCGGAGAAGAGGCCGGTCGGGCCAGCCACCTGCTGCCGTGCCTTCTGACAGCCGGAGCAGAGAGGCAGCGAAGGGCAAAGGGAGCCGTAGCCCCGCATGGAGCTGGAACCATAGAGCGGGAAGCGCACTCCCACAGCGGCCACTCCCGGAAGACTCCGCAGCAGGCAGCTGACCCGACCGGCCTCTTACCGCTCAGTCGGTGAGTGGTGCTCTGGCCGGCCGGAGAGGGGGTTGTCTGCTGGGTGGGCACTACGTGGCAAGAGGTGCCAGGCTCTTTTGCGAGTGGGGTGGGAGTTTCCAGGCAAGGGGGATGGATGGATGGATGGATGGATGGATGGATGGATGGGAGGCGGGCGAGCGCCAAGAACACTGGGGAGAGATAGAACGGAGAGGCAGCTCCCGATCAGCTCAGTTGATCCACGGGTCCTGATTAAGGGGCCCAGCTGCCATTAGCTGACCAGGGAAGGGAAGGGCTGCCTCCTGTGCTGGCCACGCCCACCCCTTCACTAGGGCTTATTTTCAGGGGATGGCGTATATTTACACCCACCCCAAAAATCAGGCTTGGCCTTATTTTCAGGACATGTCATATTTTCGGGGAAACACGGTAGTTGTAGAAGGTGGCAAGATAGTGATGGGAATCAGGGAGAAGGCTGAATGCTTCAAATTCTGGCTTTGTACCTGTCTTTTCACAAAAAGCCCAACTTGTCAGAAGACACATCATGGGGAACAGAAGAGAAATCCAGGTCAAAATAGGTTAAAAAAAAGTGGGGATATAACATCTAGCTGTTTTGAATTAATTCAAATTTCCAGGGCAAGTTAGATTCCATCCCAGGGTATTAAAAGTAGTGGCAGATGTGATATTTGAAATACAGAGAAAGATTGGTGAACAACTAATGTTGTTTCAATATTTTTAAAAGCTGGAGGAGAGGTGGGAAACCCAGGATGACCTAGGAAGACACAAGATAAAAGAGACTTATTGGCTTGACTTTGGTACCTGGAAAATCCCAGAAAAGGTCATCAAGCATTGGGACTGCAAGCATTAGTAAGGAACAATCGATCAATTTTTATTACAGATCCAGACCAGCATTACAAATAAAAGCATTAAAAACAACAATAATAGTAAAAAATAAAAATAAAACACAAACAGGATAATATATTGCAATTCGTGGTGGATTTAGAAAGGAACAAGGTGATTACTAGTAGGATTTGTTAAAAATGGTTGTGCCCAACTTATTTTACTGCTTATTTTTTTCACACTGACTAATTTATTAGTTCAAAGGAATGCTATGAGTGGAGTGGAGTTAGACTTAGTAATTTGATAAAGTTGACCATAGCCTCCTCCTTAATGGAATGGAACAAGGTGGGATGGATGGTCCCACTATCAGATGGATGTTGGTTCTTGTTTAAGAACAATACCCCTCACATGGTCCTTAATAAATCTATTGGGAAGGGGGAGATTTGCTGTGGGGTATTGAGAGTCCTGTGCTGGGCTTAATAATATTCAAAATGTTCATAAATATCTCAAATGAGTCAGAAAGGATGCTCATCATATTTGCAGGAAACATTGCTGACAGCAGCTGTTCCAGGCCTTTGAAATGCCACATCAAGAAAAGTCAGGGTTTACTCCTTTTTTGGTATCCTTCCTAAAAAAACGGCCAGATTCCTTTCTGAATTCTGGGGTATCCTAATGTAATAATTTGCCAGAATGAAAGAAATTTATATAGGATAGTAAATAAGCTGCCGCCAGGGCATCTACTAGAGAAACAACAACAAAAAAAAATCAAAATAGCTCTTGTGACCACACAATCAAAGCCTCCCCCTTTTTTTATGTGAATGCAATATATGAAAAAAATTTTACAGGCTTTGACTGCATGGCTACAATTGTAATCTCGACTTTTTGGGCAGACATTCCCACAGGACACCTGTGTCTGGCTGCCACCACCTGTTCATGAGTGGGGAGATGTTTCTCTGATATCCGGATGGAGCAAAATAAAAGATTGTCCCTTCCATGACTGCATTTTTAAATACATGATTTATATACATACATACATACATACATACATACATACATACATACATACATACATACATACACACACACACACATATATATATATGCCAAAATATAGAGTCATAGATCTATATATAAGGGTTATGTATCATTAACAGCACACAAACTAAGAAATAGAGGAACAGAAAATGTAAACAAAGGTAAAACTACTCGACTGAGCAAAGCAACACTGAAAAGAAATTACATGCTCCCGAGACATCTGCTGTAGTTTCCTGCCAATGTTTCCCTGTCAGTTCCAGTGCTCCCCATCAGTTAGGAAATCCTTGTTATTCTTAGAAATTGAAATCAACTGACAGAGTCCTTTCATTGGAAAAAGATATTTTCTAAGAGCTATAGCACCCCAGTCATCAACCAGCTTGCAAGCTTCTTTATCCACTACAATATGGCATGTAAATGGATTTGGGTTGTGACTTGGAGGTGGACATGCTGTTTTTCTTGTGTATTCCTAATGATGTTTACATGAGAAAACTTTGTTTGGAAATCCAACTGCATTATTACGGTAGATTTCAATTATCCATTTTTATTGTTACTGCCTTAATATCATTTCGCAAAATGATAATGTGTCCAAAGTGTGATCATTTGAACCTGTCGTTTGTGCTTCAAGTGATACCTCTGGGTTGGTTTCTTTGATGAATCATTGGTTTCCTTGGCTCTCCAGTCTTATTTCAGCAATCAGAGGAGGGTTATCAACCTAGTGCTGCTTATTGAGGGTTCTTTCTCCAATTTTAAAATCACACTCAACTTTTCCCAATACAATCTATACACAAAAAATTGATCTCATTTTAGAATCATAGAATCATATGGCTGGAAGGGATCTTGAAAATCTTCTAGTCCAACCCTGCCCAAGGCAGGAGATTTTATTGCATCTTAGACAAATGGCTCTCTACTCTTCTTGAAGACCACCAGTGATGGTTCAGTCACAACTCCAGGAGGGAAGCTGTTCCATTAATTAATTGTTCTCAGTCAGGAAATTTCTCCTTAGTTCCATTGGATCTCCCTTTAACAAGCTTCTACCCATTGCTTCTTGTCCTGTCCTCAATGCTCTGGACCCTCTGCTCCCTGTGGCAGACCTTTAAGTACCAGAAAATAGCTATCAGGTCACCCTTAATCCTTCTCTTCGTCAGGCTAGACATACCTAGTTCCCTTAATTGTTCATCAGATCATTTAGCCTCTGGACCCCTTACCATCTTTGTTGCTCTTCTCTGCATTCTTTCTAGGGTGTCAATGTATTTGTATTGTATTGTATCATTTGTATTGTGGCAACCAGAACTGGATGCAGTATTTCAAATTTGGCGTCATTAGTGCTTTAATTTAACTTAGTTGAGATCAAGGATTTTGTAACAAAACAGTTTAAGAGAAGCAGAAGACAAACATCTAAAATCCATACATTATTCAGAAAAATGTCTCGCTCGTTGTACATAAGTGGACCTCTCTAGGTTAGTTTTTAAGGAACAGGAGACATGGCTTGTAGTATGAAGCAAAGTAATTTAGCTGCTAGTGGCTATTAGATAGCACTCATATTTCCAAGCTCGGTCTTGATGGCCAAAATGACTATTGAGACCAGCATGCTTTGAAAACACACTTTTTTCTGCTTTTTATGATTGTTTCAAATATAAGAATCTGCGGTTAAGTTCATGCTTCCAAGTGAGGATCAAAACTGAACTCATAAGCCTATGTAAGATCACTTTAGCAAAGGAGTCAGTCTAAGTGAACTATTGATATATTTAGCATCTCAACATTTATGTTCATTTTCCCACTGGTGTTTTCGTGAATAATAAAAAGTACAAGATTTCCCTTCATGTTACACTTACATTATCCTAAACCTGATGTCAATAATATGACACTGTGGATGATGGGTGGGTTGATATAGGGGAAAGAAATACCCATATTTTCAGAGTTCACGAAATTGATGGGCATTCTGCCATAGTAGCTTTAATCATGTTTGCCACATTGTTTCTCAAAGCCTAAGCATCCTTGAACCTATTTCTAATATCTTTTTAAATATCTCTAAAATCACAAAATGGGCAACATAGAAAGTTGTAAGCTTCTGATCACCAAATGCATCAATGGCACTAGCTGGTAGTTCGTGACACTTATACACCCACGTACGTACTCTATGTCACCAAGTAAAGCAATGGATGCACATGGAAAGAGAACTTAATTCTCCCAGATAATATACTGAAGCTTGATCTTGGGGAAACTCAAATTCCTGCAGCAGAAAAACTACAGCATGCAAAGGCATCTAGAGGAAAGATTTATTTGCAATGAAGGAGTAGCTACAGATTTTAATTCACACACCAGGCATCCTTGGAAGTGTATCCTGTGGGTGCCATGTTTCATTCTAGGCATAATTCCCCTTGCCCTCACCATCAAATTGAATATATTTACCAAAAATCAAAGCAACCTTTCTATATCTACTTCGGAGTGTCGCATATATCAAAATAGCATGGTGTGTACCTACGGCTACACACCTATTTCTCAAAGCATACTTAAGGATATGTATTTTAAAAGCTTCCATAAATTCCCTTGAAACAAACTGGACTTGCTTCCAAATAAATTAAGATGTTCCTTTCCAAATGCAGCCCGAGTCTCTAAATGAAACGTACGAAACTGTAAAGTTGAAGGTAATTACTATCCAGATTTCAAAATATTTGTTCTCTCTCCAGCCTTGTCTTTTATCTCTCAGGCTTCTACACGTCACTACAGCAACATCCATAGCTCCAGCGAGGGCTGCCTCGCTGAATGTGCTCTGCTGTTATTAATGGAAGGAAGCACTGTTACACCTTCTTCTAAATATAGGCAATCTGTGTGTGCCTAATGACTACAATGTGAGAACTGAGAGGGACCAAAATATTGACATCCACTAGGTGTACATAATTTGTTTTTGTTCCCGCTCTCTTCCGAGGTATTATCTAAACCTTCATGGAAAATCTGTTATTATTTCACAGGAGGAATGTGCAAACTGTTATTTAGATGTGAACATGTTAGATGGAGTTTCCTCTGTTTGTTTTCCCATGCTCTAGCCAAGCCGTGTCAATGAGAAAGCATTTGCTGAGCTATTTTTAACTTCCCCCTTCCTTCCTTTTCTGTCTCTCTGCAAGGAGCTGCACCTTTTCATCAACACTGCAGGAAAATGGCATCGGGAGCCCAGGGATGGAGGAGTCTTCTGGGGACACAGTTTGCCTAGTGTGCAATATGGGAAGAGAAGAGAGGGTTGAGGATCAACCACGCCTGATAAAAGGAAACAGACAGAATGGAGCAGCAGGTCTCTTACCATTGGCAAGAGAAATGATAAAGAATCAGGGAAGAGAGAAAATCTGGGCAGGAAACAGAACAGAAGGAAACACAATGACCTGGTATTAAAGAGAAAATGTGAAAGCAAGGGATAATTCCAAGTTTATTCAAACATTGTCTTCAGTGAGTGTTTCTCTGCTCTCTCTCCACTTCTTCAATCATCAGTATGCCTTTCTATGACCCTGATCCCATAACACCCAATCAGCAACAATCCTACTCTACTACTGATACTGCAGTGATATTGGCAAAGCACAATCACACTAAGTCATCCTTTTGGAACACAAAGTCCCCACCCATTTTCTCCAGGAACAGCCGAGTATTCTATAAGCCCATGTAGTGATAGGACTTTAACAGGATAGAAAACAAATGCAGACAGAATGGCACATGTGCCATCACAACAGGATGCAATGTAAGTAGCTAAGTCATAACATTCATCCATCATTGCATGTGTCATCCTTTCCCTTCTTTCTTCTCTTCCCTGTGGATGCCTAGGTGTGGATTCAAAGACAAAAAACAAAAATGTTTTGGAGCATGTAGAGTTGTACGTGTGGAGCCTGTCTACAATTCTTTGAAGCAGCAGCATCCTTTCCTGGGAGTTGCATGGCTCACTTTTGTATCATCTTTGGAAAAGGTGCCTTTGGTTTAAGAAACTGCAAATAGATGGTGATGAATCTCTCCACATGCTCCAGAGTACCCTTTTGCCTTTTGAAACAATGCATGTATCACCAGACCTTTCACAATTATTCAAAGAGACAGCAGTTAGAGTTTGGAATGTATGTGCTGTGCTGCCAGGGCTTGGTAATGGATTCCAGAATGCAGGGGCATCCACTCTTCCTCTCCAGATTTTTTCTCCTAGAAGATTAAGTAAGAAAACTGAGTGGCTTTTAGTACTGGCGTGACACCAGTGGCTGGGTATAATTTAACCTTCTGCAAGACTAGATCTATTTTGGGCTAAACCAAATCTTGAATTGATTGATTGGACCAAGTGATCCAAAGTTCATTTACACATTCTTCAACACATTATTTCCTCGTCTCCACTGCATCCTAGGAATATGATGATTTATGAGTCTCCCAAAACAAGATATATTCTGAAGAGAGATCATATAACAGAATAACAGGATTTGAAGAATATTTGGAGATCTTGTAGTCCAACCTTCTGCTGGGGCAAAAGACCCTATACCATTCTAGACAAATTGTTGTCCAAACTCTTCTTGAAAATTTCCAGTGATGGAGCACCCAGAACTTCTGGAGGGAAGCCATTCCATTGATTGACTGTTCTGTCAGGAAATTTCTACTTAGTTCTAGGTTAGATCTTGTTTTAATGATCTTCCACCCATTATTTCTTGCCTTCAGGTGCTTTGGAGACTAAGTCAGCCCCCTCTTTGTGTCAGCCCTTCAAGTACTGGAAGACAGTTATGTCACCCCTAGTCCTTCTCTTCATTAGAATAGTTCCCTTAACTGTTCTTCATATGGTTTAGCCTCCACTCCCCAAATCATCTTTGTTGCTCTTCTGTGCACTCTTTCTAGGGCCTCAGCATCTTTTTTGTATCGTGGCAACCAAAATTGGACACAGTATTCCAAGTGTGGTCTCTTCAATGCAGTATAAAGCAGTACTAACTCTTCACGTGACCTCAATACTATCCGTCTAGTACTAACCTGCTTTTCTGGCAGTTGCAGCAAACGTCTGGCTTATACTTAAATGGTGGTCTATTAGGATATCTACATCAAGTTCTGGTCTATTATCCCTTTAATAAGGACCTTCTTCCCAGTTTGTAATCGTAATTACAAATTGCCTATGGTCTGATTATGTACATGGTGTATGTAGTGGAAAAGCAGATTCCCGTCAGAGATACCCTTATGTTAGTACCATTATTTTGGAGTAATTCAGGTTTTGTGTTTTTTAATAAACAAAGGACAAATGTCTCTGTACATTTGTCAGAGAAAATCTTTACTGCACTCTGCAAATATCAAGGTGATAAACACAAAAATACAACCTGCATATGCCCAATCTATTTTGTGTCCCAGCTACCAAATAGACCATCTGCCACCATCAAGTAGTGGTCCAGTTTTTTGCAGCACAAATTTCAATTCTGTTCTGTGTAATGAAAGCCGTGAAAATCCATTGAGCACATATGGTAAGCACAGTGTGCACAGGAAATGGGTCTCTGAAGTCCACATAGTTTTCTTATATGGACAGTAGTATATGTATGAACAAAAGAAGGGGAGGACAGAGAATGAGGTGGCTGGATGGAATCACTGAAGCAGTTGGTGTGAGCTTAAATGGACTCCGGGGGATGGTAGAGGACAGGAAGGCCTGGAGGAACATTGTCCATGGGGTCGCGATGAGCCGGACACGACTTCGCGACTAACAACAACGTATGTATGAACATATAAGAACTGTAAGAGATAATCAGGCTGAGCTCAAGGGAGGGGTCAAGCATGTCATAAGTTTGGAGTCCTTTCACACCCACAAGAGATCTAAGTCCAGCCCACCTTGAATTCCATTTACTCTTTATCTACCACCAATTTGCTTTGGCCCTTAATATTTCAGATTCTTGTTAGCATTCAATAAACCTGTAATCATTGAACCGCCTTGCTTCCTGATTTCTTGTGTCTGACAAGAAAGTCATTAGTCTTCTAGTCCACCACGGCTTATCATTGACTGGCAGCTGGTCTTATGGTTTTGAGGCCTTTCTTAGACTTTCTGCTGAAAATGACTTTCTTTAAATGCCCGCTTTCAGACATAACAGCTTGAGACAAACCCTGGGACCCCTTCTACTGTTTTACTTCTTTTTAAGATAAATACCCACTCATTCATAAAAGTCACCAAGTACATAGCAAAATAATCTTTTAAAAATAAACTTACAAAACTACCTGCTACAAAATCAGAGTGAAGAAATCGGGAAAGAATGGTTTATTGTTACAATTTCACGCCAGTTTTCCATTTAATAACACCATAACTACACACATATTGGATTTACACTTTGTGCTAAGCCATAGTTTCCTAAATTTTATTTGTTGAATAAACTACGTGTGTGTGTGTGTGTATGTGTGTGTGTGTGTGTGTGTGTCTGTCTGTCTGTCTGTCTGTCTTTCAGTCTTCATGGAACAAAGACAAGACCAAGCCATATAGGACTGTCCCTAACAAAAAAAATCAATCCATTTGCAAGTTAAGCAATAGATCATGATGGCCACAGCAACTTGCCATTTCCAAATAAAACCCATGGATGCCCTGTAGCCAAGACTAACTTGATGTAGGTTTAACATTTAACTGTAGCATATCAAATAACAGTGCTGCTTATTCCATTCACCAATTATTCCATTATGCTTTTGGTCAGTGTTTTGCTTAGCTGGTTTGCTTGCCAGATGAGACTAGTTAGCTATATTGGTTGACTGGTCCCTATGCTTTCTCAGCATCATCACCCTCCTTACACTGATGCAAATCTCACCCAGTGCCTGGGATTTGTCTTCAGCACAGGTTACCCAGAGGGCATGGATACATGGACAGCCCAAGGTATTTTCCTGCCTGAACCACAGACAAGATGATGCACAAATGCTCATTCCCCATATAAAGATCAACTGAATTGGCAACTGAATCTATTTCAGATCTGACAATTGGACAGCAACCTGTATTGCATCTGTGAGCAACCTTAGAAGTGCAGCCCATGTAGAAAACTGCTGCCATTACCCCATTGCTTGTTCCTACTATCAGCATCTGCTGCCAAAAGTCTCTATTGGAAGAACCAGGCCTCCCTATTTTTCATATGGAGAGAAAAGCATAGGAAATAGCTGTTCTTTACAATGAACAGAGCCATACTGGCTTTGCACTGTTTTGATTTGCTAGATTTGAAAATCTGTGATGATCTCCATAGGCTTCCAAAAGAAGATTATCAGATGGAAGATCCTTTCACTCTCTGGTTTCAGTGATCCGTCAGGAACAGGGCCACATCTAATATGGAGGCAAAAGTTACTAGTAAGGCAGCATCAATGGAGCAGACCCTTCTTAAAGAGCCATAAGCCTACTACAGAAGATGGCAAAATGAATAATACTGTATACTATTAACTGTGGTAATTGAAAATACAGACCAGTGTTGTTGTTGTTGTTAGTTGCGAAGTAGTGTCTGACCCATCGCGACCCCATGGACAACGTTCCTCCAGGCCTTTCTGTCCTCTACCATTCCCCGGAGTCCATTTAAGCTCACACCTACTACTTCAGTGACTCCATCCAGCCACCTCATTCTTCTTTTGCCCTTAATCTTTCCCAGCATTAGGTTCTTCTCCAGTGAGTCCTTCCTTCTCATTTGGTGGCCACAGTATTTGAGTTTCATCTTCAGGATCTGGCCTTCTAAAGAGCAGTCAGGGTTGACCTCCTCTAGGACTCACCGGTTTGATCACCTTGCAGTCCAAGGGACTCGCAGGAGTCTTCCTCAGCACCATAGTTCAAAGGCCTCAATTTTTTGGCGCTCAGCCTTCCTTATGGTCCAACTTTCACAGCCATACATTGCCACTGGGAAAACCATAGCCTTGACTATACACACTTTTGTTGGCAGGGTGATGTTTCTGCTGCTCTGACCACCAGTAGATGGCAGCAAAAAGAGCTTTCCAGATATGTCTAGGTCAGGGGTGTCAAACTGGATTTCTTCGAGGACTGGATCAGCATTGTAGTTTTCCTCCGCAGGCCGGCTGGGGGGGGGGGGTGGAGAGAGACTGGACTGACGCCTCCTGCAGCACTCTGCCAGCCAAAATGGGGCATGAGGGGACTGCCAGAGGCACTGCGGGCCGGTCCTTTGCTATTTCCAGGCCGGCTCTGCGGGCCTTGAGTTTCACACCCCTGGTCTAGGTCATCCCATGGTCCTTTGGATTTTTGCAGCCTTATCTGGTAGCTTGGATATAGAGTGTTTCTCAACTTCAGGAATTTTAAGATATGTGGACAGAATTCGCCAGCCAGCCTGACAATTCTGGGTGTTGAGAGTCCACCCTTTTTAAAGTTGCTGAGGTTGTGAAATACTGCTATAGACCACACTCAAAACAATGGCCCATTATCATTTATATAAATTTAATCAAAGCACAACGCACTGTAAAGCTGGAGGACACTGAAAATTAAATACAGAAATAATTGTACATGGTTATCGCAACAAAATGTCTGAAGATGAATTACCTTTATTCAAGTTACTAATAATTAGTGATGCTTTCTTTCAGAATACTCCATTCCATTCAGTTATCCTGTTTCTTGAACTTTCTTCCATAAATTGTGACCGCATTCACAAAATAGAGGTAATTTGTTTGTTTTTGGCTTACCTTCTTGAAGTTAGCCATTACTTTAGTAAAGTAATATTTCTATTTTAGCATATTTCATAAAATAAACTGTGGCTTATTCAGTACATTAAGTATATCATAGCTTACCGTGTTGGGTGAATATTGTCATTCAAACATGTTTAGTCTTCACTAGGCTAATATGATATTTTCATGCTAGGTTCTTATATCTAAGTGCAGTACAAGGTTTGATTATCTCCACTATAACCCAGTGAGTTAAGTTGACCTGAAAGAGAGTGACTAGCCCAAAGTCAGCTTCTATGGCTGAGGGAAAACTAAAAACTGGGTCAACGCTTTAAACCACTACATCATATTAGAAGGTGATTCTAATCACATCTCTATTTCTTTTCCTTTTGGTTGTCATTTTTTGCAGACATTCCTCAGGATGCTGCTATATCCTTCTTGTTTTAACAGTGGCCCCATGTGGCATTCATTTGTCTGAAATCAGTATTGTAAACCAGTGTTTTATCAACCTTGGCAACTTTTGATTCCAGAATTCCTCATCCAGCAGACCATTACATTGCCTATTTTTAGGCAATTCCTCATTCAATGAATGCAGAATTTGAACATCTGGGTGCTCTATGGAGAGATGGCCTGTGGCCATTTGCTCACAGTGACTTTACAGCATCACTGAGCCATCACTGAAGTGACCCAAAAGCCTCTCATTACTTTTACTTTGGTTGGACGACCCTTAGACCCTCTATCTTGCTTAAGGCTGATCAATATAGTCTGAGCAAGCCCCCCAATTTCTCAAGTTTTAATGTACGCATTTTGTTTGTTGGTTTTGACACACCTCTCCAGGGGGCAAAATATATATATAACGGAGAAGGGCTGAAAAATGCTGGGGTGTCCGTGTGTAATTCCTTCACAAATTACACAGAGACACCCCAGCATTTTTCAACCCTTCTCCGTTATTTAGCAACCGGTTATGGTGAGATAAAAGGTTCAAAAACAAAACGAATACTGTACTATTTTCGCTTTGAAAGGGTAGCTTTTAAACCAGGAGTGTTTTTTTTTTGTTTCCGCAATTCCCAACGGATCAGAACCCTCCCTCCCGAAAGCTTCTGGACTTGGAATTTTCTCCTTTCTCCCCAATACGGAAACGTGAAAGGGCACCCGGCTTCCCTATTCAACAGGGCGGACGGGAGGTTTTGGGGTTTTTGGTTCAGGCGACGGGTTTCTGGAACACCGCAGTGAAGCGGAGAAGTCGGCGGAGGACCCACCTCTGCTGCTGCTGCTGCTGCTGCGGGCGGCGGGCGGCGGCGAGGAATTCTGCCGGGCCCCGCGCTGCAGGCTGGCTCGAGCTGGCACCGAGCAGAGCGGGAGGCGGCCAGATGGTAGGCCGAGGGGGGGGAGGGGCCGCGCTGGAGGCAGCCGCGGGAGGGGAGCGAGACACCTACGCAACCAGCGAGCGAAGAGGAGATCCTTGGATGCAAACACAGGCGTCCTCCTCATCGCTTTCCCCCAGCTCCTCACATGCCCGTGATTCATTTCCACATGCCGTACACGTGACATGCTAATTCAGGGCTACTACACAATTCCGAGGCGGCGGCAGCCAGAGAAGCAACGAACCAGAGGCATTGCGAGAGAGCTGCAGCTTGGCGTGGAAAAAACGGGGGAAGAGGGGGGGGCGCAAAATGGGACAAAAAGCGGGAAAATAGGGGTACATTTAAGAGCGCCCGCAGCATCCCGCTAATGTCAGGATTGTCCTACCCTCCTTTTTTTTTGCCTTCGCCTCCCTCCCCCCCCTTTTTTTTTCGCCTCAGCGCCTCCACCCGCCGCTCACCCTTTCTGGGGACACGGGGTGACGGCAGACCCAGGCGCCGCTCGCCCACGCTTCCCAACCAGCCGCAGGAGGGGCTGCAGAAGGCGGGGCCAGCGGCCGCCCTCCTCTGTCCTTCTCCGGAGTTAAGCGCTGAGGAAGGGTTGGGGCTATATTTAAACACAAAACAAACGCACGATCTTTATTCGCCGGGGACGGAGCGGGAGAAAGGGAGGGAGCAAGGTTAACTACGCAAACTACGTTTGCTGTTTTTCCTTTCTTTTCCACCGCCTCCCTCCCTTCCCTCCCCTCCGCCAAGCCTAGCGGGGACTGCAATCCTCTGCACGCTTCCTTTGAAGTCAGCTCCTTGTAGCTCCGTGGGATTTGCCTCCGGAGTAAACACGCCTGGAATTGGACTGAAACGATAGAAACCGGAATACCTTCGGTCGTGTGCGCCATTTTAACCACGCGTCTGAAAAAGGGGAACTCCCTCGGTGGAAGAAACTGCGGTCAACCCGAGTGACTGGTTTCGCTGTTTTTGCGAAACTTGAGGGATCCGCGCGTTTCGCGGATGGTGTGGTGGTGCCAGGGGACGGAACAAAGGACTAGAACTTGTAGTTGGGGGGTGGGGAGAAGGTTGCCACATAGGAAAGAAATATCAATGTATTTTTCAAGGTTGACACACCATCTCAGTTGTAGGAAAACCCCCTCCCCCCCCCATCCTAGAGAACGAAATATTTTGGGAGATATTAAAAGAGAGGAAGAATATTATATTTCCCCAAAAGAGAAATGGAGAAACGTGTTCTTAAAGGCAGAAGGCAGCCCCAGCCTTCCTGCATAATAAAACAGCCTCCAGCAGATGCCTGAAGTCTTTAAGAGATGGATTTTTTGTACCCATTAAGAAATCTGGGCCAATCTATTCACAAGCAAATCACCTTCAGCTCCAGCTGATGGGATTAAAATTTACATCTCCCCCCCCCCCAAATTCTAAGAACAGGACATGACCTCTAGGACATAATAATAGGATTAACCCACCACCATTAGAATAGCAAAAGGCACAAGGCTCACTACATTGCACAACCCCCTGCAGCATCTCAGAAACCTATAAAAATCCATTTCATGCCTTGGTTGACCAAGAGATCAACCACCCCAGAAACATGCTTCTGTCAATGAAGTTTCTGGAATCCAAATAAACCTTTCCTTGCAGCCAGTCGGCCACCATTTTATTTCCAGTGCCTTTCTCCCGGCTTGGAACTGGGCTGGATTTTTCTTCCAGCACAGTTTGATAACTGCAAAATCTTGTGAGATAAAGCCTTCGCTAAGGTAGCCCCTTGGAAGAACAGACATACATTGGTAGTCTAGTCCTTTTCAATTGCTTCTGTTCGTTTGTGTAACTTGCCAGCGCATCAATTGGGTTCTTGCATGCTGAACCTTGGTTTGACTAAGCATGGTTTTTAACCAGAGTTGGTTGATTTACAAATCAAGGTGAGTGTTCACTTAACATACTAAATCAAAACCACATTATGGTTTAGTGAACTCAGCATTAGATGTAGTAGTAGTAGTGTAGGAAGCAACCCTCTCCCCAGACTAAAATATTCTTTATTCTTAATATTAAAAAGAGGCAGGATAGAATGTTTCCCCCAAAGAAGAAATGGAGAAAAATCAACAAAGGCAAAAAGCAGCCCCAGTCTTCCTGCCATAGGAAAACAGCCTCAAGCAGAAGCTTGAAGAGGCTGGTCTTTAGGAATGGAGATTTTGTATCCATTCAGAAAGACTGAACCAGTCTATTCATAAGCAAAGAGACTCCAAATAACACAATAGGCAAGCCAAAGCTTACAAGATTAGCTTAGACAAACACCTAGGGCAGTGATGGCTAACCTTGTTCTCATCGTGTGCCGAAAGTATATGCAATGCACACGTGGCACGCCCCGCGCGCGGCGTACCCCGGCCGCGCCCCCCTGCACATACGCGTGCGACCCCCCCCCCCATTCTCTCCTACGGAGGGCCTACGGAGCCCGGGGGAGGCCATTTTTGCCCTCCCAGATGCTCGAGGAAAGCCTTCGGAGCCTGGGGAGGGTGAAAAACGGGCCTCCCAGAAGTCCGGAAACGGCCCGTTTCCGGCCTCCGGAGGGCCTCCAGAGCCCAGGGAAGGCCATTTTCGCCCTACTGGAGGCTCGAGGAATGCCTCTGGAGGCTGGGAATGCGTCCCACCCTCCACGCATGCGCGGCAGATACCCGAAAATCAGCTGGCTGGTGGGAGGCGCGCGCACATGCGCAATGGAGCTGAGCTGGGCGACCGCTCGCGTGCCCGCAGAGAGGGCTCTGTGTGCCACAGGTTCGCCTTTTGCCTGTAGAGCAGCCATGACCCCTACATGACCCCATAGGAATCTGGCAACAGCCATTAAAATAAAGACACATTCTTACACAGGAACAGACATCTCAATCACAAAGTCCCAAAGAATGTATAAAAGTCCACCTATCTGAACCCCATTTTGTCAGCCACCCCAGAAACATGCTGTCACTGAAGTTTCTGGCATCCAAATATACGGGCCTTTCCTGCAGCCAGCCTCCATTTTATATCCAGCATCTTTCTTCTGGCTTGGAACCAGACCGGATTTTTATTCCAACAGTAGATTTCCCACCAAGTATGATGCAGACATTGCAAAGTGCCTTCATAGTATAATTTTACTATTCCATGATACTTCCATCTTTATATTCTGTAACTGTAGATGTGTAAAGACTGTAAATGTAGCTCTTTCTTAGCACTAATTCTAAATGAAATTAACAAGACCACTTTAGAATAAACGTGGTTTTCCCAAATGCATCCCTGCTATTTTAAACAAATTATTATTTCCCCAAATAATTCTGAATACTATTTAATATCCACTGCTAATATGTTCTAGTGGAATTATTTTAGGAAATTCCTAGGAGTGCCAGGTGAAGGAACTTTTTTTTTTCTGGCTGAAGCTTGTCCACAGAAAGACATTGCATTGACAATAGGGGCATTTTTCATCAAAGCCATGGTTTTCCTTAATTGTAACATGGTTGTAAAAGCTGGAACTTCAGGAAGGCTGACTAGAGAAAAATTGATGCCTTGGGTTTGTCATGCTGGAGAAGAAATATTTCTATAGCAGTAATGATGAAAATGAAGTTAAATGTCATGAACACCTGATGCAAAAGCAAGAGTCACTGGAGAAGAACATGATACTTGGAAAAATCAAAGGCATAAAAAAAGGAGGGCAATGAAGATAAGGTATATAGATACTATCACTGACACAAGACTGAACTTACAAGAACTCAAGTAGTTATGGGCAGGCAATCTTGCCAGTGCATCAGAAAGAGTTAGGCACGATTAAATGACCGAATAACAGTATTTGTCAGCGATGATTTTTCTTTAGAAAGTTAATATTGCACAGTCCACCTAGAACTATAGCAGTCAGCAAAAAAGTAGCCAAAACCAATATCAAACTTTTTCTTCCTAATCCATAGCTATAGTACCTGAGCTTACAGTCTGAAGGAATTGTCCATCCATCTCAAAGGTTCCATGAGCTTTTAGGAAAAAAATGATGTACAATTTAAAAATCACAGTGGCTCTGCCCTCTCCCCCTCAGCATATAATTGGGCTTCCGACAAGATAAAGGGCAAACTCAACTACCCTGTTTCCCCCAAAATAAGACATCCCCTGATAATAAGCCCAATCGGGCTTTTGGGTGCATGGCAATAAGGCTTATTTCAGGGTTCAAAAAAATATAAGACAGGGTCTTATTTTCAGGGAAACACGGTATGGGTAACAAAAAAACTTTTCTGTAGGCCTTTCCATACTAAGTTGAATTGCTAACAGCCCATCCTTGAGTTAGTAAAAACACTATAATAGCATATCATTTGCTGTCCCAATTGCCGATTCCTATCCTGCTTTGGTTGCATCTGTTCCCAGTCACCTGATCTCCCTACAAGATAATAGTAATAGTGCCTATCAGAAGTTTTAAATCCTGAGGTTTGCCCTTGGATAATATTGGAATAAAGGGAAACACTAGTTTGATATCAGAGCACATAAGCACATTAAGCCAGTGTGACTCTTGGAAGGATTTCAGGGGTGGGTTCCACTTACCTTCCCCACCGGTTCGCATCGTGATGTTTTGCGCGCGCGTGCTCCCTCTGCTCGCACGCGCGCGTTCCCTCCCTCCGCTCGCGCGTGTTCCCTCCCTCCGCTCGCGCGCGTTCCCTCGGGCAATTTGGCTTCCGCACATGCTCAGTAGCTTCAATCAGTCTGAAACACAACTGAGGAGCTGATCAGCTGTGCTTCGGGCGAAGGAATAAAGGTCAGTATAAACGCAGGGGCGGGCGGGAGGGTCCTTTTTCAAGCGGCAGAACAGTAAAAACCTTCCAAACAGTAAAAAAATTCACTAAAAATTCCCCAAAAAAGATGGCGGAGCCCACGGACCGGCACCGACCGAACTGGATCCGTGACATCACCAGCAGGTCGCTAACAGTTCGGGCGATCCAGTCCGAACCGGGAGGAACCCAGCCCTGGAAGGACTGATGTAAAAAGTTATTGTGTTCTGAATTCCTTCACCTGAGGAACCATCTCACCACAATAAGACTAGCCCCCCCCTCCACTCCAGCAGAAGGGACCTTGTAGTAGACCCTGTTGGCCAAGGATTCCAGCTGGTAGAGTCAAGAAGAAGAGCCTTTTCCACTGAGGCCTTGGCCCTAGGGAATATTATATTATTGGAAGTAAAAATGGCTCCCACCCTTCCATCCTTCTGGAAGCGTATCAAAACCTGGTTTTGCTTGTTGACTTAGAGCCTCGAGGGGAGTCCGCACTGCTGGAAATGGTTGATAGTGTAAGAAGATCTCATCTCCACGTTGTGTGTCTCCTTGGTTCTAGTTTTTATATAGTGTTGTAATTTTAATTGTTCCTGATTCTTTGAACCTGACGCATGAAATTAAATGACATCTCATGCAAGTTTGCATTCAACACATCTGCACAGATCTGCCATGGCTCATCTCAGCCATCATCACATACTGTTCTTTCTCATGGTGGCTCATGGGTTTTTTCATCCATGGGACTAAAATGATTCTATAGTGTTCCAGGACAAAGTGTACTCAGTTGTGATCATCCTCTGGAGACACAGACTGGTGCTTCAACCCTCTTAATCCTTTGCTTCTTTGAGTCCCATGATTTCAGTCTTTGCCTCTGCCAAAGGGGAGTTTTCCTGTATAATTGTGTTCTCTCTGTCTTCTGAAGAAGTTCAGCTGTCCTGTCTAGGAAATTCTCATCTTCCCTGTTGTGTTACTGTGTAGAAATTCTCTTCTCAAGCCATTCATTCATTCATTCATCCATCCATCCATCCATCCATCCATCCATCCATCCATTCATTCATTCTTTTATTTTATTCTTTTATTTTATTCTTTTATTTTATTCTTTTATTTTATTCTTTTATTATTTGCCATCTTTTTCATATCCATTCACTCTGCGCAGCTTACAACATAAAAAACATTAAAAAAAATTAAAATCATCCATTATAAAACATTAACATAAAAGCAAGGAGAGAAGATGGTAAAGAAGGGAGGCCAGACACATGGGGGAGTGGGGGGAGAGGTCTCATTGAATTTTTACTACTCAACCATCTCCAGTATGAAGCTCCCCCATTCGGTCCCCAAACCACCTGGCAGAGCCAGGTCTTGAGGCTTTTTCAGAACAACAGGAGGGTGAGAGCAAGTTTGCACTTATAGTAGCTATAATTCAGTCCTCTTCGGGCAAAATATAAACTCTGCATCTATCTCTCAAATTACAGCAAAGATCCTTTCATTGCCCATGTTAATCGGTGCCTCTCCTATCAACTCTCCTTGCAAAACCCTACAAAATCTTCCAAGGGTCCTTCTTTGCTTACTCTGGCCAAGAGTTCCCAGAAGCTGCTTCTTTGGATAAGGAATCAGCTGTAATGGAAAAATATCCCCACCCCACCACACCACACCACTTGCCAAACATCATAGGTCTGTCTGTTCATTTACTCAGTGTGCATGTGGTCTTTAAACTGGGTTTCATCTAGGAACACAGAAGAAAAGAGATGTTACCAGGGCACAACACTATGAGTTGTGGTTAGGTGCAAGCAGTGGTGGGATTCAATTTTTTTTTCTACCGGTTCCGTGGGTGTGCCTTGGTGGGGGGGTCATGTGACTGAGTGGGCATGACCAACTTGACGTCACTCATGCCCACGCCCACTCGGTCACATGACCCCCACCAAGCCACGCCCACAGAACCCGGTAGGAAAAAAACTTGAACTTACAGCTATTGCAGCCTTTCTTTCTACTTATTTTCTGCCCAGGCCTGGCCTAATCTGTCAAAGGCCTCCTCCTGCATGCCGCCCATTCTCCCTTCACCAGTCGCACGTGTCACCTCATTTTCCCTCCTTCACAGGCCCCAGCCCTAGCCCCGCTTCCTCACCCACGACCACCTCTTTCTTCGGGCTTACCTTCCTCCCGCGGCGGCTGGTGGCACAGGGGAAGGCAAGCTCTCTTTTTCGGTGTGACTGCGAGAAGCCTCCCAGCTGCCGCCTCTTTGCCAGCTGCTTCCTGGCAGTGGCGGCTGGCTGGAGGCTGTCGAAAACTACCGGAGGTCTCGAACACACCGAAAAAGCCGCTGCCGTGCTGTTGCTGCCCTGTTCTTCGCACCAGCTGCACACGCATACCCCATTGCCTGCTGCGTCGGTCCCTCCGCTCCGGAGCAGCAGGCAATGGGGTGCGCGTGCATGGACGGCGTGAAGAACAGGGCGGTGACAGCACGGCAGCGGCTTTTTTGGCGCATTTGAGACCTCCAGTAGTTTTCAGTGGCCTCCAGCCAGCCGCCACTACCGGGAAGCAGCTGGCAAAGAGGCGGCGGCTCGGAGGCTTCTCGCAGTCGCACCAAAAAAGAGAGCTTGCCTTCCCCTCTTCCACCAGCCACCGCGGGAGGAAGGTAAGCCCGAAGAAAGAGGCGGTCATGGGGGGGAAGCGAGGCTAGGGCCGGGGCCTGTGAAGGAGGGGAAACGGGGCGACGCATGTGACTGGCGAAGGGAGCAGGTGGCGAGCAGGCGGCAGCTCTGGGGTAAGGCCAGAACCGGGGAATGGCGCATTCCCTGACCCGGCCGAGGTGGGCGGCAAGTGGGCAGCAGCTCTGGGGCAAGGCCAGAGCTGGGGAATGGCACGTTCCCCGACCTGGCCGAGGTGGGCAGTGAGCGGGTGGCGGCTCCGGGTCAAGGCCAGAGCCACGGAATGGCGCGTTCCCCGACCTGGCCGAGATGGGTGGTGGCTCTGGGGCCTTGGAGCCCTGGCCCCCGACCCAAGGCGAAGGGTTCCAGGTCAACTCCCAGAATTGTTTTGTGCAATCATCTAAATCGGTGTTAACAAAGTAACTTCCAGATGTGCGCACTAACTCGTAGCCAGCATGGCCACCGTGGAGAATCAGTGCATGTTGAAATCCACACATTTGGAGTCGGGGCCAGCCAGAGGTCGTTACCGGTTCGGCAAACCAGGTCAAATTTCCCCTACCGGTTCTCCTGAACTGGTGCAAACCGGCTGAATACCACCTCTGGGTGCAAGTAGGGAAAGCCTATATACTGTATAATTGTATGGTTTACCAACTCTGTCTTCCCAGCTAATGGCTATGAAAATTTAGGGACAAACATATATCTGAACTAACAAGTGAAGAGTTACAGCACTACCAACATTCAGAATTGCTAGTTACCTTTTTGCCAGTTTCAGCCTTACTTAAAATTTACCACATTTCCAGAATGGCCATGTGTGGCAGATGTTCTGACTGTGGTCTTGTGGATGTTGTGTTTCTTCCATTTAAACTTGGGTTGCAAGGAGTGTGAGGAAATTTCTAGAAGACATTAGGTACCTGAAGTATCATTGGTGATTACTTTGAACCTCTGTGGTTGTATAATTGAGGAGTGGTGGCACCATTTTGTATATTGTTTGTATCTGTGATGATGATATACACTGAAAACATGTCCTCACCCCCCCCCTCCCCATTAAATGGGCAGGATGCCATCTTTATTATCAGAAGAGTCCCAATTGGTGAACACTTACAAAGTGTTTCTGCCATCTCTAAGCCATTTTTATGTTCTGGTTTTTCTTCTGTATGCAGTGAATATTTTGTACCATATTAGGAAATCATTAAACTTGTGCAAATAATCAACATTGTTTTCATTTGCCAAATGCAAGGATTCAGTCTTAAAGCTCATGTTCATACATTTTTATGGCCAGGATAAATAGACCATGAAATGTGATTTAAACGTAGTACCAAATTTATCAGATTTGATCATCTTTGCTAAGTAAATATAAAATTATAATTGATTGTTAGAGTCACTATTGTATGTAAAGAAGTCCAATGTTATCATGAAACTATAGTACAGGCAGTCCTCACTTAACAATCCTAATTGGACTGTCCACCACTAAGTGAAGCAGCCGCTGAGTGAAAATCACATGATTGCAACTGTGCTTTCTGGTTGGAAAGAGACATGACAAAAATCCTCATTTAGTGACCACAATTGGGACTGGTAACTTGGTTGTTAAGCAAACCAGTAAGTGAAACCATGACTGTGCTTATGATCTTACTTCAGACGTCCTTTGCTTTACAGACCCGCAAAGATCATAAATGCGAGGGTTGATTATAAAGGTTTTTTTCATCACTATCATAATAGTGAACAGATGCTTGAAAAACAAGCACTACCTATACAGCCTTTGCATGATCTGCAAGTTTGATCCTGAATTATAACTTTTTGCTGATGCAAACTGATTTCCCTCATTGCGGCAGCTACAATTGACTGAGCCCAGGGCAATAACTTGGTCCTCCGATTAGTTTGCTAGGTAAGAGAAGCAGTTTCATTCACATAATGATTGAGATGTTATTCTCCACACCACTTAAATCGTATGGAAGAAAGACAGTGTGCAACCTCTCGGTACTTAGACTACTGCTGCATCCCTGCCCTCTTTGCATTTTTATGCTGACTGGATTCTTCCCATTAGATCCCTCCTGGGCAACAGGAAATAACATAGAAAATAAGACAGGTGAGTGTTTTCAAAGAAATTCATAGCAATAGCCAGAACTGTAGGTTGTGATTGGAAAGACAAATTGGTTTCAAAGTTTTTCAGCTACATAAAGATAGCTAATCAATACACAAGGCGAATTGGGAGGTACAAGATGACCTTGCAGTGGACCTTTATCCCTGTCTTGGACAAACAACCATGAAAATAGAGATACACGTGACGTACTCTATATGGGTAATCCTTGGTTAACAACAGTAATTGAGATTGGAGTTTCTGTTGCTAAGTTATATGGTTGTAAAGTGCAACTTAGTGACAGAAATTCCAGCAATCCCCGTTGTTATTAAGGATTGAGAGTCATTAAGCAAGAATCTGCTTCTGACTTCCTGCCAGCTTCACAACTAAGGAAATCAATGTGGTAGCCACCAGGAAGTCACAAGTCCCAGGTGACTTACAAGCAGATGAGCAAGCAAGTGGCCGCTGTGATATAATGCAAGCACTGCTGGGCATGAGATGGGTGTTTCAGAGGGCAGAGAGTGCTGCAGCTTGGTGAAAGCATGTCCAGGCTGGAGTAGATAAGGATGGGGGATGGGAGGGCACACAGACTTGTGGTAAGCCTACAGAGAAGGTCACAAATGGTGATCATGGGACACTGCAACTATCATAGGTATAAGCCAGTTGCCAAGCTCTCAGATCATGATCACGTGACCCTGGGGGGTTGCTGGGATGGCCAGAACTTTGAGGACCAGTTATAAAATTCAAATTTTTTCCCTACCGGTTCTGTGGGCATGGCTTGGTGGGCGTGGCAGGGGAAGGATACTGCAAAATCTCCATTCCCTCCCCACTCTGGGGCCAGCCAGAGGTGGTATTTACAGGTTCTCTGAACTACTCAAAATTTCCACTACCGGTTCTCCAGAACCTGTCAGAACCTGCTGAATTTCACCCCTGAGTTATACGTATCATTCATGGAGCACTGCTGTAACTTTGAACAGTCACAGAACGGAACTAGTGGTCATTAACCAAGGACTACCTGTATACTGTTTGGTTCAGTATGTCAAGGGTTTGAAAAACTGGAGCCATAGAAGTTCAAGTCATTTACAAAAAAATAAAATAAAAATTTGGTGGCATTTGTGTCTGCCACCATTAGTAAATGGCCATATGGTGATACGAGAATATCTTTTACATACCAATTGCTGTATAGGAGAACAATTGTTCTACATTCTCTAGCAAAATAATAATAACAACAGAATAATAACAGAACACTGTCAAGATACCCCAAAGGATATCCAGTAAAAGGATAACAGCCTTTAGGAAAGAGTTTGTGCTTCCTTTAGCAATTGTATTTAGGTAGCAAATATCTGAATCTGATTTCACAACCCTTATTCTGGTAAACATTATTATCTTCTGCCTATATAATGTGAAGCAGTACAAAAGTACAATACCTATAGAATAGGCTTTATCAACCTAACATCCTCCAAACGTGTTGGATTGCAATTCCAACATCCCCAGCCAAAATGTTCATTGGCTACATTGCCTGTGAAAGCTGGATTTTGGAGTCCATCAGTCTGGAAAAGACCAACACAGAAATGTTTTCTCTCCTGCTGGAGCGTCTCTCTCATTGAAGCTCACTAACCACAAGATCAACATTTGTTTCCTTTGATAAGGAGTACGTTAAGCGGAAGGGAGATCAAAAAATGCCAGTCTTTATTTAGCGCAAAGATCCCAGAAAGGAAGTATCCCAAGATTTCTGCAGGAAATGTTACTGTATAATATGTATGTACAATATGTATGTATATAGAGCAGCCCATCTTGAGCAGCTTTTTGTTGTTGTTGTTGCTCCTTCAAGTCAGTATTGACTCAGGGCAACTGCCTGAACAAGTCCCTGCAGTTTTCTTTGCAAGGTTTGCAGAAGTGGTTTGCCATTGCCTCCCTCCTAGGGCTGAAAATGACGGACTCAAGGTCATCCAGATGACTTTGTGCCCAAGGTGGAACTAGAATTGATGGTCTCCTGGTTTCTAGCCTGGTCCCTAAACCACTACACCAAACTGGATGGCTTACAAACAATTCAAACAAATATAAAAATGAAAAAGAACAATGCAACAATTGAAGAACAAGAGAAAAAATCAATATAAAAGCATATTAAACCCATCATAAAATACACAGAGCTCACAGCCGAGGTAATCCCATTCATCAAAACAATCAGTCACTGACTGGTTCCACTATAGTCCCATGCCTGTAAGAGAAACCATATCTTGAGGAAAACCAGCAGGATTAAGGCCACCCAATCTTTGGTAGGAATGATACTCCACAGTGTGTGTGCCATGGTAGAAAAGGTCCCACCAGATAACATCCTAGCAGTGGTGAAATCCAACAATTTTTACTACTGGTTCTGTGGGCGTGGCTTGGTGGGTGTGGTGTGGCTTGGTGGGCGTGGCTTGGTGGGCATGGCAGGGGAAGGATACTGCAAAATCTCCATTCCCACTCCACTCCAGGGGAAGGATACTGCAAAATCCCCATTCCCTCCCCACTCCTGGGGGAAGGATATTGCAAAATCCCCATTCCCACCCCACTCTGGGGCCAGCCAGAGATGGTATTTTCCGGTTCTCCGAACTACTCAAAATTTCCGCTACCGGTTCTCCAGAACCTGTCAGAACCTGCTGGATTTCCCCCCTGCATTCCAGGCTGACAGGATTCACAACATGCCCCTCCTGTATGTTTTAGGACAACTTGTAGATGGCCTTGGAAATTGGCAGACTCTTTTACTGTAGTGCTAGTGATGACGTGGTAAATCTGAAAGTCCAGAACTTCTCCTGGCAACCACCTTAGCAACACCCCTAAAAGAGCCTATAGCTAAACTCACAAAGAGATACTCAAGATTCAGGTTTCTTGTGTGGCTCCACTGACAGCAATATGACTGAGGAACTTTGGGTTCACTTCACCAGTCAGCTATGAAGTAGACTCAATGACCTCAGGCCAGTTTGTATTTAACAAAAGGATTTTGTGTCAGATCAGGCTTGTTCTCTGTTCAACTTGTTTGCCATTTTTTGTGCTGCTTCATTAACTACTTTCATACTTGACAAACTAGGCTTACTCTCCCTACAGCCTTTGTCTCCTGTGTGCTCGCATCTTCCTTTTCTGCTCTTCATCAATCTTCATCAACAACAAAAAAGAAATCTAAAATATATCCTAAAAAAGCCCCAGTTCACAGCTACTTCAAAATGTTTTCTTGCTTTCTCTCAACCTTTATGTGGCCTTGTGGGCCCATTTTGAATTTTGAGCACCGGTGGGCATTGTTGTAAAATAGTTTGCTAGTGAAAGACATGGTCATTCATAAAATAGCCGCCGCAGGAGACATAAGGGACAAAGCTACTCACAAAACATCAGAAGGCTGCGTATCATTCTTTCTAGTCTCCACTTCGCACCCACCCCCAAACCCTGCTTATCATCTTTGCTTACATTTGTACTTTTTTCTAGGCAAGTTCACACACTTATAAACAAAATACTCTGTTGTAGCCTCTACTTATGTTTTGGGGGTCCATAAAGTTGGAACTGGACGTAGCTGTTTGCTTTTATAATAATAATGACAGCTTCCTATTTTCTATCATTAAAATATTTTATTCTACAAATATAAAAAGTTGGTTGGAGAGAAAGATTGTCAGACACCAGACATGCTGGCATCATTTGGTACCATGTTGGAAATCTCTTCTTATTTTTCTGTGAAAGCCAAATACCATCTCTTATAAGTTCAAAGAGCAGCAACTCAAGATACAGTAATTGTTTGTGTGTGGTTGGAAGGCCCCTGGTCATGGAAGGTAATTTCAGTTCATTGAATGTTCAAGTTCTTCCTGGATCAGAGATATATTGTTTATATATTCATACATCCATCAATCTCTTCCTGCAGAGTATAAAACATTTTTGGCTTGTTGGTTGAGGCATTACTCTGGATGTAACCACCACAGGTAGTTTTTGACTTATGATCATTTGTTTAATGACCATTCGAAGTTACAACAATACTGAAAAAAGGGACTTACAACCAGTCCTCACACTTACAACCATTGCTGCATTCCTGTGCTCACATGAATTCGGGTGCTTGGCAACTGGCATATATTTTATAAAGGTTGCAATATCTTGGGGTCATGTGATCACCATTTGTGACCTTCCCATGGGGCTTCCAACAAACAAAGTCAATGGAAGAAACCAGATTTGCTCAATGATCATGTGATTCCCTTAAAGACCATGGCAAAAAAGATTGTAAAATTGGGTGCAACTCACTTAGTGACCACACTTAATGACAGACATTCTGGTCCCAATTACGACCATAAGTCGAAGAGTACCTGTATCTGATTACTCCAGTAAACTGAAGTGTGAATAGTATTTTATTTAATAGTTATTGAATCCATAACGCAGGTTAGCTGCGATTCAGAAGAAGACCATGCAAGTCCAAAACCAACACTCAAAAAACACAACTGATTTAGACATACAACGTTTGCTCATGAAGTGCGTAAGCTGTTGATTCCATTGGAAAGTACAGTTTGAGATGACACAAGACAGCATAAAGAGCAATTCTAGTGACTTCTGGAATGACTCAGTTAATGCTGTGTGAACTGTACTTCTCCAATAAAGATTGAATAAGGTAGGTCCTCACACAAACAGGTGGAAATAATTTCTAATGAGGAGGTGGGAGGTACAGAAATGCATTTGAAATTTGCATGCTTTTACCTAATCTCTATTGGTAGAGGTCACTCAAGGTGACCAGAAAAGAAAGATGACCACCATTTTTTCAAAACAACAAGTACTATCAGGATTTGAAGAGGAGACATTAGATATAAATCATTCTCCATATCATCCTCATCATTTGAAGCACTAGTCTATAGGACATAGTCTTATGTTATTGGACTGCTTAGCCAGAATGTTTTTCTCTCCAAGTATTGGGAAACTTGCTCTTCACATGCTCAAAGGCATCCCTATAAATACTGCGCACTCTGAAGGGCTGAGCCTACAAGTAAAAATCAATTCTGGGATTGGTGAGGATGTGGTTGCATCAAGAAGGGAGAAGGAAGTAAAAGGAAAAATCCTTCCTCTAAATTTTAGAGGAAAAATTTCAGAGATAAGATACAGCGGATCCCATGCAAATTAATCAAAGGCCTCTACAATAATGCAGAATCGTAGGAACAGTATATGGCATGAATCTTGATTTTCCCAGTATATTGGAAATCAAGCTGTGGAAATGGTGGGCTTTATCCCTCGCCTACCCTCTAAGTGCTCGCCGATGACGTGAGCATCCCAATCTGCTTCGGCACTCATGAACGCAGTGGGGGCGGTAACTAATCGGCGTTAATTAACACAGAATGCAAGCGTGTGGTCTCGTGCCTGACATCATGCACGTAGACAAAAAAATGATTTCTCTTCGTTTCCCTCCTCCGCTAACAGTGGTTATCAGCTCCTGATTTCCAAGGAAGGCTGTCTTTCTTTCAGCTCCTATGCCCTTTAATTGAAGTGGGTCATTTGCCTACAATGGACATTTTGTTCCGGCACTTGCTGCCCTGTTTTTTAAACCACACAGTTAATGCCTGGAGAGCTTGAGCGTCTCCTCGGTTCCAGCTGCTCTGGGTGTGGAAGGAGCTCGCATGATAGCAAAGGGAGCCAGTGACAGCCACAAGAGGGCATGCGCTGTTTTAATTCATAAAATGTGCATTCATTGACAAAAAAGCGGCAGAACTCTTGGTGAATGGTGTGTGCCTAAGTTAATGCTGCAGGAGTCTAGACACTCACAGGTGCTGGGAGGGCTGGCTGCAAAGGAAGAGAAGAAGGCCAATCTGGCCCTGAAATCTGCAAAGTGCAGATCTACGATGTGAATTTGCAGACCATTTTTTTTAAAAAAAATATTATTTATTATTTTATCATAAAAAACAAACAAAAAAAATGAAACAAAACAAAAGCATACATTCAACCCTAACAACAACAAAATGGAACAAAAGATAGTGTTCCAAAAAAGAGGAAAAAGTGATCAATTACAGTAAATTTAACATTTAACATGTAGGATCCACCCTGGCTGGGTGCTGAAAGAAAGAAAAAAGCAGTAAATTCTCCTCCCCTTTATATATATTATGTTTAGCGCATAGAAAGTTCACAAATGGTTTCCAATCTCTTATAAAGCTGTCTAGTCCATTATCTCTAATCAAAGCAGTTAAATTTCACCATCTCTGCTAATTCAGTCAATTTCAAAATCCATTCTTCAACAGTTGGCATCCCTTTTTCTTTCTAGTGTTTGGCAAGTACAATCCTTACAGCCGTCACCATGTGAAGGAATAGCACCCCAAATTGTTTTTTAAATAGTTTTTATTGAAGTTGTTCAAGTTAAAAACAAAACAACACAAAACACAAACAAACAAAATATAATTCCACTAATGCAGCTTTATAGTATCGGAATTTTCTTTCTCAATTCTACGTTCTTCATAATTATGGCTATTATTTTATACTTAAACATTTTTATCTATATCTGTTCATTTTATACATTTATTAGTTAATAATTATACACTATTAAGTACATTATTGTACAACCATTTAGACTCTAACGTTACATTTATCACATTTTTTCTCATTTTAGCACTTCTTTTTTATCTTAATTTACAAATTAATTTTGCTTTGCTTTTCGAGCCAATCATACCATCTATCCCATATTTTATAATACCCTGTTTCCTCTCTCTCTCTCAATTCCATCGTTAGTTTACTCATCTCTGCACCTTTTTTATGATCATTGCATTCGAGGGGTTCTTTTCTTTCTTCCAATTTTGGGCAAATGTAATTCTCACTGCCGTTATTATGCATAACAGGGACATTTAAATAAGGACTGTCTCTATGTGAATTTGGGTACTGAAGAAGAAAGTTTTAAGGAGCTTTGATGTGTTGTAACTTCCAATTTTTGGCAAATGTAATTCTCGCTGCCGTTATTATATGTTGTATAATATAATAGATTTCTTTTCTAATATTTTCTTTTATTATTCCCAAAAGAAATAATTCTGGTCTCATTTCAATTTTTTGCTCCGTTATTTCCTCAATCCAATTTTTAATTTTCCTTCAATATTTCTTTGCGCTGGGACATGTCCACCACATGTGGTAGAATGTCCCTTGTACGTGGTTACATTTCCAACAGTTGGGTGATGTGGATGAATACATTTTGGCCAATCTCGCTGGTGGTAGATGCCATCTATAAAACATTTTAAATATGTTCTCTTTATATGCGGCCGACATTGTCATTTTATAATATTTCCCCCAAATTTGTTCCCAAATACTCTAATTCGATATTATACCCAAAGTTTTTTGCCCACACAATCATTGTTTCTTTTACAGTTTCATCCTCCATTTTACGTTTTAGCAAACAATTATAAACCTTGGTAATAATTTTTTCATCCATACCTGTTAAAATTTTATCGATTTCTTGTTGTTCATTTTGAAAGCCATGTTGCTGTAAATCCTTTTTATATTTTGTTTGGATCTGTATGTAGGGCCACCAGTCTATTTTGATTCCTTGTATTTGTAATTCTTGATTTGATTTTAACTTCCCTTGTTCGTCTAATAATTTCTTATATGTAACTATTTTATCTTAATCTATGATGTTTGGATAGACCAATGCTTCCATTGTTGAAATCCATCGTGGAATCTTTATATAGAAATTTTGCTTAATTTTCCTCCAAACCTCAATTAATGCATCTCTTATTTGATGTCTTTGGAAATAATTGTGTATTTTATTCTTTCCCTCCCATAAAAATGCATGCCAGCCTCATTGTAGGTCATGTCCTTCAATTGCTAATATTCTTTTGTTTTTTAAAATTACCCATTCTTTGATCCATGTCGCCACAGCTGCCTGATAATACAGTTCCCAATCTGGTAGGCCCAAACCCCCTCAGTTTAGAGTCCTGTAAAAGTTTACATTTTATTCTGGCCTTTTCCCCTTGCCAAATAAATTTTAACATTGTTTTATTTAGTTCTTCAAATAATTTTTTATTTAATTTTATTGGAATTGTTTGGAATAAATATAAAAATTTGGGTAGAATATTCATTTTAATGGTGGCGATTCTTCCTACTAGTGATAATTGTAGTTTTGTCCAATTTTCCAAATCTTTCCGAGTCTGTGCTAATAATTTCATATAATTATCTTCTTTTATGGAGGAGCATTTTGCAGTTAACCAGATCCCTAGGTATTTTACTTTTTTAACTATTTGAAATTCTAATATCCTTTCTAATTCTTTGTTTTGATCTTGTGTAAGGTTTTTAGTGATCATTTTTGTTTTGTTTTTATTTATTTTTAATCGTGCAACCTTTCCAAATTCCTGTAATTCTCGAACCAATGCTATCCCTGTTTCCAAAGGGTCTTCAATTGTAAACGCCATATCGTCAGCAAATGCCTGCAATTTATATTCTTCTTTTCTGGTTCTCAGCCCTTTTATGTCTTGATTTTCTCTAATTTGTTTCAATAAGACTTCTAATGAAAGTATAAATAATAACGGTGATAGAGGACACCCTTGTCTGACCCCTTTATTTATATTAATTTTTTCCGTTGTTTCTCCATTTAGTAATATCTTCGCTGTTTGGTTTGAATATATTGTCTTAATCATTTTAGTAAATTTTCCTCCAAATTTCATCATATCCAATTGTGTATTAAGAAATTGCCAATTCAAGTTATCGAAAGCTTTTTGTGCATCAACCAAAATTAGAGCAAATTGTTTATCTGGGTGGGCTTCATAATATTCTAGTGCATTTAATATAATTCTCGTATTGTCCCTTATCTGCCGTTTAGGAAGGAATCCATTTTAGTCTATGTGGATCAAACTGCATCTCAAACTGTACTTTCCAATGGAATCAAATTGTTTTTTAATTGTCTTGTCCATCATACCTACAAAAAAAAAAGCTTCAGGTTTCATTAATATTTGTATCTTAAAATATTTTTTGCACTGTCATTATGTTTATCCAGTATGTTTTCACATATTTGCAGGACCACCACATATGATAAAATGAACCTGGATTTTGACTACATTTATACATGTCTTCATTAGGTAGAAGATGAAGAAAGAGCATCTGCACCTAAAAAAATAAGGAATATTTTTTTGAAATAGATTCTTCTTAGTGCTTTCATCTCTCTCTCTCTCTCTCTCTCTCTCTCTCTCTCTCTCTCTCTCTCTCTCTCTCTCTCTCTCTCTCTCTCCCTCCCATCCCCCCAGTGATTCATGTATTCATTCTTGCTTTCCATTCAAATTCTGCCTTCAAATTCAAATGCCTCCAAATTCTGATCAAAATCATCAAACAATCTGTGGGTTAGTAGTGAAGAAGAGCAAGCATTATAGGTAGATACTAGATTTATGAAGACTTCTCAGGGCTTGAAGTTGCAGGATTGAACCCCAAGGAGACTGCTGACCAGCTGTAAATGTGATCTGAGGTTTCTGCTGGACCTGGGTTCTGTTAGGTGGAACTGAGCCATTTCCAAGCATCTGTCTTCACTGACCTATTCCTTAAGGAGCATGATTCATGGTTATATTTCTTGCTGGTAAACACTCAGGGGAAACAAGAACAAAGCTGGAAGAATCTACCAATAGCTTTCATTAATTTGTCCCATGTTAAAAAGGTGAGGATATTCACCAGCCTTCTGGCATACTTTTCTGCTAGATTAGAAGATGGTATTGTAACATGGCCATCTGGCCATGGAATATATCTTTATGATGATTTCTCATATTGCAGTGTCCAGAAAATAATGATGGATTTTGAACTGGGCTTTCCCTTAGTTGTCAGTTTCCTTTACTTCCCTTTGCCCAGAGGTGGGATTCTACAGGTTCTAACAGGTTCTCTAGAACAGGTTGTTAACTTTCTAAGCAGTTCTGAGAACCGGTTGTTAGAAGAAATCTCCTTTTGTTTTTTTCCACTTTACAGGGTTAATCCTGTAAGGAATTACAACATTCTGGTGTTGTTTCTATAGCCTAATCTTTATTGCCCTGCTTACAGAAACTGTCTTGTTAACCCTTATTACGTTCTTGGCAGTACGTCTAGACTTACTGTCTCTGGAGGTTGTTTTTTTTTCTTTGCTGGTACTTTTTTCTTCCTTTGCTTGACTTTCTTAAAGGGGAAGTGTTGTTTTAAGCTTTTTACACTGCTGTTGGGAGGAAATACTCCACTGTTGGAGTTCTTCCAGCACAGAGCTGCCAGAAAGAAGCTTTTAATGACAAGGAACCAAGATGAGTGACATTCAGCAAGGCTTCTTGGCTAGCTAGAAAGATTGACATTCAAACGTGAGTTTACATACCCTTTCTGACTTTTGGTCTAAAACTGGTTTTTGGTGAAGTTTAATTCTGTACTTAGTGATGTTTAATCCTGTGTTTATTGATGGGATAATTTTCCCTATTCAGCTTTGTTTGGAAGGAAAAATGTTAAGCTCTGTTCCTGAAAAGAAGCCGCTTCAGAAATCTGGCTAGTTCCTGTGTCTATTTGTTCTGGTAATTGGTTTAACAAGCAACAGCTACTGTGTTTGCTCCTTGGCTTCATTCTAGTTAGGCTTATCGCAAGTGCTTTTTCTATCTGGGTGGGTGGGCTTCCTTCACTGCTTTAGTGGTTCTCAGCACTGTCCTTTTGGGGTGTACTTCCAAGAGGCAGGATGCTAGCTTGGCACTGATTTTTTTACTGCCTTTCTGGGGGGCATGTGATCTTTCCTTAAATCTGGATGGTTTCCTTAGGATATCTTATGAGGTGAGTGGGACCAGCTGGTATCTTTAAGTGGTGCAAATGGATCTAAGGATTGCTTAGAGGATATAAAGTATTTTAGTAAGAGAATAAAAGAGAGTAGAGGTAGTCCTTGACTTACAACCTTTCATTTAGTGACTGTTCAGTACAATGGCACTGAAAAAAGTGACTTATGAGCATTTTTCACACTTACGACCGTTGCAGCATCCCCACGGTTCCAGCATCCCCGAGGAGAAGCGCCCCTCAACGTGAGTGATGTCAAGTTGGCCACGCCCACCCAGTCACATGACCACCTGGCCACGCCGGGTGCGCATAGGGACTACTCAGAGGGCTGAAAAAGTGATTTTTGACCAGTCCTCACACTTACGACTGTCCTCACATTTTACATTTTGCGCCCTATCTTGTCACCGTGGTGAAGAGAAGCACCACAGTTGTGAAATGAGTGACATGGTTGTTAAGAATGTTGCAATGGGCATAAATGTGAGGACAGTCATAAGTGTGAGGACTGGTCGTAAGTGCAAGTACCGGTCATAATTCACTTTTTCCAGCCTTCTCAGTAGTCCCTATGCATGTAGCCACGCCCACCCGGTCACATGACCAGCTAGCCATGCCTACCTGGTCACATGACCAGCTAGCCACGCCCACCCAGTCACATGACCACCAAGCCATGCCCCCAAATAAGCCACACCTACAGAACCGGTTGTTAAAAAATTTGAATCCCACCACTGCCTTTGCCCTGTGTCACCCACACCCTTCATCCCCAGACAAAAAGGAGATTAGTAGCTCAGCAGCAAGTCAGTTTCAATTCTTCTACTCTATAGGACCTAGCTAGTAATAAGATCATGGCAGGAACTACCTCCATCATCTCTGGAGCAATTTCTGTACGAGTAGTTTATTTTACACATCGATTTTAAAAATACCTCAAGACATACCCCCTCCCCCCAAAGTCTGGAAGGATAAAGAAACAATCATCCTGGAGAACCACAGATAACAATTCTGAAGACAGAGGTACCTTGTTTGTTCTGATAGGTCCTGACTGGTGAATGTTTTCTTTCCGGGCTGTTGACATGCTGAAGAGGGGCAGCAGCAAAGCTAGAGGAGAAACTCAATCACTTTACTTATAATGACTAGCACACTCACAAACCAATACAAAACCATTTGGCAGTGATTCAGAACTGATGCAATAGAGACAGAATAAGGATTAACATTGGGGATAGCAAATTTTATGTTGGTTCAATAATGGTTGGGCAGCATATTAATTCTAAGGCCCCCTGAAAGAATAACTCCTTAAATATTTTCAAACCAAGTTTAATATATGAGACAGAATGGGAGTGGAATGGAATCAGGTTAACTACAACAGATAGTAAAGTAGCATCAACCAAATCTTGCTTTACTTGCCTTTTTGACTATAATTTCATTCCTTTGAAGACTAGCAGATATGTTAAATTTCTGTAGGAAAATGTAGGAAGTTTAATTTGGAGTATGTATGTGTGTTAAATTGAAACAGCCACATTGATGTGAGAATTTGGCCAAGGCGATAATGATACGGGCTTTGCTTCCTCATGAAATCTTGTGAAAAATGTAGTGACTATTTGTTTTTAACATTACATCACAATGTGTTTTAATCTCCTCCCCTCCCTTTTATTTTCTCCAAAATCTCTCTCATGACAAACACACCAATCAATGCCCACTGCATTTCAGTGGATTTGAACATCTTGAACATCTACTACCTATATTCTTCAAGACAGGACACAGTTTTTGTATCTCTCAATCCATACTTAACCCAATACGTAGTGAAATCTCTGCTTATTCTTTGTCTCATTAGTCTATTGAATGTCTTAAAGTAAAAAAACCCCAAAACCTGCCTTATGCTTTCATATGTTTTTCTTTCAACAAGAGGCAATATTCCACAAATGGATCCACACGATTACTCAAGGAGTTTGTGAATCACACTTGTGGAAAAAAAGGAAAATGGAAAGTGTTTTAAGAGTGGTTGTGAATAAGAACCAAGGAAGATCACACATGAATCAAATGCTAACTGGACCAGCAGTTATACAAATACAAACAGTATGTGGAGACTCTGAAAGGGTTTCTTAGACCGAGCATACATCAGATTAGATCCACAGTCTTATATAGACATTTGCTAGTTGTTTCTCTGTGAAAATGAGGTTAAATAAAACATTGCATAGGATCAGCCTCCATGGTGATAACATCCTTAATTGTAACTACAGTACCTTCCATCTATCTCAAAGATTGGGTTTGTTATAATATGGTATAGTTGGTTGTTTTGAGTTAGCATGTTGCTTGATCCCAGCTATTGTGGTTTGTAAACTATAATTTGTGGTTTAATATTACCAACTGGGGACGCGGTGGCTCAGTGGCTAAGATGCTGAGCTTGTCGATCAGAAAGGTCGGCAGTTCGGCGATTCGAATCCCTAGCGCCGTGTAACGGAGTGAGCTCCCGTTACTTGTCCCAGCTTCTGCCAACCTAGCAGTTCGAAAGCATGTAAAAATGCAAGTAGAAAAATAGGGACCACCTTGGTGGGAAGGTAACAGCGTTCCGTGCACCTTTGACGTTTAGTCATGCTGGCCACATGACCACGGAATCGTCATCAGACAGCGCTGGCTCTTCGGCTTAGAAACTGAGATGAGCACCACCCCCTAGAGTCGGGAACGACTAGCACGTATGTGCGAGGGAAACCTTTACCTTTATTATCAACTACTTTGGCTTTTCCCACCAACTATGGCTTAAGATTGTGGCTTACTGCAACATGTTAGTCCAGTGAATAAGATTTTACATTATGACTCTACATTAATCTTTCTCAACCTCAGCAACTTTAACCTTGTTCTAAATCATCATGCTTGTGATTGTATGAAGAAGGAAGAAAGAAAAGGTTTAAATATTTGTGTATTTTGGGAAGGGACAGAAGGAAGAATCTATCCAATCCTTCCAATTTATAAAATTCCATTTCAGAATTCCATGATAAAAATTGTCTGAACTAGAAACATAACTGTTCTATAAAACTAATTGTATAATTTGTTTTCATGAAGGCTGCCAAAGAAAAACCTAAACAGTTTTTGAATTTCAGCTACAGAAATAGTGTTGCCTATGGGAAGATTTATTCATAGGAGTCTTCCAATTCTCTGCTTCTAAGATACTAACTGAAGAGTATTGAGGTGGTGATGATTCTTTGAAATATAGTTGAGTATTCTTCTAAGACAGGAAAATGACTAGGTTAAGTTGCATTAAACCATACTTTGTTGAATTATATCTTATTGAACAAAATCTATGCTAGATATACATATAATGCTGAGCTTCCATGTAGTATTCTTTGTTTACTTTTTATTTCTTCCAAAATGTTTTTTTCAACTTCTCTGTCTGCTTTTAGAATTTCTGGTTGGTCTCCCATCTAATCACTAACTGCATCTTGACACTGTACCCAATCAGCTAGGTACAGCCACCTTCTGTGACAAAACCAAGCACACCTGTTCTCTTTTCCATCTCTATTACTGCTACCCTTTTTGAATTTTTCCCTCTGAAGTTTTCTCCCTGGTCAGTAGGTTGCCTGGACAGAGCAAATCAGTCTTGCAATAGGTTTGAATCAATCCGTTATTTAACCAAAGGGCAGATAATATTAAGTCAAGCATTTATTTATTGAGATGTATTATAACCACCCACTCCAGTACCTGAGCAGATTACAAAATACACTAAAGAATTAAAACAATTAAAATAATAGTGAGCATGGGCACTGGACAAAAAGATAACAAGAACTGACTACACCAAGAGCCCCACAAAGGCATTATCCCCAGGCCTGAGATCAAAGCCATGTCTTAAGGGCTTATGGGAACCCTAGTCACAGTGGCGCAGTGGTTAGAGTGAACTACAGCAGGCTACTTCTGCTGACTGCTAGCTGCCTGCAATTTGGCAGTTCAAATCTCACCAGGCTCAAGGTTGACTCAGCCTTCCATCCTTCCGAGGTGGGTAAAATGAGGACCCAGATTGTTGGGGGCAATATGCTGACTTTGTAAACCGCTTAGAGAGGGCTGTAAAGCACTGTAAAGCGGTATATAAATCTAAGTGCTATTGTTAGTCACTGTCCATATCTCTGAAGGGATACAGTTCCAGAGGGTAGAGCAATGACAGAGAAGGCATACTTCCCATAAAACCACAAAGTTTAATAGAAAGAAATGGAGATAAGACAATCTGTGACTTCAGGTCACCAATCTGATTGGGAGTCACCTAGAGTTGATTGAAAGATGGGTGGCTATATAAAGGTTTTGATTAAAATAAATTAATTAATCATTGGGATATATATGTCATTTACCTTGCAAAGGGTTTTTTTCCCCTCCTGTCTCTCAGACAGTGTATCATTTAGAAAATTATTGAAGGTTTGGCACAGGTTTTTGTAGCCCAGATATGATAAACCTAGAATAGTTACATGGCTAAAGACTGTTGATGGAACTGTGTAGCAGAAACTTTAACAGATCTCCTGAATTAATATCTACATAAGCAACAGAATGGGATGTAGAATCGTAATATGGTATGATGAACATTGGCCAATAAGGCATCTGTCTATATTTCTGTCCTATATTAACTTTTTGGGCTAATTTTTCACATTTTGGTTTATTTTAAAAAAAAACAATACAACACAGAATTTAAAATGTGCTATATATATTTTTCAGTGCTTATGCTCCTGCACCAATTACTTCTGTGGCATATATATATAGGCTAGACCTAAGTCAATGGCCATCAGTTTCTCATGACAGCAAATTCATAAATAAAGTATGCACTGTTGAAATATTTACTCCTGTTTGAGTCTGCTGCCAGTCAATGTCACTGAAGGACTTCAAATTGTAATATTATGAAAATAAGAAAAAAGCATTTCTGTACATTTTCTTTACACCAGTCATACCAGTCAACAATCTTTAGTTTTATTTAATCCTCAGCCTCAGTCTGACGGATGGAAATCTGGTTGTGGATTCCTCCTTCTGCTTTCCTGCCACCCTCTGGAATCTAATAAATAGCAATAGCACTTCCAATATTTAGCTACTGATACTTTAATATCATCCGTGGAAAACTTTTCCCAAACTTTCTCTCATTCTAAGACTCAGCAAATGATAATAGGACAATGTTTTCCCAGGTACAGTCTTCTCCCTAGGTAGCTCTGGAACGTTCACTCAGCTGATGACTGTCTGGCATGCTACCAGTTTGGACCAGTTCGGGAGAACTGTTAGTGGACATGTGGCCTGGTTCGCCAAACCGGTAGCGATGGCTGGCTGGCCATGCCCCTGAACCGGTCCCCCGGTCGCCGCTCACTTGCCCCGCCCTGCCCCATTTCTGCAAAGGCAGAGCCCTTCCTGCAGGGCAATCCAAAGAGGGGAGGGGGATGCTGCAGAAAAGGCCGCCTTCCACCTGGGCCCGCGTGCCTCCCGGGCCAGCTCCGTGGTGCTTGGGGCTCCGAAGCAGCCCACTGGTTTCCCACCCGGCCACCTGCCTGCTCTCTTTGACCACTGCCACCACTCCAGGAACTCAGCCCGCGGAGTTTGGCGCTCCGGGGGAAGGAGGCTCGGCCATGGCTTCGCTTCCCGCCAGCGAAGAACCGGAGCGAGAGGCATGGAAGCGGTCGGCAGGCCAGCAGTCCCCTGTGCAGGGAGAGGGCCAGGCCTGGCCACGCCACGGCGGAGCCCGCGGTGCTTTCCCTTCGGCCTGGGTGGCAGCACTTACCTGGGCGGGCCAGTGCGGGTAGCCCTTCATCTTGCTGAAGACCAAGTCACCGCACTTGTAGTTGCGCAGCCAGCCAGAGCGGGACATGGCGCAGGCGGAGAGGCTGATGCAGCCCCCGCTGAGGCCACCCTGGCCAAGCAATCGCCACACCTATGCAACAACAGGCGCGGCGGGGCCACCTTGCCCGCTTCGCCTCCGTGCGCTGCGCTTGGAAGGGGCTGCCGCTCTCCCTCCCTGCCTGGCTGCACATGTCCGCCTGCGCCAGCCTGCCCTCCTGGAGCACCGCCATTTGCTTTCTTCTTTCTCCTGCCACAAAACAAAAGTGAACGGCGGCAGGGTTGCTTCAGGAGGGCAGGCAGCTCCAGCCCGAAGCGGCAGGAAGGGAAAGCTGTCTTACGCGCAAATGTGGCGCGAAGGTACAGGGCCACTTCGCTCCTGCACTAAGGCTCTGGCGACCCTCCTCCTCCTCCCCCTTCTTCTCTTCTCGTGCGGGGGACGACACGGCAAGGCGATGGCCAGAGCGTTAGTGCAGGAGAGAAGCCACGTCCTTTTGCGTCCTGTTAAAACTCTCCTTAAGCGAGCGGCCAGCTGCCCTGCGCACGCACGAGCGAGAGTGACAGACAGACACAGGTACATACACACAGAGAGAGAGATACAGGGAGGGGGAGAGAGAAAAGAAAAGAGAGAGAGAGACAATAGCAATAGCAATAGCACTTAGACTTATATACCGCTTCATAGTGCTTTACAGCCCTCTCTAAGCGGTTCACAGAGTCAGCATATTGCCCCCAACAATCTGGGTCCTCATTTTACCCACCTCGGAAGGATGGAAGGCTGAGTCAACCTTGAGCCGGTGAGATTTGAACCGCCAAACTGCAGCTAGCAGTCAGCTGAAGTAGCCTGCAGTGCTGCTCTCTAACCTCTGCGCCACCTCGGCTCATGCAAATATTGCTATTTGCATCTGTGTATGTTTACACAAATAGGAGAGGGAAAGAGAGAGAAGGAAGGAAGGAAGGAAGGAGAGAGAGAAAGAGAGAGAGAGAGAGAGAGAGAGAGAAAGAAAGAAAGAAAGAAAGAAAGAAAGAAAGAAAGAAAGAAAGAAAGAAAGAAAGAAAGAAAGAAAGCTAGCTTATGACCACAATTGAGCCCAAAATTTTGGTTGCTAAGCAAGAGTGTTGGTGAGTTTCACCACGTTTTACAAGTTGGCCACGCCCACCCAGTCACATGACCACCAAGCCACGCCTACCAAGCCACGCCCACAGAACCGGTAGGGAAAATTTTTAAATTTCATCACTGGTTACCGTATTTTTCAGAGTATAAGACGCTCCAAAGTGTAAGACGCACCTAGCTTTTGGGGAGGAAAACAAGAAAAAAAAAATCTGCCTCTGCCTCCCAGCAATTTGCCTCCCAGCAAACAGTACAGATGATAGACACTGTTTGCTGTGTATTTCTGTGCATGTGTGCCTGACCCATAGAAATAGCAAAGAATGGGAGAAATGTACATTATGGGAGTATATTAATGCCAGAAAGCGTTCTTAAATGTAGTCACACTAAGTCCTCCCAATTATTTAAATAGATCTACTCCAAACATGACTAAGCCAGGGTCTAACTCAGCTGCCTTATCTTAATACTACAACAGGCCACTGTTACATTTCAGACTATACTTGTACAGATGCTGTTAAAATTGATGTGGCTTTCTGGCAGTCATTAAAAAATGTCTAATAATTTGAACATTCCATAGGCATTTATAGTTATTGACTTACCTCCTTGCAGTAAACAACAGCCAGTTTCAGCAGTCTAATTAGCACAAGAAAATAAAATTCTGCTTCTGCCTCCACCTCCCAGCAATTTGCCTCCTTGCAGTTTTAGTTTCACTTTCATTTTAGCACTTGCGGCCTGCCTGCAGCCTCAATCAGCTGATGGTCGGTAAGCTGATAATCAGTTGCTTGTGCTATTCAGGCTCTGTTCTGTTTGCTGCAAGGAGGTAAATTGCTGGGAGGCAGAGGCCAAAGGGTGGGGGTGGCTGGGTGGGGCTACATTCGGTGTATAAGACGCACCCAAGTTTTTACCCTCTTTTTGGGGGTAAAATGGTGCATCTTATACTCCGAAAAATACGGTAATATATAGTGATATATTAAATGTATTTCCTATGTAAAGAAAATATTGCTCAAGGTCGGTTTTGATCAAAATTAAATTAAAGGGCAAAAGATAGAAGATGCATAGATAAAGTAACATAGATCCAGGGAGTTAATTAAAATACTAAGTTTCAGCAGATAAAAAATATCCTCCCCCTTCCAGTTTATGTCTAAAATTGTAAACCTTTGAAAGATTGTGAGAAATGGGAAATAATGAGAGAAAGGGTAAAATGTCCTACCCTATGTAAGGAGATCCAAAATGTAGGTATGGCAACAATTCAATAAATAAATTATATTACTTAGCCAGGCAAGGTCTGTTTGTTGTATTTAGATTTCCACCTGATTATTTTCATCTTCCTAAATCTCACAGTATAGTCCTGTAAATGTTGTTGCCAAGGAAGCACATCCCTTTGTGATTTTGACTTCCCTCCTGTGCAAATGGGTTTCTTGCACTCACTCTGTAATGCAGTCAAGTCTTCCAGGCACACCACTGTGATGTGTGCCACTTCTCTATGACTTAGTTGCAACTCTTGCATTAGTAAAAAATTATACTCAAGATTCATTCAAGGTGTTTTCACTATCACTATTACCACTCCGTTTGTCAGATACTTGTAGTCAGTTCAGGAACATAGCAATAGCAATAGCACTTAGACTTATATACCGCTTCATAGTGCTTTCCAGCCCTCTCTAAGCGGTTTACAGAGTCAGCATATTGCCCCCAACAATCTGGGTCCTCATTTTACCCACCTCGGAAGGATGGAAGGCTGAGTCAACCTTGAGCCGGTGAGATTTGAACCGCCTAACTGCAGCTAGCAGTCAGCTGAAGTAGCCTGCAGTGCTGCACTCTAACCACTGCGCCACCTCGGCTCCTATAACATCCTTATTCCTATCATTAGACCTACTTAGCATACATAATAAACAGAATGAAGAATCTATCTGTATCAGGAGGAGTCTATGAAGGAAGATCATGCCCTCCGATATGCCAAAAAGCACAAAGTAAATTTATTCATTTGTAATTGGAAGGTCATGGCTTACCGACTGAAACAAAAACCAAGCTCCTACAGTGCATATCATTGGGCAGGGATGGGAGTGAGGAGACTTGTAATCCTGACCTCTATAATATGTAATGAATAATACTATAGGCCAGGGGTCACCAACCTTTCGGACCTCAGGGACCACTAAATTCATAATTTTAAATTCCACGGACCACTAATATGAATTTTTTAAAAATATAAATAGTATTTAGTGCAATATAAAAAATGCAAATAATTTTTCTGCGGACCACCAAAATTTTCTCGCGGACCACCAGTGGACCACCAGTTGGTGACCGGCTATATTTAAACAAAACAAAGAGAACACTGAATTTAAGATGGTTTCCAGCTCCACCCACCACAAAAAACGAAACTCAGATACAAGAACTTGTTTAATTCTTTTACTGTAAGTTAACATGATCCATCAATTTTAATGTAAATTATTAGTGGGAAAATCTAGTTCTTTCAAACAAAGCTTAAGAATTTGATGAGTGGAACTGGAAGAGAAACAAAAGACTAGTTTCTGAGACAGGCCAATCACCAATAATTTCCAATTCTTAACCCTTTACTCGTCTTTATTTATTTGTTGGTTGGCTTTATTAGAGAACTCTAAGTCATCCAGTGCAACCAAACAGTGGATATTCAGAACAGATAGGAAGAAGTATTTACTCCCACAGCACATGGGCAGTTATGTATGCAATTTGCAATGGCAGGATAAAATGAAACCCACCAATTTGGATGATTTTGAAAAGTGATTAGACAGATGAATGAAGCACAAGGCTATCAATGGCTACAAGTTGCACACCGTCTTTATGTTACCTCAGAATCAGAGGAAACATGTTTATGAATAGTAGTTGCTAGGGGACTCAAGTGGGAAGGTACTACTGCACACATGACCTGCTGTGAGTTTCCTGTAGATGTTACATATTGAGAGAGCCTGGTTACAACCAGGTCCTCCATTTGAGTGGAAGAATGCAAACCGCTGATTGGTCAAGCCATCTGACAGCTCCCTATAAAAGGGCTAGCTGTCAGACTGGCTTTTTGCTGGAGTCTGTACATAGTTGAATAAAGAACCATTCATTTGAAGCCTGTCTCCAGTCTCTTCACTCACCAGATCTAACAACTGGCGATGAAGGTGGGATTTTGAAGACGGACTGAGGCAAAAAGAGCTGATCAAGATTCAACTGACTCTAGCCAGGCGGAGAGAAATGGCGGCCATTTTGCACGGCAACTTTGAATACCAGAAGCTGCAGCATGTCAGCCTTCCACCCGCCTATGCCTTTCGATCAGGCAAAAGAAACCTGGGGGTCCTACATGACCAGGTTCAACTGTTTCCTCGAGGCCAATGACCTCCTTGGGTTGTCGGACAACTGTAAAAGAGCACTTTTCCTCAGCCACTGCGGGCATGAGGTATTTGACATGGCCGAGTCCCTGTCAGAGCCAACACCAGTACAGACGGTGCCATGGCAGGTGCTTCAGAACTCACTGAAGACACACTATGCCCCTGTGCCATCCAAGGTTGTGCGGTGCCATGAATTCCGCCAGCGGATGCAACGAGATGGGGAGTCCATAAACCAGTACATGGTGGCTCTGCGGAAGGCCGCCACACATTGTGAATTTAGGGACTTGGATGATATTTTGTTAGATCAATTGATCTGTGGAGTGCAGGACCTCCGGTTGAAGCGGCGTTTGCTTGCCAAGGCAAATCTAACACTACAGACAGCCCTGGACGAAGCAAGAGCAACCGAAGCGTCAAATAAGGGGGCAGACTCGCTACATCGGCGCGCTGGGCCACCTGCTCCACAGAAGGCAACACCATCGGCACACGAAAGCCAGTGCCAGGATGACAGCAAGGAAGAAGTGTTCCGAACAGACCGGCACCGAGGAACTGAGAGCCCAAAATCTCAACCATGCTCTAGTTGCGGGGGACAGCACCCACGGGCAACCTGCAAATACAAGGACGCCATCTGCCGTCACTATGAGCGCCCTGGGCACCTAGCGAGAGTTTGCCGGGCCAGCCAACCATCCAGAATACGAGCCTCTCCAGACACCAGAAAAGCTGAAGCCAAGCAAGCACCGAGACGAGAGCTGTGGAAGCCGAAGCACCGCACTGACAGCACCAGGGCCCCGGAGACAAACCAGACCAGGATTGGGCAGGCGAGCACCCCCAGCCACAAGAAAATACATGTGACAATACTCTTAGAGGCGTCTTCCTGCGAGATGGAAGTCAACACAGGGTCATCGATTTCCATCATGTCCTGGGCAGCTGTCAAACGGGCCATTCCAGCGCTCCGCCAGGCACAACTGAAGAGCCAACCCCTCAAGATCAGCGATTACCAGGGGAATCGAATTCCCGTGCTGGGCTGGGGGATCTTCCATGTGCAGTTTGGCAAGTTTGACGGGAACCTGCCCCTGACGGTGGTTCGCGGCTGCCTCCCCAGTCTGCTCGGCCTGGACTGGTTCGACGCCCTGGGCATGGGAGTGACTGGGATCAACACGGTTTCTGGTGGCTGCGCTGACAACCTGCTCTGGGAGTTCCAGGACGTCTTTGGTGCTGAGCTCGGCAAGTATGTGGGCACCCCTATTTCATTTAATCTGAACCCTAACATAGCACCCATTAGGCTTAAGCCCCGTCGAGTCCCATTCGCGCTTAAGCCAAAGATCGACCAAGAGCTGGATAAGCTCATCAGCCAAGGCATCCTTGAGCCGGTCGATCATGCACAATGGGAAACTCCTATAGTGACACCGGTCAAGAGTGACGAGTCAGTCCGTATCTGCGTGGACTATAAAAGCCCTCCAACAGAGCGCATACCCAGTGCCCATAGTGCAGCATTTACTGCACACGCTAGGCCCGGGCGCCAACTTTGCCAAATTAGACCTTGCACAGGCGTATCAGCAACTGCCAGTAGATGGCGCTACGGCAGAGGTGCAGACCATCGTCATGCATAGGGGGGTGTTCAAATGCCATTGTTTGCAATTCGGGGTTAGTGTAGCCCCAGGGATTTTTCAGGGCATTATGGAACGCCTATTAATCAAAATCCCTGGGGTGGTACCCTATTTTGATGATGTGCTAATCACTGCCGGAAATGAACAACAACTAATTGACAGGCTGCGCGAAGTCCTCAGCAGATTCAGGGCTGCCGGACTCAAAATTAAAAGCAACAAGTGTCAGATTGGGGTCCCAGAGGTAGAATTCCTGGGGTATCGAATCAATGGGGCTGGCATTCACCCTACCACAAGCAAGGTTAGGGCCATCAGGGAAGCCCCCACACCCACAAACAAAACCGAGCTGCAGGCGTTCCTGGGGTTGCTGAATTTCTACAGCGTTTTTCTGAAGAAGAAGGCGACTGTGGCCAAGCCTCTTCACTGGCTGTTGGTGAAGAAGGCTAATTGGGTCTGGGGGCGTGCGGAAGCAGCTGCTTTCGCAGCTGTCAAGGAACTCCTGTCAGAGGACAGTTTCCTGATTCAGTTCAACGAGACATTGCCGGTGGTTCTAGTGTGCGACGCGTCTCCTTTTGGGTCGGGGCTGTTCTCCACCAACGGGAGGCCTCAGTCGCCTATTTTTCACGGACGCTGTCCAGCGCAGAGCGAAACTACAGCCAGCTTGATCGGGAGGCGCTGGCTGTGGTGGCCAGGGTGAAAAGATTTCACGAATACCTGTTTGGCAGGGACTTTGAGCTGGTCACAGACCACAAGCCCTTGTTAGGGCTGATAGCGGGGGACCGTCCTACCCCAGTTTCCCTGTCTCCCCGGCTCACCAGATGGACTATTTTCCTCTCAGCTTACTCCTACCAGCTGACCCATCAACCCGGACGCTTGCTGGGGCACGCCGATGCCCTCAGCCTGATTTTGTGGATGACCCCACTCCGGGCATCCCCGTACTCATTGACTGCCTGGACTCTGGCCTGATCACCACTCAGCCAAAGATCCTGTGTTCCGGACTATTTTGAACTGGGTGTGGAGGGGATGGCCCCAAGGGCCTGTTAGCCTGGAGTTCAAACCGTATGCTTGCAAGCAGCATGAGATTTCGGCTCAAGGGGGGTGTCTATTGTGGGGTGATCGCATACTCGTTCCTCTGTCACTACGAGAGGCAATTCTAAGGACGCTGCATGAGGATCACCCGGGGGTGGTCAGGATGAAAACTCTGGCCCGGAGCTATGTATGGTGGCCAAACATGGACAAACAAATAGAGGAGTGGGTTGCGGGCTGCACCCCATGCCAAGAGTCTAGGGCCGCCCCTCCTAAAGCCCCAGCACAAGAATGGGAAAGACCCAGGGCAGCGTGGTCTAGGGTCCACATTGATTTTGCGGGACCATTCCACGGGCAAACGTTCTTAGTAGTAATAGATGCCTACTCCAAATGGTTGGAGATAATACTCATGGGGTCAACCACGGCCGAAGCTACGATCAGGGTACTCAGGAGGTTGTTTGCCATGCATGGATTACCCGATGTCTTGGTGTCCGATAATGGGCCCCAATTTACGGTTACTCCATTTGAAGGGTTCCTGGCCGATCTAGGCATCCATCATGCATTGATCGCTCCTTTCCATCCTTCCAGCAATGGTCAGGTTGAAAGGACAGTGAGATCGGCCAAGGAAGCCCTAAGCCGACTAGGCCCCAGTGACTGGCAGGCCAGGGTAGATACATTCCTGTTAGTGCAACATATCACCCCGAGTGCAGTGACTGGGAGAAGCCCGGCTGAGCTGTTAATGGGCCAGCGGCTTCGTTCAAAATTAGATAGACTGCACCCCAACTACTCACAACAAACAAAGCCAAGCACAAGTATACAAACCAGCTCCTTCCGCACCAGAGACTTGGTATTTGCAAAAAACTTTGCCGAGGGGTCCCTATGGCTACCTGGGGAAGTCATAGAAATCACCGGACCAAGATTATATGTGGTCCTATTAGCCGATGGGAGAAAATGGTGGCGGCACATTGACCAACTGCGCAGCTCCCACCCACCAAACGCAGATTACCAAAAATTCCAAAATAATGACTTCCAATACGATTCCCCCTACAGCTGACTCAAGCCCGAGGGATGCGGAACACTTACTTGGGGACCCAGAGTTCCAGCGACAACACAACCATGAACCAGTTCCGGTGGAAGCCAAGGCCCCGCCCGAAAGCTTCCAGGAGCTTCCATGGGCGGAGCAAGAGGCAGCAGCAGACCCAACCTCCCTGTCTGCTGCCGCCACACCTACTGAGCTGCGCAGGTCCGAAAGGGTTTCTAAATGCCCCACCTACTTACGGGACTACGTATGCTAAGTAGACTGTTCCATCTAAGAGGGGAGGGGTGTTACATATTGAGAGTGCCTGCTTACAACCAGGTCCTCCATTTGAGCGGGAGAACGCGAACCGCTGATTGGTCGAGCCATCTGACAGCTCCCTATAAAAGGGCTAGCTGTCAGACTGGCTCTTTGCTGGAGTCTGTACATAGTTGAATAAAGAACCATTCATTTGAAGCCTGTCTCCAGTCTCTTCACTCACCAGATCTAACAGTAGACATCTGGTTTGCCAAAATGGGAGCCGAAAGCTAGACTAGACTGCACCAATTTGGAACCACTGTTATGGTCCACCTCTTTGCTTCACTGTAGACAGAAGGCTGCCCTTTTTTTTTTTTTAAGTGAGAAAGTCTTGCTCTTTCAGTTTGGCTAAAATACTACAATTTGTTCCATTTGAGAGAATCTCAGAGAGAATCATGCCATCTTGGGGTATGGAGAATTAGGAAGATATATATTGGTAGTCCTCAGCTTATAACCATTTATTTAGTGACTGTTCAAAATTATAATGGCACTGCAACAAGTGACTTATGACAGCTTTTCACACTTATGACCATTGCAACATCCCCACGGTCATGTGTTCAAAATTTGGATTTTTGGCAACTAACTCATATTTATGACGGTTGTGGTGTCCTGGGGGAGGTCATGTGATCATTTTCCGCAACCTTCTGACAAGCAAAATTCATGGGAAAGCTAGATAGCATCAAGTTAAATATTATTGACATATTAAATATTAGATAGCATCATATTTAGTATCACCAGTGACATCACCAGTGGTTTGCTACCAGTTCTATAGAACCGGTGCGAACTGGGAGGAACCCACCTCTGATTCTTACACAGCTTAAGTCCCATGTAACATCAGTCTAATTTCTCACATCCAAAATATGCTCCTCCTGTGTGCTCATCCCATAGAGATGCTGAAAATCTGTGGAGATAAAGGAGATGGACACCTGGAAGTGATCCTTCTCAGTGGTGATTCCCTCATTATGTAACATTTTACCCCCTAAGATTTGTTCGGTCGCAACTAGCTAGCCTTTTGTAAATCTGTTAAGACTGTTGTGTTGCATCAAGCGCTTGAGCACAAATGGTAGCTATGGTGCTACCCCTGCCTTTTTGTGATAAGTTATTTTTAATCGATTTTGTTTTCTATATTCAGACCTGATTTGCCAGCTCCATCTTGCTTCTTCCTCCTTGGCCAAGCCCATCAAACTTTTTTCTGCAAACTACGCTCTGCCATCCTGCTGTACTCACTGTCTGGATCTGAGATCACACACCTGCATCCTGGGCCAGCAATGGAAAGAAGAAGCCAGCAAAATCCCCTGAGGGTGGCAAAAGGTATGGGTGTTGGCAGGGTTAAACGGTGGCAGTGACAGAATGCCGGGCAGTCAAAAGCAGAATGGGATAACTCGCTACAGCCAACTCGCCACATCCAACTCGCCACGGCCATTTTGCCACGGTCAATTCTCCACAGCCAACTCGCCATGGCCAACTCACTGCAGGACAATTCACCACAGGATGATTCAACAATTCAATTTAATTATTGACATTCACATTTCATTTTTTCTCTCCTTTGGCATCGTTTCTTTAACGATTCTATTCCACCATTTCTTTGATATTAGCGTAACTCTTGTCCCGTGCCAAGTTGGCCTTGGCAAGTTGTCCAAGACCCACCAAAAGAGCAAAGATGGGAGGGGTAGATAGGTGAGTAAAGAAACTTGAAGCAGAGGTAGTTCACACAGGACAGGAAAAGCACGAGGTCTTTGCCTAATGATCACATGGTCCTCACTTAATGACTACAACTGGAACTTCTGTTACTCAACATTATTGTCACGATGCTTTGCTTAATCACCACTTGGCTTAGCAATGGAAATTCTGATCCCAATTAGGGTGATAATCTTAGAATTACCTGTACTTCAGCTACCGTGTCTCCGAAAAGGCCAATTGTGAGGTTAGCCATGTATATCATAAATTTCTATGGTAAACCATAGAACAGATTTTATTTTATTATTTTATTAAATTTATTCACCACCCATCTTGCAGTCACACCACTCTTCAACAAAAAGCCAAAACAGATAATTAGAAAATAGTATGCTGGGAAAAAAGCAGGTGAGACATTATACATAGTGGTGACACATTATACACTGTATTCCGCGTAATACGCATAGCACGCACAATAGTAATGCTCCATTTCAAGAATGGTGCT
>QLTV01000966.1:229609-246774 GCA_003457575.1 Thermophis baileyi | reverse complement strand
AGCGCAGTGCAGTGCAAAAAAAAAAAACCACCCCAAAACCACCCTTTTGCCTGTCAAAGTAGCTTTATTGACACACACACACACACACACACACAGAGCGCACACACACGTTGTGAATGCAACACACGCTCGGCATTAGGAGCCTATAAATAGAGCTAGCGAAGGTGCGTGCATTGGCAATTTACTCCCCTGGTGGGGAGGGGGAAGAGGAGGGGGGGAGGGAGGACGAGCGGTAGGCTTGTGAACGTGGGTGATGAGTTATTCTGCACAGCTCAGTTACTTAGGAGGTGCCTGTATTGGTGGTGTGGGGGTGGGTGCGTGGGTGGGTGCGTGAGTGGGAGGGGGGTTTTGCTTCTCTCTGTCTCCAAGTCAGGCAGAGAATGCGAACTGGGTTTTTAAAATGATTTTTCCTTTCCTCTCTTCTCCCCCCCCCCCCACCTCTCTCTCTCTCTCCTTCCTGGAAGAGTTCGGACACACATTACGCGACATTCGCACAGCCTTTTCCTAGGGTGCCCAGCACCAAATGCTGGAGTGGTATTTATGTAATCTCCCACCCACCCTTTTCCTCCCTTTGCAGTCCTCGCCAAAATTCCCTAGAAATCCAGCTCTAAGGCTCGTGCGAAGGAAGTTCATCTGGGCTCCCTACCTCCCCTCCTCTTTTTTTGATTTTCTTTTGGTTTTGTGAACTCACACACACACACACACACACACACACAAACACACACACACACACTCACTCGCCCGCCCCTTCGCCCCCGTACACATAAGTGAAGAAGATGTTGCAAGGTAGGTTTCTGTGCACTGTCTGTTCTTGCCTGTGTCTGTTTTGTGAACTGTTTTGCTGTTGTGGTTTTTGGCTTTTGACAAAGTTTGCTGATTTCAGTGGCTGAATGCTTTTGTAAAGAGCAGACTTCGCTGTTGCTGGCTGCCTTTGGAAAGCTGCACGAAGCTTTGGGTCAGCAAACCCTCCCTTTCAAAGAAAGGAGAAAAAAGTTCCAGACTATTACTGGGCTGTATTTTCATAGTATTTAAAGGGTTTTGCTCAGGGAGCAAAATGCAAAAGGTGGAAAATACATGCCCTCTTTGGAAGTTAAGGACGATTGAGCTTTTAAAAAACAAACTCCAAATTTTTTTTGGGGGGGGGAGGGAATGGATGAATGTGTATATATTAAGTTGTGCGGTACACTTTACTAATAGTTGTACTTTGCCATACATTGGAACCAAGAGAAAACTTATTTGACTAAGGATCATTCATATGCAATGCTGATTGCATAAAAACGATGGGCAGTTTGCTGATGAATCCCAGCACAGGTAAGCAAGAAAAGGGGACTGCTTTTTGCTTTTTTTTTTTTTTTTGGTACTGTATATAAAGAACTGTGGTAAGCCCAAGGATGGGTGCAAGATAAATGGGGAGAAGAAATGAAAGATTGAAGTGATTTTCTGTTATGGAAGAAGAAGATGCTGCCACGGTCTTCAACCACCTGTAGAGGGAGATCTTTGTACACCAAAATTCCCCCTCCCCTATAAATTGTGCTGGAAGAAAAATGAAAGAGAATTTCTCATTCTAAACTTTACAAGGCAGCAAGGACATCATACAAATGCCAGATTTATGCTAATATAGCTGTCGATGGCCCTGACTTTTTGGGGTCTCTTTCCTTTGAATGAGTCTAATGGAAACAGGAAATAGACCTGCTCTTCTTTTGACATGCATTTCTGATCATCTTCAATGCTGCCTTTCTAGTAGAAGTCTACAGTATCAACAGGTGCTTTTGTCGAGAAGTTTCCATTCATGCTTAACTTGAAAGAGATTTCACAATGGAGACAAGAGGAATTGATGAGCCCACTGCACTTCTGCTACAATGTTTGTGGTCCATTAGCCCTTGTTTACCCATGAAGAATTTGATTCAACTGACTGGAGAAACATTCTTGTCATCATGAGTGATATGTTCATAGCACACCACGTTTCGAGTGACCCTAACTTTTTACAGTTGTGCCTGCACTGAAAACTGCTTCATTGAAATGTGATCTGCTACAAATTTCTGATTCGGGGACAAGAACTGAAGTGTAATAGAGACAGGAGAACTAGCAAAGCTTAGTCACGGGTTGATACTTGAATAGATGTAATAATGCCATTTGTTATCATAACATGAAATTAAGAGACTTGGAATTCCAAAATTAACTGGATGCAAAAGCACCAACAGCATTACCTATGGCGGTAAAGGAATCATTGCAATGGAAAGATTGATGTCTCAGTCATGATCTGATACAGAAGAATGTTTCTAGTTTTGTCAAAGACTTTACATTCTCTATGAAGTCTTGCTGTCATAATCAATTACATAGTATTTTTTAACTTGCCAGGACACGTGAACATTTTTCCATTTTATAAACCACCAAACCACTCTAGATTGCAATGTCAATATATATTTGCTAGCTTACCAAGACAATCCTATGTCCATTTACTTTGGAAGAACACAAACTGAACTGAATGGGAAGTGAGAAGACATGGATAGGATTGTGCAATAGGTGCCCTTCGGGAGACACTGTTACACACAGATGTTCACCCATTTAATCAATCAATTACATGGAAGAAATAGCAAAGGTTAAGAAGCAGTATCCTAATTCTAACAATTGGATCCACTACAGTTCTCATTCAAGTGGTCCGCAATGTTATCCCTGTTTTCTATCACTTAATGGATAATGATAAAGGTAGAGAACAAAACTTAATTTGTATCTTTTTTTCCATCACTACATAGTTGCATCAAATGAGTTCAGTTATTACCATAAAGCTTCTACTCAAGGCAGTCAAACCACAGTTAGACTATTAAAACAATTGTGTCTCATTTGGATCAGCTTGTATGTTTCTTTGGAATAAAGTTGAATGAAACAGTAAAACACCAAAAGCGTAACATTTTTAGATCACTAAGTTCAAAGTGATAAATCTGCCTGGAACAGCTAACAGTTTATGGATTTTCAAATGGTTTCAAATGTTATTCTAGAAAATACTGATGCTTCTTAAGTCCCATCCCCCCCCCGATGGGTATAGGTACATCCTATTCTGCAGAATTACAATCCTAGAAGAGTAACTGATTGAAGTTCATTATCATGAAGTAATTTGTTTTCAGTTACAGGATAAAGACAAAATCAAAATTACATGATAAAACAAGTGATTTTTTTTTCCCAATAAATGATGAAACATCTATTTACCACTGTGGCATAAAAGTTCCAAAATAGATGGCGGTCAATCTGGCAATTAAAAGTAGACTGAAGGTTCTTAAGTAGCAGAGTGTTGGAATTGCTGTGCTATTCCTGGACATTTCACACACTTTAAGAAAAGAACTCAGTCAATTGCATCTAATGGAAGCCAATATTTGAATGTTCTGCATAGACTTTCTGGCATCGTTTTACATTTCAAGAATGTGATTCTTGGTGCACAATACTTTCAGTATACAGAAATACAATAGCAGTCTTTTCATTTTATAACAAAGTATATAATAAGGAAAGCATTATTTTTTTTAAAGAGCACAATTTTAAATCTTATCCTTTAGACGTAATAAATAAATACATCTGAAATAAATAGGTCTTACAATATCAAGTAAATGATACAGCAATTGTATCGTTTTAATTTTAATAAAGTCTAAAATAATGTCATGGATTTATTTAACATATGTTTTTATATAGAAAAGTACACTCTAAAAAGTATATAATATATAATTTAGACATACATTCTGTCTCCTTGAACATGTGTACACATAATGACAATTAATAAACTAAGAAAAGATCTTTCTTGTTCTCCAAATATTTGTGGATATAATGGGTTGTTATTAATTTAGAAATAAAGGTGCTATATTATCAGGGTAATGAGTGGAGGCCATAGCCAAGTAGATTTGAGTGTAGATTTTTTTTAAAATTCTAGAACCCATTCTGATATTTAAACCTGACTTCCAGATAGGTTTATGTTAAACAATATTCTAGAAGCTGGGTATTTCAAAACATAGCCTTCTACTGCCCTGACTGTACTCTTAACAATTTTGATTTGGTAGCTCTATTCGTTGAGGATTTAAGGAAAGCAGGTGGACATTTGCAAAAAGTCCATTAAAAAAAGGCAAGATATGGATCAAATATAAACACCGTAGGCCGTCTCTCCTGTCTTCCTGATACTGTAGTATAATAGCTAAGTATATGACCTCTATAGCTGTCTAACACGAACACAGACCTGTGAATATATGCTCATTGAACACACTGAGTATAATCAAATGGTCCTATCCTATTAGCCAGGTTACTTACAGCTATTTGTCACATTTTGTAAGACCTTGTTGTGCCTTAGTAAGAGTAGAAGCTTAAACACATGTTCTATCTTGCTGAGAAAGACTGGTGTGCAGTGGTGAAATCCAATTTTTTTTACTACCGGTTCTGTGGGTGTGGCTTGGTGGGCATGGTGTGGCTTGGTGGGCGTGGCAGGGGAAGGATACTGCAAAATCTCCATTCTCTACCCACTCCTGGGGGAAGGATATTGCAAAATTTCCATTCCCACCCCACTCTGGGGCCAGCCAGAGGTTGTATTTGCCGGTTCTCCGAACTGCTCAAAATTTCCGCTACCGGTTCTTCAGAACCTGTCAGAACCTGCTGGATTTCGCCCCTGCTGGTGTGACATAGGAATGTTGCATGCTTATAGTGACTTTCTTTTATGTCTAGTAAATGGATCAAGGAATGCCCTCTGAGCCCCACTCAGCTGTTGGGGTTCACTATAATTTTGCATGTGCCAGTATTAAAAGCTGAATTTTAGAATTCAGTTTACATCCAATCTTAGACATTATGGTGACTTCAGACGTTTTCAGTGCAGTAAAATACCAAAAAAAAAAAAAACCCTCAACTTTTTGCTTTACATTTCACAACAATTGAAACCATTTCTGTAATAACAAAATCATTCTAATCATCAAAACCTAAATCAAAGTTTCATTTTTTTCCAGTTTCAAGCAAAAAAGTCCAGAAGTGAGTTCCAAATATAAACAAAACTAGATAAATCTTCTCTTTAATTAAAAAAGTTTATCCATCCCTAATTATATTATTGTTAAATGCTAATCAAAGAGAGAACCAACCTACACAGAAATGTCCTGTTTCCTACTTAAGCAGGGGCTTAGACTAAAAGATCTCCAAGGCCCCTTCCAACTCTGTTATACTGCTATTCAGTAGTTATTAAAAGTAGTGACTCTGACTAATGCAAAAGTGGTCCAGGATAATGTTAGGATACACATCTTTATAGAATGCATGCTAGAATTCTGCAACACAGATTTACTTTCATTAGTTCTCATTTTGGTTGAAGATGCTGGCTCATATGCCAGTTTAGAGCACAGGTCAGTGTAGGGTTTGTGTGTGTGTGTGGGGGGGGGGGTGCACGCATGCACACCTTCAGTGTTTGACTTAAATTGTCTGTACAAGTCCTTGCAATTTTCTTGACAAGTTTTTCAGAAGTGGTTTGTCATTGCCTCCTTTCTAGGGCTGCGGGAAAGTGATTGGGCCAAAATCACCCAGCTGGCTTTATGTCTAAGGCAGGACTAGAACTCACAAGTCTCCCATTTCTAGCTTGATGCCTTAACTCGTACATCAAACTGGCTTTCTTACATCAAGATTATTGTCACGTAGTGATTCCAAGCCTTCAACAAAAGATTTTATTGAAACTTAACTGCAGGTGCCTTGGATTAGTACTTTCATATGGGGTCCCAAGGTTTGGTAGAGGTGTAGTTCTCTCTATACAACATTAGATATCTGATTGATTGATTGTACTATAAGTAGGAATATTTATGAATCAACTGACAATATTTATGAGCAAGCAAATAGCTGCGTTACTTTCTGAGCAACTGGAAGCAATTTTATTATGTAATTACATGTATATTTTTTCTTTGTATATTGTATATGCCCAGGCACTAACAGTTGCATGCCAAATATAAAAATAAATACAAAACAAAAATACCCAATTAAAACACAATATAGAAAATCATGGATGGATATTTAAGTCATAGTAAATTAAAGGCAGTAATTAAGTTCAATCTAAATATATCTGAAGTGTAAGTGAATTGCTGATCAAGGATTAATATTTTAGCTCCTTGACTAGAAATAATAATAAATCTTTTTTTCTATTTGCTGCCAACAGTAAGTATGCAGGTATTTTGTTTTGAGATTTTTAGTCCTGTTATTGAACTTTTATTGAAAGTCAATGCACAATAAATCTAAACTAAAACAATAATGAATACACTTAGAAAATATACAAAAACATTGAAAAAATAAACCAAGTAAAAATAACAGTAATTTACAAGTAATGTTAAAGAACTGGGTTTTAATTAAAATCTGTCAAAAGAGTGGAAGAGATCAGCAATTATCAATCTCAATGCAAATGTTTGTTTGTCTGGAAAAAAAACGTTCATATGTGATGGTATGTTTAAAAAAAAGATTGGTTGTGAGTTCTATAAAGGAAATGTATCTATGTAGCCTTTGAGTTTCTTTAAAAATAAAGTCTGTGATGAAGGAGGGGGTGAAATTGATTTCCAGCCATTCCATGTTACGTTACTGTAATTAGAAATTTTCTATATAAGAACTGGGAAAAATTCAATATGTGTTCAATATAGGTAATACTTCAAAAAAAACCTAGATTTTGTGTGTATGAATGTATGATGATGTATGACTGAGCAAAACACATTCAGGGAATCAACTCTTTTATGGACAGTGGTCTGTTTATTTTAAAAAAATAATCTCCAATCATTCATTGTCCAAAGACACAACTTTAGTCCAACCATTTCTCTTTTTTCTCAAAGTATCATAAATTAGTAACCCATCTAGGTCAGGATACACCTACAAAACAGCTACGGGTTCTCTTGACCTATAGTTAGAAGGTAGGATGCCACTCTGTTTACATGCTGTTTGATCTCACTCTGTTTGAGCTGAAAATTACCTACAAGTAACCCAGGGTGCATGTTGCAGAGGAAAAATGTTTGTAACAGAGAAAAGCTGTATTTTGAAGACATGGATTTGCTATTACTATTCTTCATGTTGAAAAAGCCCCAAATAAACGTCTGAGGAACCTTAAGAGAATCTCATTATACAGTCTGAGAACCTTCATTGTAAAGTTTCTAATGCATTTTGAAATGTTCAGAAGTTGTGTTTATACATCTAAGACCATTTTAGTCAATATACTTCACATTCTTCACACCACCCTGCTCCCGTGATGAGTCATATTCCTTCATTTTCGTAACTTGGAAATTAATAACACTGAGTTTAATAGAACATACTTCCCAGAATATTGGCTAGCATTGCATTCTACAGAAATACTTGTTTCTGAAAATAGATGAAAAACAATGGACAACATAGTACTATATAAACTACAAAGGCATTACCATAATAAAATGTAAACAAATGTATTGAAAGGCAACCATGGAGCAAAAAGAAAAAAAAATAACTAAAAAAAAAAACCCTTGTGTAGGCCATGGTAATTGAATTGTTCCTTTCTTGTGAATTTTCAATCTCATTCCATTTTTCCTGTTTGTCCTTCATTTCAAATATTTTTGTAGTATGGTCAATTTCCAAGAAATACTATTTTGCAAATGCATCACTTGCTGCTTAAATGTCAGTACGTAAGAAAAGAGTCTATCTGGCCAACATCCCGTTTTCATAGTAGCCAGTCAGACAGCTGTAGGAAGTCTACACAGAGGGCAAAAGAACAATAGCTTTTGTTCCCCAAATCACCTTTTTCTTTTGATGAACAGAAATGCACTCTTAACACTGACCCCCACTTTTATTTTCTAAGTAAAACAAAAATTCATTATATATCTTAAGTCCCACTCCGAAGTCTTGGAAGAAAAATATTGTATTATTGGTCTAGCTGAACTAGGATCAAGGTGACAGTGGTTCTCCTGTGCTAAATAAACAATCTGTTGGTAAGGAAAATTCACAGATCCTGTGTCTACAACTGAGACAGGTCACCCTAACTTCCTGTTTTGTGAGAAAGAAAGTGGTCTTAATGTTGTTGTGTTCACATGCGTAGTATATTGCTATTGGTGAACAAATCATATACAGGTAGTTCTCAACTTACAACAGTTCATTTAGTGACCATTCGAAGTTACAACAGCGCTGGGAAAAAAATGTTTTGTGACCATTTTTCACACTTATGACTGTCATCCCCATGATCACATGATTAAAATTCTGGCGCTTGGCAACTGACTCATATTTATGAAGGTTGCAGTGTCCCGAGGCCACGTGATGACCTTTTGCGACCTTTTGGCAAGCAAAGTCTATGGGGAAGCCAGATTCACTTCACAACCTTGTTGCTAACTTAGCAGCTGCAGTGATTCACTTAACAACTGTGGCAAGAAAGATTGTAAAATGGAGCAAAACTCACGTAACTATCTCAGCAGCATAAAATTTGGGCTCAATTGTGGTCGTAAGTCAGTAAGTAAGGACTATCTGTATATCAGCAATTAACATTTAGAATCCAATGGGCTTTAAACATTTTAAATTGTCTTTCCATCATTTACTGACACCCCTCCCCCCCCCAAAACAGGTTTTAATAACTAACTGAACTCAATTAGGTTTGATGTTATGTGTCTATTTCTACAAATCTTCTGGTTAGTGATTAGAAATATTTGCCTATGTTGGAAGTATCAACTCATATATTCTGAGAACTATGAAAAAATGAATTGCAGAACAAGTATTTCTAAGGTGGTTAAGCCAGATGCGTTCTCACAGTCCATTTTTCCTTTCACTCTTCAGAATCTCCTTTAATGAACTTTCACCATTCTTTCATTCTTGCCTCCTTGTCATTTCTCTTTCCCTTTTTTCTCTGATTACTATAATGCTCTTTAACCTGGCAGAGTGATGGGAGTTCAAATCCAAAATACCTGAAAGACCAGTAAGTTGGGGAAGGAGGTATATTATGTCATCTCCTTCCTGAAGACAAAATTATATCTATCCTTAAGTATCAGTGTGTTATTTCTGATCTTAAATATTTTGTGCAGCCTATTTGATTGTTTATTTAATTATTGTTCTCTTTCAGTGATATTTACATATTTCTTTAGTCAGAGTCAATGGATATTTTCAGTTAACTGTTGCCTTAATTTTATTGCTCCAAAGAATCTACAAGTCTACAATCCTTTTCCTTTATATACATTTATACCTACATCATTTATTATTTTCTCAAAAATGACCTGAAATACTTACACAGAATTTTTTGTCTGTCAATTATCACTGATAATTATGCCTAATACATTAAAAAGCAAAATGAATTTACTAATAAAATGTTAGAAATATAAGGATTTTTTTTTTGTAAAAGTGATGCGATCTTATGAATGGATATACTCTCTTTGTAATTTCATTATGTTGATAATATAATCCCAATCACTCTTTATTTCCATGCAACTTCATTAAAGGCTTAGACTTAGATAAATTGAGCCTCAGTTTATTGTAGATCAGCCTGAACTGGTTAATCTAAATGCCTGGACTCATGTCAGAAAAATTTCTTAATGAAACAAAGACATCATTAATCTATATAAAATGTCTCTCAATAGTGAATGAAAATTATAATTCTTCTATACTGGAATAAAAGATCAATTTCCCTTTAAATCAGTAGTTGGGTTGTTTGTCCTCTTACCTTTATTGTTTTCTCTGTCCAGCAGTGGCTCTCCAAAATCTTAGTTTCATCTAGTAAAGTCAGTCAAAATTGGATTTTGTATTGTGCACATTCAAAACATGTGTTGAACCAGTGACATCTGAGCCTTATGAACTAAAGATCTGCTACAAAGATCTCTTGTCACATATTTTTAATGTAAGTATAATAAAATTGAAATGGATACGGCATACTAGAAGTGGCGTGATGAGTTTGCATTCGCAATTTAAATTAATGATAACATTTTTATGAAATACAAGTCCTTTTTATATGTGCAATGTGTAATGTGCAAAGACATTCATGTCAATGACTGACCCATATTCTTGGACAGAAGGTTTCAAGTTGCAGAACCAACTAACATCTACGTACTGTATATGTATTAACAATAACCATATCAGCTTTAGGCTAGTAGGCCCATGAATGTTCTCCTCTCAGTTTTAACACATGTCTAATATTCCCTAATATCTTTAATGGCAAAAAACCCCCCTTTTTTGTTTGTTTTTTTAAAGATAGCTATTTATACTTGAAGAAATCGCTTCTCAGCTGGAATTGCTAGCGGTAACTTCTTTTTACCAAAGTAAATATAAGTAACAGAAGGGCATAATACAAATTCTTGGTGATCCATACCTGTAAGCTACATTATATCAAAACTAACTTCTTAAAATTACAAACAACAAATCAATAGTCTATGTTTATAATAAATGGTGGAAAATAAATAGTGACAACTTTGGAACCATTCAAATGAAAAGTGATTTGGGATTATTTTAAACAAACATCTCGGTGTTAAATATTGCTGGATCGGGAAAAAAACATTCAGAACGGGCTAAATATGCTATTACCAATGGGAAAAAAAGACTGTATTGTGATAGTACGATCTGAAATTTTATTGATCTGTTTGCTTATGTGTAAGATGAGTAAATTATATCACTCCAGAGGCTCTGGGAGGTATACAAAGTCAAAGTGCAATCTGAAACCACAGATATTAGGGAATGCGGTGCTTCTCCATCATATTGTAGCACTTCTGTTAACTGACGGCAATAGATGAATAACCACTATGTGTGAAATACATCAAGAAGACAGACCTCTTTGATTTGAGATGAATCTTTGAGATTGGTTTGATTGTAATAAGTCTCCTCCCTCTTTTCCTGTCTTTTGAAATGCTTTATTTTTCATAATTTTTCCCAACACTGATAGTGTTTTGAGCCTATACTTTTACTTAAGCATGTTCTTTAAATGCATTATAGAATTAGTATTGATGTGGAATACCCTCCCTCCCTCCCTCCCTCCCTCCCTTCCTTCCTTCCTTCCTTCCTTCCTTCCTTCCTTCCTTCCTTCCTTCCTTCCTTCCTTCCTTCCTTCCTTCCTTCCTTCCTTCCTTCCTTCTTTTTTAACAGATAGGCCCAATAGAAAAGCCTCTGCCCTACTCTGGATATTCTGGATAGTTTTTATAATAAACTTATCTACTTGACTAAGAATGGTCATGGCCTTAAGTTGGAGGAATAAGTGAGAGTCTCTTGGCTTTGCTATTTCCTTGCCATCATAGAAATAGTTTTATTTATTTTATTTTATGCCTTCAGTCTTAATTCTTTGGAAAGCAAAGAATCTTGATAAACATAACATGCTGAGCTGCAAATAAAATTTATTTTGCTCTTGAAACAAGTTATTCCTTACACTTTGTATTTTCAAAGGTGAGGTACAAATACAATAGAGATAATGTTATTATTTAGAAGACTCTCAGATGTTTATAATAAAACATAAACTCAAAATTAACATTGGACATATTACAAAGCATGTAAAGATCCAATAAAGTCAATGAAATAATTAAAAGCTTTCCGAAAAAGATGCACTTCACTGGCTTTTTTAAAAGCCAATAAAGATGTGAGGTCTTTCAACTCAATAAGGACAGTATTAGAAAAAAAAATGAGGTAGTTACTGAAAAGACTCTAGTATGAGTCATCACGAGATAAGCCCCCAGAAGCTAAATGCACCTCGACAAAGATCTCAGTGAGTGGGATGGAGGTTCTCTCAAGTAGCTTCTGCTTCCAACACCGTCCACTTTACTAACCTTGTAACGTTGTTGCTGGTAAGAAAACATGAACCCATTCCAGGGGTCTAATCTCCCAAAGAGCATTAAAATCTATAAGAGTGGTGTTATGCTTGATAGCAGATCTGTTTCTTAAATTGTGTAGAAGTATACTCTCTGGTCAGATCAGATCAGTTTAAAACTGGATTACCTGAACTGCAAGTTATCTTTCACTCTACAGTTTGATTTGTAACAGGTATAATATTAATGATAACGTTTGTAATCCTCTATGTATTGTTGCCTTTTTTAATCCAATAGAATCAGGATAAATCAAAATTTACCATAGGATGTACTTTCATCAACTTTACACGATATTGCCTGGATGGTTTCTTCATGAATTGGAATAATAGAAGGATGAATTAGTAACCTGGATGCTAAATATTTTGTTAGAAGGAAGAAGGCCTAGCTGTATGTTCCTATACATGTGATGACCTTAGTAAATCTTTTAATCCAAGAAATTAGTATGAAATCTTACAGTCCCTTTTAAATTGTTTGCTTGCGTCAAAAAGTCTGAGGAAAAAATGAATGCTTTGCAAGATTTCCCTCACCATTATTTACAAGATGATAAATACTTTATTACATAAATGCGAGAGAGAGAGAGAGCGAGAGCGAGAGAGAGACAGAGACAGAGACAGAGACAGAGACAGAGATCTGACTTTCTGAAGTAGTCTTCCCAAAAAAGATTCTATACACTGATTTTGGTGAACTTGATTTAGATTTAAGGATTTTTGTTAGGAAGCTTGCATTAGTTTAATTGGTGTATGCTACTTTCCCAGAGAGAAGACCTCTCTATATGAGAGAGATGAAGAAATGAGAGAGGTTCTGAATGAGGCATGTAGGGAGATGCTATGTCACTGCATCTCATCATAGCTGCATAAACATAAAGACTGTAGCTGGATTATGTTTTTAAAGTCAAATAAAAGCCCTTCTTGTAATATTTATCTAGGTGCATATGGCTATCCTAATGTTTCTGTGGCATCATTGATAATGTTAATGTCTCTTCTTATTTCAATCATTGTGTGCCTAGCAAGAAAAAATAGTATTGCAAAAAGTTAATAATAACTGGCATCATTAATAAACTCTGTTTGCCCATGCAATTTAGATTACACATAGCTTTCTACGTCTTGTCTGCACATTTAGTTTCTTTCATTCATCTAGACAAGGCATGAAGTGAGTTCTTGGAAAAGTAAGCCCTTTGGTGCATCATTCACAATATATAATTTTCATTTTGATCCACAGATCTTCTTTCTCTTGAGTGCATGTGTGTTTTTCCTAATTGTACATCCTACATTTTTCATTTTTACCTGGATCCATTTACCACCCCTTTGCCGAGATCCTTAAAAATGGCATCAACTAAATCTTTGCACACTTCCTTGAAGTTGCTTATCTTTTTTGGAGGAGGATGGGGAAAAGACGAAGGAGAAAGAAACCTATTGTGCAGTAAAGATTCTGATTAATACTCATGAGGATATAGAGTGTTTTCTCTCTACCACCCACACCTATCTTTCAACCTCAGTGTTTGTTTTTCCTGTCAGTGTTTGTAATCTGGGTCTTTGCAGGTATATTTCTTTTAATGGAGTTGAGGGGAAGGAGTTTGTATGTGGAGGAAATACCCAATTTGCCAAATAAACTATATATATATATTCAATAACATCCTTTCTTTTGGAGTAATTGAAGTTGAATTGATAGGTGAACATTGGACTTCTGGATTCGTGCGCTGTGTACCACTGAAACATCAGATTTCACCTTGTGGGGACTCGTTTTTTTTATTTTTTTTTTTTGCTCTCTCTCTCTCTCTCTCTCTCTCTCTCTCTCTCTCTCTCTCTCTCTCTCTCTCTCTCTCTCTCTCTCTCTCCATCTCCTCCCCCTCCTCTCTAATCTGGATCATTGCTCTCTGTAGCTGATTCCGTGGGAGACCAAGCAGAGTGCGTGGGTGCAGAATATAGAAAGCCAGAGCCATAGAATTTGTTCTTTGCGTCACTCTAGGAGACAGGGCTGGTTGCCTGCAAATATACAGAATTAATCTCTGCTTTATCAATATATTGGTTCTGCTACTGTGGAGAGATAAAAATATGAAGTGTGTGTGCAGTATAAGTGGCTCTATGGGTAAAAGGGAGAGATGTTGAACCCTATTTTTCTCCAGATTTTTCAACGTGTGGGTGAGAATAAGGGAGGTGTATTAAAATGCACCCACCACACCCTCTGGTTTGCTTGATAAGTATGTACTACCTCAAATGTTATATCCCCCCCCCAATTCTTCATCTTACAGCACATGGGAATAAAAAAAAAAGGTGGGAACACATGAAATTCCTGTAGAGTGCATGTACAGGGTGTATAATAATCATTATATCCTCATCAACTCATTTCTACCAGGAGTATGTGTTTTAAATAAATCCAGTCCCCCCCCCCCATAGCTTTTCAACAACACCTTTGTCTCTCCATTTCTTCCAATGCCCTCCCTCCCATTGTGCATTATGTTGATGTTCTTTCTTTTTCTTTTTCTTTTTTTTAAACAGCCGATTTAATTGCAGGAACGGTGCAAATGTAGCAGTAGATGCAACCCTTAAGAACGTGGCTCTTGCTAATTAACTCTTTTCCCTCGATCTCGATTGCTTCTCTGCAAGCACAAAGCTCCGAGCATACACCTCTTTTATGATGAACTGGAGCCTCTGAAGAGGAGAATCTGAACGTGACGTCAATAGCTGATAACTGACGCAGCCTCGGAAAGGAGTCTCAGGCTGCCTTCTTGCAGCCTGAAAGCCTTAATGGTTCTATTTTTCCCCTCATCTCTCTTCCTAGTGATTTACTAGAACGCAACCGTGTATATACACACATTCACGTTTTTAAAAGTGTATGTGTGAGAGTGTGTATTTATAGAGGCTTTATTCGCAGACAAAGGATTTTTTTTTTAAAACAACAACAACAACGGGGTGGGGAAGGAAGAATGTTAAAAACAACCTTTCTTTGTGCTGAATATAATTCCTTCTGTGCGAGGTCTCTCTCTCTCTCCCCCCCCCTCAGACAAGCAAGCAAGCTTGCTTAAAAAGCCACATCTGTGCATGCTGGTAAAGTAGTGCATGGCTGTTGTGTGCGTGTGGCTATTGTTGCTATTGTTGCTGTTATTATTACTGTTAGAATCTACTTTATAGAGACAGTGCAAGAGAGACACAACAATGCTCGCAAGGCAACAGGCAGAATCACCCTCAATAGAACCGTGAAGTTGTGGGGGGGGGAAGGTTGAGCTGTAGGATAATATGGAAAGCGATCAATATCGCCCCTCTAAATTCTCTGCAATGTTGCACTTAAAACAACTCTTAACGGTGAAAGAGAAAGAAATTGAATTGGGGAGGGGGGGAGCAGGTGAAAGACTTAATGTACATTTGATATTTTGGACATAACGTTCGAGCGAAATGCCTTTGTGTAGATTTTTTTTTCTCCCCAGCACTTGCTAAAAATAGCACCAGGGTTTTGATCGCGTTCCAGAAATAGACAGAGAGTTGCACTTGTATATAAACGCCAGCGCGGGTGGAAGAAAACCTGGACATCACCGCAGTATATTTTGCCTAACAACTGTCTGGAAATTAATTGTTGGATTTCCCCCCCCCCTCCTCTCTCTCTCTTTCTTGTCTGTATGTTTTCTCTCCCCCCTCCCCCCCCACACAATCATCACCACGACTTTTCCTCCGCTCCCCTATATCCTCCAACTCTCTTCCCCTCCCATCCCTATCAAAGGAGTTCCCGTTTGGGTAAGTAGTGATATTTCTTGTGCATGCGGCAGAGAATGTGTCTGTGAATCTTGACTATACTGTGTGCATGCTTGGATTTATTTCGTGCCTCTATTTTTATACCGGAGCAGGGTGGAGGAAGAGGGAGGGAAGATCGCACTTGTCTTGTTTAACGAATTTGGTGCATGCACGGAGCCCCAGACACAGGGAATTCTTGCAGAAAGGGGAATCACCCTGTCGGTAAATCTCTGAATCAATAGCGAACTGCAACTCTCTCGATCCCTCTCTGTCGGCGCTATAGAGTCCCTCTTTCTCTTTCGAGCTCTACTCGCCTCCCACCCCGCCTTTTTCAGAAAAATGGCTAGATGCGATCTAACGGTAGGGTTTCTCTTAGCTTGAGAGAGAATTAGCAAGATAGAGAAAAAGGACGAGCGGACAGGAGAATTTTCGCTGTAAACTGCGCTAAGATGAGAGGGTTAGTTTGCTGCTTCTCATTCTCAGAAAGCCACCCGAGCGTTCTCTGCCTGGGAGCTGTCCACGGCTCCGGGTACTGAAAGAGCGAGCAGCCCGCTTTAACTTTCGCTCCCCGGGAGATTGACCTCTTCGCCGAGCAATCGCTAGCAGACCCCTTTTTCCTGGCCGGCGAGGAGAGCCGGTTGTCCAATGGCGGTGGGGCCAAGGAGCAGAAAGTGCCAGCAGTCTCCCAGATTGTGATTTACGTGCCAAGAGCCTACTCATTTTCTAATCCCGGGTTTTCTATCAGGTGCGTAAAAGCACAGTTCTGGTTTGACTTGGCTATCCTTTTCCCGCCTGTGCATTTGAAAAGAGCCGACACCTGATGATGGTACTTCTCAAAGAAGAGTCTATAGGTTGTTTCATTTGGACTCACCCCTTCTCCTCCCACCTCGTTTCACCCCTCCGAAATGCCCACATCTTCTGCCTATCCTTGTGTGTATGCCTTTGTTATTCTTGCCCTTCCTTCACCCCTCTTAGAGGCTTCCTCGCCAAATGAGTTGGTGGAAGAATGGGAAGTGGAGGCAAAGCAATGCTGAGAATTTATCCTAATGTGTACATTCAGCAGATACAGGATACAAAGCCCAGTCATCCCCCCCCCCCCACCCCGGTATCTTCTTAAAGCCACGATCGTTATTTTTAGGTCGTGATCATGCTATCACAGAAGCCTTTCTGGTTAGCAGGAGCCCCACCGTCAGAAGAATCTGCACCATAGATTCACCCCAGGGTTCACATTTATAAATCCATTTAGCTCACTATTTGACAAGAAAGGGAGGGAGGAGGTGTGTGTGTGTGTGTGTGTGTGTGAACACTTTAGGAAGGAGCTTGAAATCAACCCAAAATGAAGAAATGAAGCACCTACCACATGCAAAGTTCAGCAACACCTAATGGTTCTGCAGATACTGAAAGAGGCAGACAGGATTGTAAGATGATACAGTAGATAACAGATAAATAAGGTTTGTTAAAGCAGTCTTGGCTCGCGTTGCCTGAAATGGCTTGGACAGTTCTTGCTACAGAAACAAACGCAGACGTGAGTCAAGTATTAAGAGCACAGCAACACTGAGTGATGTCCTAAAAATATCGAAGGAGGCGTCCATTCAAGGGGCTTGCTTGGTCCCATCACAAAACAGCCGGGGTGGTCCTGAGGGTAGACCCTTTCAGTGCTTAATATTCTATATCCAAAGTCTGCAAACTA
>QLTV01000966.1:199020-229604 GCA_003457575.1 Thermophis baileyi | reverse complement strand
CGTTCCGTATCAATTCCCACCCACCCACCCTCTTGCCATAGATTTCCCCAACCTGCCTGCACTTTTGCCAGATCGCACTCGGGCATCTCCCAGGTCAATGTATAAGATTACCCTTAACTGGATCTTATTAAATAATTCAATGGCGGTGGTGTAATTTCGCTTGCAAAACTGCACGGATTTCCAAGTCGTGACTGTAAAAGTGAGTAATGTGTGCTGGCTGCGTCACGGCTCCAGTCACAGATGGTTCCAAACTGAGGAGAAATCGTGACTTCGACTTGAGACGTCCCCTCTACATGAAAAGACCATCCAATCAAAACGGCGTCGGGGGAAGGGGGGGGGGGAGACTGGACTCCTCTGAGCCTCTGCCTTTTTTGCTCACCCATCTTTGTGCATGTGTGTATGCGTGTGTGTGTGTGTGTGTGTGGGGTGTATCAGGTTTTACACATTCTCTCTCTGTGTGTGTGTGTGTGTGTGTGTGTGTGTGTGCGTGTGCTCAGAGAGACTTGCCGCAACAAGTTGCAGAAAGAGAACTGAGGCAGCGAGGGAAGGGTTAATCTTTAGGAAATCTTCTGCACCTAGCAAGATCGTGACCCTCCCACACACTACAGTAGTTTATACATACCTGGAGGAAGGGATGCTTGCCACGAGTTTCCTTTTTTTAAAACAACAACAACAACAAACAAACACACACACACACACACACACACACACACACACGCGTGCACAGACATTGGGGGGAGGTGATGCCTGTACCTCCAAGCAAGGATCATTCCTAATATAATTCTCACCAGAGGCCGCTAAGCGCCTGGCGAAAGAGGTAAGTGAAAGGGAAAGGGATCCCCAACTTTGTGGTCCTCTCTTGGATCCTCGCTTCCCCAGTCCAGAAGGTCTCGAAAGCAAAGCAAACTGAGGGGTGAAGCCGCAGCAGCAGCAGCAGCAGTAGAGCCGCAGCAGCAGCAGCAGCAATAAGAGCAGTACTAGAAGGGAAAGAGGAAGCAGGTACCGCTCAGTAGGAGTTTGCCTCTTGACGGGGCTGCGCTGCTGTTGCTGCTGCTGCTGCGTTAGTGCTGCAGCTGCTGGAGAGCTGTTGCTTGTCAAGGTGGATTTGCCGAGGAAAAGGCAGCGAAGGTAGGAGCTTTCGGGTCTTCTAGAAGGAAGAATCTCTCTCGGTGCGCTTGGGGGGCGGGAGGGGGGCGGGAGGGGAAAAGTCGCTGGGCGGAGGTAGTCAGGAAGGGGTCTACCAAGTTTCTTGGGTCCCCGGAGGAGAATCTTGTCTTATTTAACTTGGCGATGAACTTCATGGGAAAGTGTCCGCTGCCTTTCACTGCTGTAGACCAGGCACCTCTGCGAGGGTTCAGTGCCCAGCAGGGGGTGGTGGTGGTGAAATCAGTCCGGCGCCATCTCCTGCAACTTTTCCCTTGGAAGGCGTTTATTCCGCCCACTCCTTTGCCCCATCTTCGGGCTCTTTGGGGGGGGGGTTGGACAGACGCTCAGAAGCCACTGATGGGCGAATGAAACGTACATCCCTTCGAACTAGCCACACTCCCCATGCTGAGGGACCTCATCTCCAATAGCCAGTCTTATGGATCAGCTACGGCCATTGGTTGACCTCCGCCAGTGGGCTTTCCTTGGGTGGAATGATTCGGTGAAAAGGAATCAGGTGAACCTTCACGGATCTGAACTTTTTGACTTGTGGTTTTTTTTCTCCTTCATCATCCTCATCACCATCCTCATCATGCCCTTTTGGCACACCTGCTGGTCCTTCGGGTGCGTTTTGTTGTATTGTGTTTATCTTTAAATCTTGCTACTCGATATTAGGACCTATGGCTGTTTCCTCTGGAACCCTAGTCTATCCTAACCCACCCCACCTCACCCCACCTCACCTCACCCATCTTCAACCCCGGGGCAAGCAGAAGGAAGAAGTCTAACAGGCATAGCAACACTATGGATTGTGGTCTTATCTAGGGTTTGTTGAATAATTAGACATGGAAATGTTTCTTCTCTTTCTCTTTCCCCCCCTCCCCTTTGGGGAAAAAAGAGGGAGAGAGGGGAAAAAAAAGTAAGGCGCCACCTGATTGGCGAGTGACGATTTTAGCTCGCACCAATGAACGGCGGGCCTCGTCTCTATTTATTTAGTGCTCAGGGGGAGAGTTTTCTCTTTACGCAGCGTCTGTGCACAGCGCTAGACCCTCTGCTCGGGAGCAGAGCGATGGAGGGGTGTGGGGGGAGCGCCTTCGGAACTGCCTCGCTCACAGAGCCCCCTTGCTTCTGCAACCCAGTGCTCTCGGCCCCTTCAAGGGGACAGCGAAGGAGGGGGCAGGATGTGAAGGGCTGGGCCAAGAACCCCCCCCACTCCACCCCTCCTTTCTTTCCTTCCCCCTCCTTTTACTCTCCCGAGTTGATATCTCGGCTTGGGCTCGCCGAGGTACTCGGTGGGGATGGAGCGTGTGTGAGTGAATGGACGGTGGGGCGGAAGGTGTTCCCTAGTGCTTGAGAAATCAGCAATTCCAGCCGTCTTGGATCTATACACACATTTTTTCCTCTTTGGTGGCAGCCGGATGGATGAATGTGGAAGCCACAGGAGACTCTGTCCTTCGCGAATCTTTTTGCGGTCTGGGCTTGCTGTATATAAGTACCTAGCCGGGAAGCCCTTACCCCAAAAAGCATTCGCGGAGGGCGCTTTCGCCGAAGGAGCAGCAGCGGCGCGACCGCCGAGACTTGGACTTTACCTAGATTCTGGGCTTTCCCTTTGCTTTCCCTCTGTTAACCCCACGGACCCCTCCGTCCTGTGTGTGTGTGTGTGTGTGTGTGTGTGTGTGTGTGTGTGTGTGTGTGTGTGTGTGTGTGTGTGTGTGTGTGTGTGTGTGCGCGCGCGCGCGCATCGCGAGGATTAAAACGGTTTGTCCCAGTCCCTACCATCCCTTCCTAGCTTAACTTTCTGAATCGACTTCTGCTCGCTTTTTTTCCACCACTACCCCCCGTGGATGATTTGGTGGTGCCTTTTTATTTTTATTTTTTTATTTTTTTTTAATCGCCGAATAAAATGCAATAAAAACTTTCGCAAAAGTTTGGAGGACGCCCCCTTCCCCCCCTCCCCCCCCGCTTGAAGGATGGGATGTGTTTCAGCCCCTTCCACCCCATCAGGATTGGAATTGATGTGCCTTTTGACCTCTCCCGTAGAAGAAGGCAAGGAGCGTCGTCTGGGTTTAAAACGGGGGAGATCTCCAAAGGAGAATGGGTGGGAGATTTGGGGAATCACCCCCTAAATAATAGGGGGGGGGAGGACGAGAAGCAGCCGCTGTCGAGGGGAGCCTCAGGTATTAGGCGATGTCTTTCCTTCCTCACTCACTTCCAACCTCCTTTTTAGACAACTTGTAATCCTCTGATCTCCCGGGTCGCCCTTTTTCCAACTCGCAGCGATCCTGGACTTGGTTAAAAAAAAAAAAAAAAAAGGCCAGATCCCGCGAAGAACTCGACCGAGGCGGCTGGGACCGAAAGAAGCCGCCTCAGCCTCCGCTGTCTAGCGCCGAGATCTGGTGCCTCGTCTTCCCTTGGTCAGACCTAGCGCGGCGAGGAGTTGGAAGCAGCTTGCATTGCTTTCCCTTTCCCCTTGTCGTGGCCACCCGAGAGAAGGGCGCGGGAGGTTTCCCCTTCATGGTTGCCCCCATCGCCTCAGAAGACAAATGGGGGAAGAGTTCCGGCCGGGAGACCGGACCAGTGAGAAGAAAGGGGGCGAACAACACGGTGCCAGTGGAATGCCCGGTTGTCGCAATCGAAGGGCCTATTGGTTGCAAAAGCCTTCTTGGGAGGGAAGGTAGGAGGGAAGGAGGGGGAACCCAGATATTCCAAAGACTCTTTCTCTAACTATTGACAACTCTCAGGATCCCCCTTCTTCCAGCCAATAGAGAGGGGAAAGTGCTCTGCTCCAGGCAGGAGTTTCCCTCTGGCTCAGCAGAGAAAGCTGCAGTGGAATCAGGGCGATTGGCACAGCCCAGGCTTAAGGGCTGCTCCTTCTCCAGAGATAAAAGGCCATTTGACAACCTGAGGTGGTTTCAGAAAAGAGTAAAAGGCCGACTAAAGGGTGAGCGGATAAGCCCGGGAAAAGCAAAAAAGAAAAAAAAAAGGGGGGGGGAAACAGCTCAGCTTCCTTTCCCATCCTTGCTTCCCAACCTTAGCCAAGATTCGTGACTCCTGAGCGAAGTAGATAAAGGTTACATCACGAGGACCACTTCAGTCTGCAGCCCAGCCTGCCTTTGCCCACAGTGGTTGCCTTTTGCATCTTTGCCTTCGTACACAACCTTCAGCACCACCAGCCTTGCCTTCCTTCCCAGCAGCAGCAGGTCCTCTCTGCAGGGGGCAACCCCCCCCCCAGCAGTTCTTAAGAGAAAGGTGTATTAAAGAAAGAAGGGAGAAAGAGAGGAATGCAGAGACAGGTCTCTATTTGTGAGGCGTATCCAGGGTGGCAGAAGAATCTCACCTGGGAGGCAAGAGGTGTCTGAAGAGATGCTTTTAAAAAAAGCCCAACTTACCCAATGTTAGCTTCTTGCCTTGGCTTCTCAGTTCTCACATTGGCAGCCAACTGTTGCTACCAGTCTGGAGAAGCTACTGCAGTTGTGGGGGTCTGAATGGCCCTTTTCAGCTCCAAATGCCAAAGGGCAAAAGCAGATCCTGAATTCTTGCTTCCTTTATGTCCACTCCCCCAGTTTTTCTCTTCCTCTGTATGCTTTTAGCATCTGGAAGGGGGATTGCTCTATTTGGGCATCTTTCCACTATCTCTGCTCAACAAACAGCAGCTGCCTAAGAGACCTGAGGTGATGGGCAACAAAAATATCCACCTTGCCCCTTCAAAATCTCCCCACTTTGGGGGGTATTTCCCCGGATTGCATAGTTTTATACCGGGTTTCTCCTCCAATGAATAAACTGGAACGTAAGTCTCACTCACCTGGAGTACCGAGAAGGCCTCGGCCTCTATTAGCTTTTCTCCCAATTAAAAAGTCTCATGTTTTGCAGACAGAGGCTGAAGGAAAAGCTGGGGATGCATTATAGGGGCTGCTGGATTCCTTCCCCTCCACCCCTCCCACATTTCTAGGGAAGAGGTGGGGGAATGCCTAATCGTTAATCATTCTGCATAGCTCACTTTTGTGCTGTTCTCGCTCACTTGTGGGGAGTGTTTCTTTTTTCAAGGGGAAAAGTGACATTAGGGGGGGGGGAAATCCTTTTCTATTTCTGCCACCCCCCCACACACACCTCAGGACCTTCCCCATCTAAAATCATAGAGCACTACCTTCCCATTTCAAATGCTTGCCACACATAGCCAAAAGCTAAGGCAAACTGTCTGAAGGTTGAACTAAGCTGAGTCTGAAAGAACAAAATCAATTATTCTCAGAAAAACTCAAGATATCTTGGAAGAAATGGACAAAAATAGACTCTGACTTTCTCAATATTCTTTATGTACTTTGTCTCTTGTTGCCCCCTCCTCCCTTGCCCAATGTATCCTGAAAGAAGTTTCTAACTGTAGTGCAAATTCAATTTTTCTCATCCGATGTCTGCCTTAATACTTCCCACCTTTTGTCTATACCCTTTTGTGATGCCTGCAACAGAATTTCTTCTCTCCCCCACCCCTGTATGGCAGCAGCAAAAGCTATAAGCATTAAAGTAGAGTACATTGTGCTTTCTTGCAGGTGGGCCCCTACATTTGGCCTGAGAGAGGCCTTTCGCAGAGATCCTATCTCCAAGGAAAGAAAGCCGAAGAGGACTCACCCAAGTTGGGAGAATGCAGGTGAGAAAGATGCCTATGTCCCCACCAAATCCCTAACAGACTGAGCTGAGGTACCACCAAAGGCCACTAAATAACACCTTGCTCTTCTGATCAACCCCATTATTCCTGGAGCAGAGCACAGGGAATCATCCTGAGATTCACTAGATAGGCCCAGCTTGTGCCATTTTTTGGTTGTTCTCAAGGTAGATCATTGGTAGGATTTAGGCCTTTAAAGAAAGGAGTATATGTTTCCCAAAGATTTTGGGAAAAGAAGAGAAAACCCACATTGAGCAAATGTACTGATGAGATGATTTATTTTTTCAACCATCTTGGAGTTGGAAATGTGGAGGGGAAGGATGCTGACATAATTTCAAGTTTGTTCTTTCCAGAACATAGAAAAAAAATTACAGTCAGCAGGAAACGGAATCCACATCGTATTCTCCCTTTGCCTTGCAAACCTGAAGTTGGTTGCTAAAGTTCAACTGAGAATTGTCAGCATTCTTTTCTTATTCCCTAGAAATGTAACTCACGTTTGAAGTTAAAACTCTCAGCAAAAATGTCTGCCTTTCCTGCCCACCTCTTTCCTAAAGGAAGGTTTTCCAATCCCAGCTTTTTTCAAAAGGCCTTCTTTAATATGCTGGGATGTTAGGCTAAAGATATTCCCCATAATCCTCAAATATCACTTATTCACTTATGCAGCAGAATGAATAGCTAGATAGATAAACTAGATTATCTAGATTTACTAGATAAAAATCAAGCAGAAAGAGATGGTTACTCTTCATTTGGCCTTCTGCGAATGGAAATAAAATGAGCAGTTTAATTGTAAGGCTTTCTCAATTTCTTGGTTCGGCATGTGCCTGTAAGGCATGCTTTTCAGCAGAAATAACATTTTCTGTGTCTGGGTTAAGCCCAACTTTCTATCTTTGTTTAAGAACTGTAGGGCAGATAAGGGTGTTCCCAGGGATTAAAAGTATACCTGAGATGCAACCTTAATGGAGGAGGATTTTCTAGAGACTGAACTGACTAGGATTAACGTATACATGGACAGGCAGAGGGGAAGGAGAAATCCAAAGTATTAATGTACATCATGATTTCCATTTACAGCAGCTCCTATCCCCAGACTGGTTGTTGGTTCATAGCAAAAGATCTCACCCAGGAGTAAAATAATGTATTGTTCAATTGCAATTTAAATAGGCTTCCTGATTCTGGGAGCAAACTTAGCCAAAACATGGAATTCGTTTACTATCCATAAAACAAAAATGTTTATCAGCAAGATGCAATCTGGCTTACAGATATTATATTATTAGAGTATATAGTGTTTTTGAACTGTAACCCAACTCAGCTCCAATTGTAACTGGACAAGACTGAAGCCATGAACATAGTTACGCCATGAAGGGACTCTGTTTTCTGCTGACCTCTATGTAGCTTCATAACCATGGTTAAGCAGTGGTTAGAAGATTTCACCTGAGACAAAGAAAAACTAGGAAGACTTATTTTTACCTGAGTCTCACTTAGAAGCAAATTGTAGTTATCTTGGGTCAATATCTTCAGAAATGTCATAGTTTATCTTAAAATCTAGAGAAGTTTGGAATATTATTCATATAGCAAACCAAATTTAATTCATTTATTAGATATTGACCTGCTTTCATATTCAATCTGTTTTTTTAAAAAAGAGGAAGCTATCACTTTGTTTTGTTGGTCAGTTAAAAATAAACAGAATGAGAAATGATCAATTAATTATGGGTTTATAAGTACCTTTAATTGAATATTTAACCCTAAGGTATATTTAATATGGTTACATTTGGGATTCTCAGACTTAAAATAAAAGTTTTTCAGGATCTCTTATATTAGAGACCATTGCTGTCATTGCACCTTGGCCCTTAATTGCATAGGAAATCATTATCTTATAATGCACAATTTCTGATAATAATAGCAAAATGATTTTTTTAATGATATTATAGTCTACTAGCATTGCAAATATGTTGCTATTTACTGCATTGTCTTGGGCCATGCTTTTTTTTTACAGTGTGAAAGGCTTAGACATGACAATACTTAACATCATCTGCTATTGTGATAAAAATATTGTTTATATATTTATATATAGAAATACAATGCTACGCAATACCAATTCTATTCACGGTTTCTTGGAAATAAGTCAGTCTGATTTGAATGAGAGTTATTTCCAAGTACATCTCATAGGACTGCAACTTTGATTTAAGACAGGAGGGCAGAATATCAACTATCCAGATTATTTTTGGTAGAGAAATGTGGAATACATTGCATTGAATAAATATCTTTAGAATATTCTTTTACCCTAGCTAACCACATTCACATTGGTGAACTATATGAGGTTTTTTTGCAGGAGAAATAACATAGAACTTTGCAGGGCCCTTAGAAACTTGCATTTGACATGCTATAAATCTCCTTTGTTTTGATATTCATTTTTATATTGGTACTATGAGGGAATTTGATAATAGAGGTAAGGGCTTAATCTCAATACAATTAAAGTGACATTTCTTACTTGGGAGAAAGGCCCATTATCCACAGTGAAACCTGTTTCAGGATAAAGCCTTCAAATAATATTAGAAAATATAATTTGTTTGTTTGTTTTAGCATGAAGTAAAGTACTAACAGATATATCTGAAAAGATATGTAGTTGTTTTGCCATCAGTTGTAAGTTTGCTTCCTCACCTCTCCTTAATGCCATATGTAATCAAATGCCATTTCTGTCTTCTCTATATTGCATTGCTTTGCTCATTTTGGGCTGTTTTCCCCTTCAAGCACTTTGCACTTCTTTATCTGACAAAATACCATTTTATTTATTTCAAGAAATTCCTGTCATCAATCTCTCTCTATCTATGAAAAAATGCTTCAAGAAAAGAAAGGTACAGTTTGACAATGAGCATTCAGTATACCAGAAGAATAGGTTTCCCTTGCATTTGATGCAGATTGAAGCAGGATTATAAATCTATCCAACTGTGATGAATATATTTCTTAGCAAATCTACTGACCAAAAGATGCATATTTATTTCACCTTGGTTGAGGGAGAATTATAACCTTATCAGTGCTGACAAATTCTTGTATCCTAATTTCTATCACTCCCCTAACTCCATCCTTGTTCAGTTCTCATTTCATTCATTCAATAATTTCTGTAGGCCATTCCTAATTCATCCTTTGCTTTAAAGCTACACCAAGAAGCTGATTTTGCCATATTGTGTTATAGTAGCTTCTGGTTTACATAGAAATAAACTGAACTGATTAATGATAAACTTCAACATTTTAAATGTATTATTCTTGAAAATCTGGGAATTAGCTTGAAAGTCATTGTGGGTTTGGTTCTTTTTTTTTTTTTTGTATGTGTGTGGAGGTTTTCAGCACCTCTATATTCCCACTGAACAAATTTTAATTCAAAAGTGCAGATTTCTCGTATCTAGTTCTTTTTTAAATGACAGTGAGTACATCCCATGAAACTATAATTTGGCTATCTAATTTCTGTTCCCCTTTGTCCAATAAGAAAAGTAACTGGTGTACATGAGTGTCCAAAGCACTCTGTAAAAATGTACAGTATATTCTATTTTTGAACGTCTCACACAATTTACACTATTAAAATCAGAAGCAGTTCCATTCCCATATATAGGTAATTTCCTTTTTCTTTAACAGAACTGTAAACTCATTGGAGTGAAGAGCGATCTTATCCTCCTTCTTACAATTAATATCACTTCTTTAGGGAGGCCAAGTTGCCACTTTACAAACTACAATGTACATTGTATTTGTACTATTTCCTAACTAGAGGTTCCCATCGTAAGAAATGTCACACACTTTTCTGCTGACTCACTTGGGAAGAGATAAGTGTAAGACAAAACATCAACAACAGTCTTTAACTATCTCTAGTAGTTGTCTCAGTATCATCTAAATGGTTAGGATTAGCTTGGTTAAATTGGGACTTCTGGTTTTGTTGTTTCTGCAAACCATTATTTTTTAAATGCTGCATAGTAGTATTGCTCTGGATAAAAATTAGGCCCCATTAGTGGTAGCAAAATAGGACATTTTAACTTTCATATGTTAGTAGAGATTGTACAGTATTTGGATGCAGAGGATTGAAAAATAGACTAAGAAAATATTGGTTAAGAAAAATTAAGATTTTTTTTAAAGAAAAAAATGCCTTGGATGTTTAAAACATGATTTCTTTTAAAATTAGAGATACATCCAAAAAAGGTGTATATGTTATATAAACTTAGGAAGAATGTGTATTATTTGATTTTCATTAGTCTATACAATATGTATGTCAACAGGTATGTGCAATACATAGATATAAGAGATCTTCTCAATTAAATGTAGTTGAGGCCTTTTCAGTAACTTGTTTTTAACTTTATCAAATCAGAATCACGTAAATAGCTCTGAAGCCAGATTTTATATCTGAGATAAAATATAGAATTATAAAGAAATATAGAAAATGTAGAACAGAAACATTGTTCTTGAATTATAACGCAACAAACTATTTCTGCAGCATAGTAAAACAATGGTCCTTTCACATAGTTTCATGAGGTCCCAGCTTGGTTTGTGTAAATTAAAGCTGGAATTACACTAGTTCTTTAAAATGGCCATCAGTGTTATCTTTATCCAGTTCATAAAAATCAGGTTGTTAAATTCCAGGATTTTTTAAAAATTAAGTAATAAACCTCTTTTCTTTATTAGTTATACTTCCATGATATAATTGTAAGCTGTTTCATTAGAACATGTTTAATAAGCACCCATTTCTCCAATCTTTTGGGATTTTATTTATTTTTATTTAGCGTATGCCATCTACCAAGGTCATGTAATCACTGATATGCAAATATAAGTTTAAATAAAGTATCAGTAAATTATATATATGCTATACACACACAGTATGTGGACAATACAATATATGAGATAATCTCTTGACACATGTTATTGCATAGCTCAAATTTACCTTTCTCCTTCATAGGGAGCTCTTCCTTGGCATTTTGGTAGTTTTGAATAAGTTTGCATTAGATTATTGATAGTGTATCTATCAGGAAGAGAATTTTTCTTCCCTGAAAAGGGCAATTTTTTGCCCTCTAGAAATCAATTTAACTGCTCCTTGTTTTGTGTCCTTCAACATGGTATGGCAGTGGAGGTTGACATGATGTTTTCTAGTGACATAGGTGGAGAAAATAGCAGCTCTCTCAAGTAAAATTCACCACAAGTTTCCTCTCTGAACAGCCACACAATTAGCTTTTGTCAAGAATTTAAAAAGTCAACAAAATGAAATTGGTCCATTCGTTTAATATATACAGGACTGGGAGCAATATTAAAACAATTGGGAAGGGGAAAACTCTTATTTAGCTGTCACAGTATACATTCTGTTTTGGAATTTATATGGCTGATAAAAGGGGAGGGAAAGAAAAACTCGTTCCACTTATTTCCCCCCCCCCAGTTCATTAGACCATTAATATGCACACAATTGAATAATGAGAAGGGAAACTCTTTCCTTGGATCTTTTGAAATATGTCATCACGTGACTGGTTCTGGTTAATCTGTTCAGAGGTGAAAAGACAGTGTTATTCTTTTGGAACACCTGTTGATCAGTAGTATGGAAAATGGATGCAGAATGCACCTCTGTCTGTCAGCACTGACATCTTCTAGTAAGGCTGTGGGAGAGAGAAAGAATGAAGAGATGCGGCTTGTCAGTATAGGCAGAAACCAGCTTGAAGGACTAGTGGTCTGACAGTCTAAGGAAGTGATCAGTATGTTCATTCCATTCCTCCATTCCTGAGCATTCCCTCTCCATTTTATTGCCATAATAACAACCTGGCATAGTGGGCATGTCAATGATCCAAATTCATGAAATGACTGTTTATGTCCAAAGGAAAATCTCTCGCTGTTCCCAATCTGGCTCAGTCACTAACCATTATAGGGTATTCATTCTCTCCATAAAGCCCTAAATGAGCTTCTGTATTTACAATAGCATTGCCTTTGAAAACCGTCTCCTTACCTGGAATGCTTTTTCACGGAGAGACAAAGGACCATAACTTAGATAATAGTTTGTAACACTGAAAACCAGGGCCATGAACAGATAAATATTTTTTTTAACCTATGGAAAGCAAATGCCCTCCCTCTCCCAACCTTTAAAACTTCAAATATACCTTTCTCTCTTTTTAATTTGCAAAACGTCTAATTTGGCTTAAAGGCTGACATTTTCAGAAGTTAATCTCAGTCTAAAGATATTCTTAATGGTAACAACATTGTCCTATAACATTGCTATTGTCCCTGTTCCCATGTAATTTATTAGCCTCACCCCAGTGTATGTGGCATTAAAAATAAATAGCAAGAAAGTGTCTTGACCTTAGTTGGGCTGGATGTTTGTCGTCCCTTAGCTTTTTGTCTGTTGAGTGGTCCTTTCCTCTTAATCTTTTCTGACCTAACCATCATAAGGCTGATGATTGTATTAGACTAGCAAATGTTTCTCAAGTACAGCTTAGAATATACGTATGTAGAAAAACACATATGTGCTGCACAGATTCCTGAAGTCTCTGTGTATTCTCTGTGGAACCCTGTTGTTTCATAAAGACATAAAGATAGAGGTTAGCTTTTATCTATGGTACAAATGGTGGCTGTAGCGTATTACTGTTGTCCACTGGAATTATGGGAAGTCATTCAGAGAGAGTAGAGAAGGCAAAAAGAATTCAGCTGTAATGCTGTTAAGTAAACAACTTCCTTTATTTTGTTGTGCAGTCTTGCAAAGGACTGAAAGTGAATGGGACAACAATCCTCTTTCCTTGCGTACAATATTATTTTGATAACATAGCATTTTTTTGCTCAATTGTGCTCTTTCTATGAGGCTTTCATAGCTTCATTCTATGTTGTGTTTTAGTTGAATGCAGTGGAACCATGAGAAAGATAGATAGATGGATGATAGATAGATAGATAGATATAATTAAAAAAAATCTGAGTAGTAACTGTAACAAAGTAGGCTTTCAGAGATGGCCCAGAAGACAGTATTTGTCTTGAAGTAGTCCAGTGCGTGTTCTATTGACATGATTTAGAGACATGTAAATCATCTTATGTACTGTATTAGATAACTTTCTCTGAACTGTGTCCCATCTGAAAGGGTGACGAAGCCTACCTTTTGTTCTGACATTACATCTTTGAAAAAAGTGTTGGGTTAGCCCAAGGAACACCAGTGTGGTTGGGGAAAAGATAAGGAGTAGTGGAAAACACATTGGACAATATATATTATTCTTAAGAAAATCCATGGTTTGCGAAATACAACCTTTTGAGTCAAAATAAACTACATGAAATAATAAAGTTTTTATACATTTTAGCATTTATCATCTAACTAGCTGAATGATATAGGATAAAGGGGATACAGAGTTTTGCATCCTAGTTTTTATGTACCATATCCTGTCAGGCAATCATTTCATGATTTGTATAACACTGGTCCAAGAAAGACAATGATATTGGAAACTCTCTCAACAGTTAATAGACTTAAACTTTGGCTTGGTATGTTTATTTGTTTTTTCCTTTTTCTTCCCCCTCTCTCTGCTTTTTCTCTTTATTTTGTTTTGTTTCTTCTTGGCCATGATTCAAAAACTATCTTAAGTTCCCTCTGTCCTTAAAAAAAGAAAAAGTCTGTCCATCAGTCAGCTCTATGCCACCCAATTTCTATGCTATGGTTCCTAAGCGTTCCATTCACCAAATGATGAAGCAGGAGAACTAGGAAGCAGAATCAAAATGTCTGACTCTAGTGGATTAAGAGGAGGGTATAAGCCACTTAGTACCAATTTCAGAAAAGCACAAGGTATCACTTGGACTTCTGCTTGAGGTATACGAGGGAGCAGAATGCAGGATTTAAATGGGCCTTAGGTCCTATCCCACATGAATTCCCTTATTTCTCATGAGACTAGCCAAGGCTATCTTGCCCTGAGTGTTGTTTAGTAGAGACTGGGACTTAAAAAGTTAATACAAGAATGGTTGCCTCGTTAGTTAGAGAAGGTGTCAGTTTTACATTAAGATGAATAATTTTTCTACATTTTTGCCAATGTCAGAGGGGGGGGAAATGAGGGTTGAGCAAATCATTGTTAGGTAAAACAGTTGTTACAGTCTTTGAGTAGTTTTTAGGGCAGATGAAATAGCATATAATATTTCACAAGACTAATATCTGCTAACTAATTGCTGATAACTCCTAAAATACCTAGCACCCAATAAGAGCCATTCAGGTTTTTTCTTTTCCCACTTCTTTATATTTTTCATAGGCTGTGAAACATATAGTCACTAATGACTCCTCTCAAATATTATTCATACATGTGCAGTGTTAGTAGCCACAGTCTGTGTAATAAATTTATGTATAATATGTGTATATAATAGAAAGCTCTGAGGGCCAATAATAGAGTACTGAAGTGTCCTGAAGTGCCTGGGAGAAGAATATTCATATCCTAATGGAATTATATATTTATTGGATAAAGTTGTCCATACTCTGTTTAGTCTTCGCACAATTTCTCTCTCTTCAGTGCACTTGGAACCTATCAATGTTATCGTAAGAGTGTACATTATAATGAATTAATTGTTTTATTAGTGATCCATCAATTTAGGGAGTGATTTAAATTGAATTTCTCAAGATCTGGAGCTTCCCCACCTCACTTCAATACAAATAGGATGTTTCGTATGATCAAAGGGTTACACAAAAACTTTGTCTACCATCCAAAGGCATTTGGAAGAGTTTGGTGAACTTTAGGCTTTGAAATGGATTTATGTGGGAGAATTTAAATTTCATTGAAATCAGTGGCAATCAGTGGCAATGTTAATTGACTGGATTGCTATCTAACATTGTTGGAAACATGCTTAATAACACCTGCAAAAATGCATGCATGTGCAGATTTATGTACAGTATAGAAAAATTATTTTGGTATAATCAGAACTGCACTGCTCCAAATTAAATTGCAGATGAGTGAATTAGAAAATGTTGAAATATTGCTCCAATTTTACAAATATTTTCCTGATTCCCCTCATATTAAAATCCCTTTTAACCAGCTTTAGTGATTAGAAATGATGGAAAGAACGTCTATGACACTGGATGACATATCTTGATTTGGACCTCAACAAACATCTACTTAGTACTTAGTCTAGAAACTCTGTACTTAAAATGTTATGTAGAGAAGGTAGAGAATGTTATATGGAGAAAAAGAAATGTACCACTGAGCTGTTTCTATCTTCTTGTTTCTTTCTAAATAGCAATTTTCTCATTTCTGCCAGTGAAATTAGAAAAAAAAAAGAGTAAAAAGCAAAAGCAAAAAGACTAGTTTGAAAACAAGGAAAAGAACTGACATGAGATGTGTTTTCTGTTTACCAAATACAGATACCAAGGAAAATTAACCAGGCATCCTCTGCCTCAAACAAACCCTTTTATGTTATACTTCTAGTTATAAACACAACTAGAACTTCCAACTAGTGTCAAACAATGCAACTATTTATTTAAATAATACAATGTCTTATTCCTATTTCAACTCCATTGAACTGTATATAATTCATAAAAATCTCTTATAATCCCATTTCGTGACAGACAGCAGATATGGTGCTGGGTCTTTGATACAGGATACTAGATTAAGCAAGAGTCTAAATTTATTCAAGAAATTCTCCTTTGCAAACAACAGTGAAAGATAAAAGATGTGGGCAGAAGTCTGTGTGTTACAAGTAGGGGGCATCATATATGAATGACATCATCATTACTTGAGATAGAAAATTTTCCTATTCTGGCAGGCATGCTGGATGTGTGTTAATAGATTCCCATCTATTAGGTTCCAATGATATTTGAGAAATGTTTATGTATAAACTTTCTCTTGGTGTGCATAAGTGCTGTTTTAGAAAAAGAGACAGTGAATATGTAAATCCAGGAACCAGACTTGTACCGGTAAATATCATATCGTTTGTTGATTGCAGTCATGTTCACAAGAGATAGATGCCCAGTTTTAATCATGATAAATTTGTACTTGGAAAGAAGAAGCCGAATTGCTACTATACCTAAGTCCCATCTTTCGAGTTGGAGACTGAGAAAAAGTAGATTCTTCCAGTCTACAAGGTGTGTTTAGAAATATAAACATGAATTTCTTAGTGCAACTGGAACAGGCCATCAAAAAAATAAACCAGGATAAGAGTCTCTTATATAATAATCTCACAGGGATTGTTACAATCTTTAATAGTATGATCACTGTGAAATGAGGTTCAGACTTACTGTAGATTTGTACATACACAAACATACATACATACGTACATATATACCGTACATATATACATACATATATTTCTAAGTAATAATTCTGCACGCTCTGTGCAAAATATACTATAGGCTACTTTTACAATCCCAGATCTAGTACAGTTGGAACAGAGGGAAAAAAGAAAGCACATTAATTCAGGTATAATTGTATCATTAACATGATTTTAAGCAATGTTATTCATTCTAAACATTTGTTTATTTATTTACATGCAGGCACATACAACTAATTGATTAGAAACAAAGACATATATAGTACTTTATGGTTAACCAATTTATTAATGCAAAACAGTAATTGGGTGGCCATATTAAAAGAAGAATCCCCAGTAGGGCAAGATTAAGCTAATAATAAAAGTGTCAAAAGTGGGCTAAAAGTTAGATGTTGCAGATTTTTTCTTAATCAGGAAAGACGGAAAAGAACAAAATATTAGCTGAATTTCAAACTGTGGAAACATGATCTGAAATATAGAAGCACATTGCAGAATTTGACATATGAAATATTTCCTTTTATGATTCATATTTGTTTTTGGGGCGGTGCAATACAAAATAGGGTTAAAGTAAACATGTTCAAAATCCATCAATACTTGGGTAGATATCTTTTAAAATGTTTTTGATTTGATTTCACTGTGCATAGCCAGCCTCAGTTTATGGTTGGAAAACATATAATGCATCCTTCACTACTTGATGCCCAATGTAGGAATTGAGCCACAGTTTCATTCCCAGACAAAAAGCTGTAGTTTGGGATGAAAACATGAAGGAAAAAAAGTATATATTTCTGCTTACGTTTTATCACATCTCAAGCAATGGGAAGTGGTCTGGTACATTTGCTGACTCTATCCCACAGATTACCGAAAGGACATAACTTAATCAGAAATTACTACTTTAGGACTGACTAAAAAAAGCAAGATTATGTATGCTTACTTGAAGGCAAGGTTAATTTTTCAGTGTGATTTATTCTAGGTAAGAATTACAAATTACTGCAGCCTTATATAAGTTAAGATTTGCAGATATATATTTTAGTCCGGTAAAAAAAAACTGCTCTTAATATTAAATTACATATTATATAATGCTACAAACATAGAATATTGTGGATTTTCAAATCTAGATCAGTTTTGGGAAGCAAAAGCTTTGTCAGAAGTAGTAGACAAAGCAAATTCTAATCCACAAAATGTATTGCTCTTTATTGTATTGCTCTTTAAAGAGTCCCGGGATTCTTTTTGTTTTTACCTCAGCACAAATTAGTAGCCTTCTAGAAATTATTATCTATAATTAGTAATTAGAGCATACAAAATCAATAGTTATATATAATTATTTGCAGAACTAAATCATAAATCTTATCCATTCTGAATCAGGCATTTGTAACTGGATCCAGTCATGTTCATTCAGAATTACTAGCCCCTGTTGGTTTGAATTCAGAATAATTCAGAAAAGAAGCCTTACAATTGTAGCCTGTGATAGGAAAGTGTACAGATATTTTAAGCATAGTTACTTTATTTTTGTTTTAATTATTCGTTCCTTTGAAGAGCAGGCCTCATACCAGTATCACCTTGCAATGTTCTTTGAAGATCTTTCAAATTTGGTTCACAACATTTGCAAGGGGACTCATGAGAGCCTCAGAAGTAATGGACAACTTGTGTGGTTCCTTGGAGCCTAATCTTGGGGGGAGGGGTTCTCTCCATTGCCTTCTATGCACAAGCTATTTAATAATATTCTAGTGGGACAAAGAAATCCTTATTTACTTATGTAACGAAGTGCTTCCTCATTCTCATAACTGCTTATCACCTGCAAAGAGCAAACCAGCACTACTATAAACTCAACACTATGTATTATGGATATTTTCGCTATTATGGAGAGGAATTGGCCCAAAATTCTTCTAGAATAAATGTGTTGTCCCCATTATTAATCCCTACCCTGTTTTTATTAACATTGAAGGTAAAGATGTCACAGCTAACAGATTTTATATACCTTAGAAAGATGAGGTCAGAATAAAGTGGAAACACTAATGTAATATTAGTGCAGCTAAGAATCACTTATATCTTCTCATTCATGAGTTGGGATGGATAGGATGATATCAATGCCATGGGAATAAGACCTAAATCCTGTTTAGATTCTACAATCACCTGAGAAACGAACAAAGCTTTAAGGGCATGTAGCATTTTTTTAATGGTGGCTCTTCCCTTATTCTGTAAAATATTTTCCCTTCTCACACTCTTGAGCACAAGTTTTTCCAGAGGCTATTTAGCAGCTGGGAATAAATAAAAATGTATTTTATAGATTAAACAATTTCATGCACTTAAAACATTTATTATATTTTATTAAATCTGGCAATATGACTATGGCAACAGTTTCATTTGCAATATTGCAAAGCTCTTGTAAAAAAAGAACAGTTTGTTTTATCAGGTAAGTATTTTTACCATATAGGACACAGTTATGGGCTTAGCCAAAAAAGCTGAACCACCATTTTGGCCCATCTAATCTAAGCACTGCATTGTTTGATAACATCTATACTCTTTTTAAAAAATGAAATTAATGTGGTTGTGTATGTATATATTTGTAAATGCCCCCACACACCCCACACTGTCCCGTACAATACTTCTTTGAAAATTAGGCGTTTTTCATTACAGGTATTGTTCTAATATACTGTAGATTTTGGACATTTTTAAAAGGCTATCAACATTACTTGTTTTTTATTTATGATTATATTAATTCATCAAGTAAACAGTAATTAAAATGTCTTGCAATATAGTAACAGTAAAATACAAGCAGCAATATATTTGGAATAACTATTCCAAAGGAGAAAAAGAAACCTACTTGTTTCTTAGTGTGTCTGAAAACCACATGTGTATGACTTGTAGCCATGATTATTAGCCATGTCTTCCCTTTTGGTATCCATTATTTGCTATGTTATTTACAATATAGTATTATAAAACTGCATAGAGTAAATAAATTGTCAGCTGCTGAAATTCCATCCATTGCTTTAGTAGACAAAGGAGGGTGGAAAAAGCAGACTAAGAATATACATTAAATTAAAGACTTGATTTGGGTTATTTCTATTTCCTAAATTGGTAACTGCTCTAGATTTTCAAATAATGTATTTTTTTAAAATATACATTAAATTAAAGATTTGATTTGGGATATTTCTATTTCCTAAATTGGTAATTGCTCTAGATCTTCAAATAATGTATTTTTTTAATATCACATTTTTTTAAAAAAGTTAAGAGTATATAAAGGAAAAATGTCTGGTGCAATTATTTCATTTAATTGAAATAAAATAATTGTAGTTTAAATAAGCAAACAAACACATCTGCTGTAAAATGCCAAAAGAAATAATAGCTCACACAAATATTTATTTTTTCATTGCAGCTACTATGAAGGCAAATCTGTTTGCTTTCTAATTTATCACTGGGCAAAAACATTTCCCTGATCTTTACATAGTCTGTTACAATTTCCCATTCCTCAGTATTTAGTATTAGGGATCACTAACTTTTCTATTTCTAATTAATAAAACAATTTCTGATTAATGAAAAAGATCTCAGGCAACTAGAAATGCAGTCTGAATATACTAGGCTTAATAAAGTTATTCTTTCACCTGCATTTTTTTCTGCCACATTTTAATTAATAGAATTACCTACTTTAAGATTGTGTCCAAACAAAGCTAAATGGAATTATTATGAACAAATCTCCCCCACCCCCCTGCAGATTTGGCATAACTGAGATTTAAGTCTCTTGCCTAGAAAGATTGGCCTCTAAAGTTCTGAGATAGGAAGCTATTGAGTGTTGTTGTTGTTATTGTTGCAGGGCTGACTAAGTCCAGAAATAGTGAGAAGACATATAGAAGTGGTAGCACTAGAAAAGTGAAGTGTGTGTGTTTACTAAAACCTAAACATTTAACTTATTATCCAAAGGTATGGGAAGGTGAATTGGAGCAACAAACACCTGGCAGAGTCAGGGCCAAATTTAACTTCTTCTCTGAAAAATATATAAGCTTTCCTTCCTTCCATCCATCCTTTTAAAAGCCCCAAGGAAGGTGTGTGTGTTGGAGGAACCTAGGAATGATAGTGATAGACATTGAAATTGTTTCCATTTCAAGATTTACTCACCTGGGAAAAGAAGCTGAGCTTGGTATAATGTCAACCTTGTCACTTTTGGTGCCATTGTGGTTTATTTACCAGGGCAAACGATAGCATCAGACAAATAATTTTCACTGAACTGTAGAGCTCAATAAAACCCTTTCTCCTGTGCCGCCTTCTCTTCCTGAGCTGCCTTCTTCAGGAATGTTATTTATATAAAACAATATGTTAAATGTTTAGATGCATCGAACACAGTTGTATGTAAGAAGAGCCGAGGTGGCGCAGTGGTTAGAGTGCAGTACTGCAGGCTACTTCAGCTGACTGTTCAGCAGTTCAGCGGTTCAAATCTCACCGGCTCAAGGTTGACTCAGCCTTCCATCCTTCCGAGGTGGGTAAAATGAGGACCCAGATTGTTGGGGGCAATATGCTGACTCTGTGAACCGCTTAGAGAGTGCTGTAAAGCACTGTAAAGCGGTATATAAGTCTAAGTGCTATTGCTATTGCTATCCAACTTGATGCCGTCCAAAGCTATGGGAAGGTTGACTGAATGTATTATTTATGTTTCTAAATCTTACTTTCTCTGATTTTCTAAATTTCACCCTCACTTGTTTGGCTTGATTACCTCTTCCTCCATATTTGCACTTGTCCTGGTTCTATACGGAAAACATCTACCTTAAAAAACAACAACAACAACACCCAAAACTGCTCTAGATGGAATGGCATGCTGGCAAATATATACAGTATCTGCTGCCTCTCAATGGAGAGAGGCATGAAATAAATTGGCCAGTTCAAAACCCAAATGAATATAATGTATATTGCAAATCTCAAAAAAAAATGCTGAAACTTAAAAAAGAATGTTGACTCTTGTTCGGTTCATCGGAAGATCTCACCAGATAGTAAATATATGCACTGATTGTATAGGATGCTGTGGTGACTGTTTTCCACAACAATACACGTTCATTTTAATGCCTGAAAAGAAGCTTTAGATGCAAGGCTCAGCACCACAAGTACATTAATTCTATGTGAATGTAACATAAGAAAAGAGCTTAGAAGAAAGCAAAAAATCTGTGAGTTGCTGGATCTCTTTTTTATTTTTTTCTCTCCTTATTTATATATTGTACTGCACCTTCTTTTATGTGACATCTTTGCTAAATAACATTCAAGGATAGGCCTGAGTTTTACCATACTTGAGTCTTATGAGTCTTACGAGTTTCCAGTGTTAATTGTCAAAGTAAAAACATTAACACAGTACAAAATGATCTTTAGTAGTGTTCATATTGCTTGTGTAATAAAAAGATGGTATGGGCTGGATTTCCCAACTCCTATATACTACTCACAAATACAAGACAAAGCTAAAGAATCCACATGCAGATTCATAGAACCATTGTGAGATATTCAGTTGTTTCATGGATGGTTGTTTTTCCTCTAAATTTTCTTTTGAATTATATATTCTGCATTTTTATTGTTTGTTTTAGTGGTTGTATCCCATAGACATTGGGGCAGCTTATATATTTAATGAATAAATATGTTAAGGCTTATCTTACAAAGAATACAGTATTTGTCTGCAACATTCAGCCAGTGAACAGAATCTAATGCAAATAAGATAATATCATATTTATGAAACTAGCTACTAAATTTTTATATCAGTGAAAATATATTTTTGAAATCATGAATTGGTTGATATCCTCCATTTTGTTGGGTTTTAGCACTAATGATCAAACTAATGTTAAGGATGGGTTTTACTTATTTTAAGAATAGATTTTTAAGTTTCAGTATTCAGGAAAATGATATAGCTGAACTGCAATAATACTTTGCAAACCAGAGTTTGTTACATATAGCTTAACAGATGTGAATATTAAAGTCCTTGCAACAAGTTACAGTTCATCATATGCATAATACATTGATTTTTAACTTCACTGTTATGGTTCTTAAATTCTGGCTTTTTTATTTGTAAGATTTAAGAAGGCTTTTGTATTCTTCTATAGGGGCAGAATGGGCTGTATTGTGATCAATTGTCACAAAGAATTTTTTTTTTATTTCTGATATTTTCCTTGCTGCCTGGTTGAAATTTTGATATGTCCTTCCCCACATCTTAGTTTTCTGCACAAATTATAGAGCAAGATGATAATGCTTGAAAAAGAACTCCCTACTTTCTCTTTCCTGGGCATTAAGCCTAGCTTAAATTCATGCAAACAATAACATCAGAGACGTAAAAATAGCACTACGAATATTTTTTGTTTAGTCATGTTTAATTTCTATAGTAGCTGTAGTAACTACTATATTGAATAAGCCAACAGTGCAGCAGTGCTCTGGATAAAGTAAATACCTTGGTTTGTGTCATCATTAGAGAGATGCTGGGTTAGATCCAGAGGTGGGTTTCAGCAGGTTCTGACCAGTTCTGGAGAACCGGTAGTGGAAATTTTGAGCAGTTTGGGGAACCGGTAGCAGAAATTTTGAGTAGTTTGGAGAACCAGTAAATACCACCTCTGACTGGCCCTGCCCCCATCTATTCTCTGCCTCCCAAGTCCCAGCTGATCGGGAAGAAATGGAGATTTTGCAGTATCCTTCCCCTGGAGTGGGGTGGGAATGGAAATTTTACAGTATCCTTCCCCTGCCATGCCCACCAAGCCACGCCCACCAAGCCATGCCATGCCACGCCCACCAAGCCACGCCCACAGAACTGGTAGTAAAAAAAATTGAATCCCACCACTGGTTAGATCACTTGTTTTGTACCTTAATAGGGCAGTTGGATAATATGTTTCTTATAAGTAAGTTCTACTGTGTTAGTGTTCACTTCTGGATAAATGTGATAGGACTGCATCATACATGACTGTGAACAATCAATGGGTCTATGTACATGGGTTCTGCTTGACAGAGGTACAAATTCTATGGCTAGTTGTGCTTTTTAAAAGTTTAATTTTTGTAGTGCTAAGGAAAACATTTCACATTGTTTGAAGACATCCATTTGATTCATGATAATCTTCCATGAAGCTTGTAGTTTTCTACTCCCAGATCTGTAAATATTTTAATCATCACTTCCTCAAAAATATGCAATCCCAGCAACATATGTTATGATATAGTATATATAGTTCTTTTCAATGTTCAAGTACATTTTTTGCAAGTGTATTTGGAATCAGAGTTAAGCATAAAACTAGTAACTATTGAATAACTTGCTTTACACTACAATTAATAAAGGCCAGTATATACCTGATATGATCAGTTCAAATGCATCAGTATCAGAACTGGCTATGTGTTAACTTTATATCAATTCCCTTTTCCAAGAAGCATTCAACTTTTTTCCTGCCGCCATTTTGTCCTCTCAAATAGATGAGGCCCAATGTAGCAGCTGAAGCTGCCGGTGAATTTCATAGCTGTGGTGACTACATCATGCTTCACAGCATATTTAGAGAGCAATTCAACCCAACCAGCTGAATATGTCGTTCATCAGCCAAGCCATTAAAGATATAGCTACACATTTTAAATGAATCCCATAATATTTTTAACTCCACGTGTCAGTTCTGGTTGGGACACCCACTTTTTAAAATGGCTTGGTAACAGGTTCAATTGGTTTACAGTAAGCGATGCACTTATCAGGAAATAAACGGTCATAAATAGTCTGTAGATTTGAAGTAAAATCTCCTAAAATAAACTGGCATAAAAAGGGGCCAAAAACCAATAATCCCCAAATTCTGTTTCTGCCCTCACATGGAATAACAATGGCAAATGCAGTGCATGCCTATCTATAACATTTAGCTATTGTTTTCTGTTTTACAATGAAGACATTCTACAGCATGTCTTTTAAGCACGGGTAGAAATTCAGTTTCCTTGGCTAGTAGATTATAGGTAATACCCATTGAAATATCATTGTTGCTGATTCAAAATGCCAGTATAAAACTTTTGTACTGAATATAAAGTGCTAAGCACAACTCCGTTTATTTTGGTTTGAAAGGGAAACTGCAGATCTTACAAAGCTATAGAGTAAACCAGCAAAATAGATTACTAAACAATTGGAACCCCTTCCCTAGAAAAAAATATTTTTAAATTTAGAAAATCAACATATATATAATTTCTTCTTCTTTTAGAAGATTTAGGAGTATCTTTATACCTAGTTTTTGGGTTGCTTCTTTTGTGCTTTCACAATATTGATTATTGGGCAACTGAGTTAATTTATTTTGGCTTAGTTGTAGCACATTCAGAGTCAAAGGGCTCCATGGAGTTTGTGGATAACCACTTTACAACAATAGAAAATCCTGGGCTGTGCCATTCTGCAGAAGCTCACTTGCAGTGGCACACTTCTGATTTACTACTGTTTCAGCATTTATTATTATTTAAATTGTGAATTCAGGGATGCTGCTGTGATAGTATTCTATCAGTTTAGTAAGTTTAGCAACTTTTACCAGTCCCAATAAGCTGGATACAATGTATAGCTCTTTGGTAGCTATATTTCTGGTCTTCTATTGGTCACCTAGAAGGAGCACTGATGGTCCATGTGGCTTTTCAGTGTTACAGGGTTAGCTGCATTAAGGACAAGGACACATTGGTTTGGATTTGTTTCTGAAATTTGAGATGTGAAAATGGTGACAGGATGGAAAAGATCTAGAACTGAGTTATCTATAAAGACATGGAAAAAATAGATAAAGACAACAATGCTGATTACTGATACTATTATAGCAGTGCTTGCTTTAAGATCTGTGAACTGGCTGGGGAACTTTGGGAATTGAAGTCCATGCATCTAAAATTGCCAGAATTGAGAAACACTGCTATATAGTACCCTGCAGAGTTGAAAAAGCATTTTTGTCTTTAGACAGGGGAAAAAAAACGTTTAAGAGAAGACCTCTATACCTGTTTTCACAATTCTGAAGTAATCCTGTTCAGAAGAGATCTCAGACTAGTCCTCACCTTCTTCAGGGGATAGGATCAGGACTAAAGAGTGAAACTTGGAAAGAGTTGAGTTCAATTAATCAATGGTTGTGGACTTTTCCAAAATATATATTTTAAAAGAGTTTGAACATCATCCTTTCAGAATGTTATAGATCAGTATTTCTTATTTTTTCTTTCTTTCAGGACCTCTTCCCACTTTTAAAATTTATGGAGGATCCCCAAAGGAATCTTTGTTTATATGGGTTATATTTATCACTATTTACCCTATTAAAAATGAAACTAAATGAATTACCATTACCACGTGTCACAAAGGTTTGGTGGGATTTTGATATTACATTATTTTCCAATGTAGGTTGGCAAATAATTTTGATTTTACTGACCCCTGAGAGATTCTTGGGGACTTCCAGGGGTGCTTGAACCACATTTTGAGAAACACTGTTATAGATGCTCTTGCAAAATAGCTGCTGGAAAGTTTTCAAAATAGCTGCCAGAATAACTAGTTCAAAGCATCAACATATCTTCTTACTATCTGCTCTCCCCTCTAACCCTTTCACATGAGACACTCTGTACCGTGTTTCCCCGAAAATAAGACCCTGTCTTATATTTTTTTGAACCCTGAAATAAGTGCTTGGCCTTATTGCCATGCACTCAAAAGCCCGATTGGGCTTATTATCAGGGGATGTCTTATTTTGGGGAAAACAGGGTACTAGTCATCAACCTTTGATTTTTTTTGCTGGGCACATAGGCATACATATAGACAAAATACTAAGACCTAATGGCAAGCATTCTCTTTGGGATCTCCCCTCCTATGAAACAGCTTCCCCCCCCCAAAAAAACCCCAAAGATATACCATACTCTCATGGCCTTCTGGAAGCTGATAAAAACTTGGCTCTTCCTGAAGGGCTTTGGGAATTGACTCAAGAGGAATTACCCAAGTCAATATTATTTTAATGATGTATAGTAATGCTGGAGGATATTGCTTTGCTTTGAGACATGACAGCCTTCCATTGATAGCAAGTAAAATATTAGTTGTAATGTCAAAATCCAGATAGAGAAAAGAGCCTGGCAAGTATTCAAAATGAGACATGCTCAGGAATACTGGTGACCAGAACACCATGTGGGGGCTTCAGCTGTAATTGAATCCTGCAGTGACTAAAGAGTGGACATGCAAGGTTTCTTCCATGAGGTTATGATTCCTAAGTTGATCTGTTCTTTATTTGATTGATTGATCAACTTCTACATTGCCCATGTCACTAATACAGTGACTCTGGGCAGTTTACAGGATGACAACAACAACAACAACAGCATGACAAAGTAGCAACAATGATGCATTGGAAGATCTGCAAGAAATACCATTTGCCTGCATGTAAGAACTCGTGAGACCATAAAATAGACAAGTAATAGAAAATGAAGAAGCTGAAATGCTCTGGGACTTTAGAATGCCACATAATACCCCAGACTTAACAATTGTTGATAAGAAAGACAAAAAAGTATGTATAGTGGATGAGGCAGTACCTGGAGGCAGCAGAATAAAAGAGAATAACAAAATACAAAGACCTTCAAATAGAAATAGAATGACTGCTGCAAAAGACAGCAAAGGTAGTACCAATAGTAATAGGTACCCTGGGTGCAATCCTAAAACAACTGGAGCACCACTTGAACACCATCAGCATTGACAAAACTCACCATCAGTCAATGCAAAAGGCAGCTTGACTCGGAACAGCTTATATCCTGCAACGATACCTTTAACACCATCAAACATCAACATCTACCTATCCCAGGTCATTGGGAAGGACTCAATAGGTGGACAAAAATGCCAAATCCAGTATGAACATCTGGCTGACTGTGCAATGAATCACAATAATAATAGGCCCAGACATTTGAACTACAAATGAACTACATCTTCCACAAAACACCATGAACTTATAGTTCAATTACTAAAATTATAGCCATTGGTTTAAGTAGCTTTAAGTAAAGTGTCATTACATTCAGGGAAAAGTGGTCTATTTGTGGAACTTCCATGCTCAACTGCAGCAGATCTTTGAGAAGCAGATGCCAGGAATAATGCTTTGCTTATGAGTTTTGAGTGGCATCTTACCACAATTAGAAATTGAATTAGAAATTATAAATTGAATTAGAAATTGAAAACTGAACTATGTGTATAATTGGTTTCATTTGGCAGAACAGTTAATTGGGTCTTACTTTCCTTCCCATTGAATCAGCAAAATACCAGTAGGATCTACACTGGAGCCTATTTCATTTCTGAAGTGCCATTATGCTGACATTCTGAAGTGCAATTACTTGGTCTGGAATCACAAGTATTTACCTATTACAAATGTTTAAAAGGTAAAGGTTCCCCTGCACATGCGTGCTCTGGGGCTCTGGGGCGATGCTCATCTCCGTTTCTAAGCCGAAAAGCCAGCTCTGTCCGAAGACATCTCCGTGGTCATGTGGCTGTTACCTTCCCACCAAAGTGGTCCCTATTTTTCTACTTGCATTTTTTACATGCTTTCAAACTGCTAGGTTGGCAGAAGCTGGGACAAGTAACAGGAGCTCACTCTGTTACTCAGTGCTAGGGATTCGAACCGCTGAACTGCCGACCTTCTGATCGACAAGCTCAGTGTCTTAGCCACTGAGCCACTGCGTCCCGTACAAATGTTTATATACCATCTATTAGTACAAATACTTGTATGCCACCTGCTCACATGATCCTAGTAAATGTATGCTCCACAGAGTCATACTGTAAGGTTTGGTTCATAACTGCAGAAGAAGTAATCAGATGTTGAAAAGTTCCCTTTTACATTGGTATTTACAGTGTGAGCACATACCATAATAGCCCTATTATGCCATGCTGATCTAGAAGACAAAGGGGAGGCTATGCTGTTAGTTCATGTGGTTTGTTTTTTTTAAGAATGGAAGTGCAGATTTGTTTGTCTGGACAATATAGTTTTTAATGTAATCCAGTGGATCTAGTTTGACTTTCTTCTTTATGGTAAAGTTTGGTTAATTCAGATTTTGTTACCTCTCCATTCATTCCACTACCATTTCAGGTTTCTCTCTCATTCTCAATCTCTTTTTCTCTCTCTTCCTCTTTTACGTTTAGCAGATACATGCACAAAGAGCCCTGAAGGGTATTAAAAAAAATCACCACATCGTTTTGGCTTGAGGTCAAGCCAATAAGGAGGGTTTACAGATATATTCTACAGCTTTTAAACCACTTCTAGTAGGACAAGTAAAAATAATGCTAAATTAGAACACATGCAATACAAAGAGATTCCAGTTAATTGAAATAGCTTTTGTAACAGTAGATTGGGTAAAATGGGATGACAGAGGAATGATCTCAGGCAGGAAAATGGGTTAGCAAGCAGACTAGTCAAACATGAGTGAATAAGACATTACAGTAGATACTGAAATTGTGGTTGAGCCTCTCCACATGTTGTGAGATTTCATCATGTCTTCTTATGTTCATGAAGTGCTCTGCTAGTCTTCTGCCTGTCTTCTACATTGTGGCTCTTAACAGTCCTTGCCTTGTATGTGATATGATGACTCAACCACAGTTTCAACTGGGATACTACCGGTATTAGCATCTTATACCAAGCCAAATCCAAAAATACTAGGGAGTGGAGATGCATAACTGAGTATTATCTACTTTTTGATGATACTTCACCCCAAACCAGAAGATTATTTCACCCAGAGACTTCAGGTAGAATAGGGTAGAGAAAAGGTCTGAACCCTGAAGAGCGTCATAACATGTACCTATAAATTTGAACTCTCTGTCCCAACAATCACCTTCTCAACCCACCCACTCAGGCAGGACTTTGTATCCAACCCCCTTTGTCTCCAACCTTTGCAGACTGTCCAGAAGGGTATGATGCAGGAGTGAAATGCTACTGGTTCGGACCGGTCCGGGAGAACTGGTGGCGGACATGTGGCCTGGTTCGCCGAACCGGTAGCAACGACTGGCTGGCCACGCCCCCGAACCGGTCCCCCAGTCGCTCGCCCCTAACCTTCCACGCGGCCTTCCCGGCGGTCCCCCATACCCATTTGCCTTCTGAGGTCGGCGTCCAGCCCGTGACAGGATACGCTTCCGGCCCGACCAGCGGGTGGCCCTTGGGGGAGATGCAGCAGCTGCGCAGGAGTTGAGAGGAGTGGGCTTAACAAAAAGGGACCAGACATGCCAGGGGCAGACAAATAAAGAAGGGGCGGAGGGCCCTGCGACAATCCGGGTCTGTTAGAGCTTTTTTATTCTCCTGCTGCAAAAACTCCCCACAATACCTTTGCCTGAAATGCCTCTTGTGTCTTTCAGAAGTGATTGGGGGGAGCAGGAGGGGGGAGCATGCCCAGCAAAGGCCAGGAAGACCCAGCCCCCCCGTCCCTCCCTCCCGCCTTCCCCTTCCTCCTGGTTGGCTGGCAAGAAACAGGGTGTGGACAGCTGCCGCCATGCTATTCTACCTCCTCTGCAAAACTGCTCCACAGCTCTGCTCGCCTCCAGTGGCCCGATGCAATGCCTGCAGCAAGGCCGAGATGCTGCCTGTGCAAGGGGGGGAAAGGGGGGGGAGAATGCCCCTTCCCCCCCCCCCCTGCCCCCAGTCTGCAGCCTCGCCTTGCCACTGGCTGCTTCACTGCACCACTTTACATGTTACTGCTCCACGCGCTTCCCATTGGGCGGGCCGCAGGCTTCATTTGCATACCGCCGACAGCCTCAGCCAATTGGCTGTGGAGTGGCCCCGGGCCTGCCATGTATATCTGAAAGAGAACTGGTTCTTGAGAAAAAAGGTATTCTGTGGATCATTGGTCTCAAACTCAAATCATCATGATGGCTATTTGATGACAACTTCATTAGTCCAAACTTCTCCTCCTCCTCCTCCTCTTCTTCTCCTCTGCCAGCTTCGAGGCTGAGAAGGGCTTGGAGCGGCAAGAGGGAAGGAAAGGTGACCGCGACTTTCTCCTCCTCCTCCTTGCGGGGTTCATTGAGTTCATTTTGCAAGCTCACCCGAGGTTTGCACGGCCTTTGGGGCTTTTGTGCAGCAAGCCCCCCTCTTCCTCCTCCTCCTGCGCACCTCTAATACATGCAAAAGCAGGGAGAACTGTTGGGCTGCCCCCACACCCCCCCATCCCTGTCTTCAAACCAGCGATCGATCATGGGTTTTTAATTCATGAGGAAGGAAGAGAAACCATCCCCATCCCACCCGAGGACCGATTAGATTTTCTTGTTGCTCGCGGCAGGAATCCAGCCTTTGCGTGGGAGAGAGTTGCTTCCCGCTGGCCGGGCGCCCCTTGGGGGAGATGCAGCCATTGCGCTGGGCCTGAGAGAGGTGCCAGCGCTAGAGGGGCCACTTGCTTTCTTCCTTCTCCCGCCGCCGCCGCTGCTCAGACCAGGAGTGTGTGTGTGAGAGAGAGAGAGAGAGTGTGTGTGTGTGTGAGAGAGAGAGAGAGAAGGAAGGAAGGAAGGAAGGAAGAAAAAGAGAGAGAGAAGGAAAAGAAAAGAAAAGAAAAAAAGAAAAGAGAAAAGAAAAGAAAAGAAAAGAGACATGAAAGAACTAGGAATGTAAACTGGTCATTTCTGCAATGGAGGAAGTCAGTCCTTGACTTTCTCAATAATTGCTAT
>QLTV01000966.1:175829-189926 GCA_003457575.1 Thermophis baileyi | reverse complement strand
ACTACTCAAAATTTCCGCTACCGGTTCTCCGCACTACTTAAAATTTCCGCTACCGGTTCTCCAGAACCTGTCAGAACCTGCTGGATTTCACCCCTGATTATGGGGTTGTTAAAAGAAGATGATGATGAATTGTTGTAGTTCATTGAGCTAAATTATGTCAAATTATGAAGTAAACCCTAATCTAACACCATGCTCTATGTCTCTCCAGATGGGTGGTCGTGTATGAAATACCCTTTTCAATGGCAACCCTCTAATTGAAGAATGTCGTCCTTAGAAATCTTTGTGGTGTCTGATTTAATGTCTTTTTGAAGCAGGCAAAAACTTCTTAATGTTTCAAGTTTCTAATTTACATGGTAGTTTAGTACTATTTTAGTTTTCTGAATGCTTATTTTTCTGCTTTTGCATTTTATAATGTTATAGCATAGTGCTGTGTTTTTGGCATTTTCTGCTAAATGGAACCCCCACCCCTACCCTTTACAGTGTTAAATTGGTGTAGGAGAGTTTATTGCAATATATACCAATAATATACCACATGATGATGAGTTTTCAGCCAAGTATAGAACAGGTGGGTAAACCATTAGTGATTCATTATCAGATGTCACGTTTTGTAGGAATTGTCAGGTTTAAAAGTGTTTGCAGTTATTTTACAGTTTGATCATGTATTTCACCAAATAATTCTGCCCAGAAATCTGTACTTCCCTTTTTAACTAATTGTGTTCTCTACTGTAAAGTTGTGATTGAATTCTCCAATCATCTATTGAGATTTCAATTTCATGCATGTCAGTATGCTGCTGTATTCCTGCTTCTTACCTTATCTTGCTGGATGGTACATTGAAAAGACAACCTCAGAGCTTAAAAATAGTTACATTAATACATGTCCATCCCACTGTTCCCTTTTAGTGCATAGTAAACAATATTTTGCTAAGCAAAAAAAGGAGTTGCTGATGGATTTTAGACTCCATTGCCTATTTGACTTTGATCAATTGAAGTTTTCACATAATTCTTTCTAATGAAATAAAAGTTGTTTTGATTATCAGCCTTGCTTGTACCTGTATCAGATCTGGCCCATGGGGCCACCCTGGAAACAGCAAAGGACCAGCCCGCAGTGCCTCTACAGCAAAAACCAGCGAAAACAGGGCCCTCCCGAGCTCCGTTTTTGCTGGCAGAGGGTTGCAGGAGGCCTTCTCAGCCGAAAAAGGAGATCAGGAGCCCATTTTCACTTGCAGAGCACTTGGCCCACCACAGGCGCCCCTGACACGAGTGACCTCAAGCTGGCCACGCCCACCCTGGCCACGCCCACCCCAGCCCCCCAAGGTCAAACACAACCTTGATGCGGCCCTCAATGAAATTGAGTTTGACACCCCTGAGCTAGAACATTTCCTACTAGTGATAATGGGGTGTTACAAGCAACCAATCCCTAGTTTTATCCCAAATAGTTTCATGCTATTCCATGCAAGAGAGGCTTTCTAATCCCGAAACTATCTTGCACATCAATATAATCTTGCCTACATGCTATTGATAACAAGCGAGGAGCATGTGCTCTATTCTGACAAATGAAATAGAATTCAGGATTGTATACAAAAGTGATCCTTGCTGGAGTGGATGTACAGTTATTTACTTATTTGCTTATATATTTATGAGGTTTATCTACTGCCTCAATCCAGATGGACTATACCTGGCATACAAATATTGTGAATACAAAGTTCTATAATAAAAAAATAATACAATCACCACACAATAACAACACTAAAACTAGTATTGATGCCAATGCACAGTCAATCCCCAGAGGCCTTCCAGAAAAGCCAATTTTTTACTAGTTTCTGGTGGTGGTGGTGGTGGTGGGGGAAACTTTTGAGAGAAATGTCCATGGGAAATGGTCTATTTGAGAGAACTGCCTATGGGGGCAGAGGTAACATTTCAAGAGAAGTTCCATCACAAAACTCAGTTCTAGTAATGACCAGGGGTTTGGGTTTTTTTTTTTTTGCAAGTAACCAACAAAAGAAAAAAAAGTTTGTCAAATTGTTTTCTTAATACCTGACATTATAGATAAGGTTTATATGTATTGCTATCCACAGAATATATTCCTCAATGAGTCTTTGACCATTCTTGAACATATTAAAATCCAAAGCTATCTCTTTGTCAAAGCAAGATCTATTGGTGGAAATTTACCACAAGCACACGAATACATTGTGAGCAATTCTTTAGAGAAGAAAGACACTACAAGATGGAACCTATTTTAATGCCTATTACATGTTAAGCGATGTAACAATCCAGAGGTGGGATTCAGCAGGTTCTAACCAGTTCTGGAGAACCGGTAGTGGAAATTTTGAGCAGTTTGGGGAACCGGTAGCAGAAATTTTGAGTAGTTTAGAGAACGGGTAAATATCACCTCTGACTGGCCCCGCCCCCATCTATTCTCTGCCTCCCGAGTCCCAGCTGATTGGGAGGAAATGGAGATTTTGCAGTAACCTTCCCCTGGAGTGGGGAGGGAATTGAGATTTTACAGTATCCTTCCACTGGAGTGGGGTGGGAATGGAGATTTTACAGTATCCTTCCCCTGCCACGCCCACCAAGCCATGCCCAACAAACCACACCACACCCACCAAGTCATGCCCACAGAACCGGTAGTAAAAAATTTTGAATCCCACCACTGTAACAATCCATTTGATAACTAAGATCATTCGGCCCAAAGAGGTATCTTCTTTCAACATCATTCTTTAATGACTTTATAGAAAACAGGAAAAAAACTCATGACAACTCAGCAGAATGTCACTCAAATGTCTCCTGATAATCCCTGATAATCCTTTTTATATCAAGAACTCCAGATTCTTCTGGGAAGACTGGAAACAAATTGTCTAGCATACAGTACTTTAAGATTTTCGTCTGGGCATAAAAGAGGCATTTATAATTAATTAGGTTTGTATATTTATTCTATATATTCTCTATAAACTTTAGAATTCTTAATCAAAGTGCACATTCAAAATAATCCTGTGGGGAAAATATAAAATATTACACTTGGGACACAACTATTTGTCACATAACACCTACAGTATAACACCTATGACACAAATTATTGAGTATCCCAAGGAGACAAGATATCAGTACGTAAGATTCTTTTCCACATATTTTTCATATAATATTTTAGATACCGGTATAAGTGTGAGCATGTGTGTGTATGTAACAGCTATCTTGTAAACACATGCTAGCTGAACATAAAGTAGCTAAATGGGATGATTACCAAGCAGCAGATTAGTTTCTTGCTAGAATGAATAGAACTTTGGTTTGTTTCCTAATATTGTTCTGGGATACCACCTTTCCCACTTGATGCAGCTCCACTTTAAATCCATGATGTATTTCAGAGTCAAAGGCTATTATAAATTATCTCCCAGTCAAACATAGAAAAGAAATAATTATTGGGACAGGTTTGTGGCAGTGAAGGCAAGTAAAGAAGTATTTCAGAGTTTTTTTTTCCAATAGGGCTTTCATCAAAAAAGATGTAGTATTTCAAAAGAAAAGGAGGCAAGAAATTCTATACTTTGTCTACAGATATACTCAGAGCATTATCTTATGTTATTTTACTGAATAAACTTTTGATTTGGCCAAAATCCTGGGACAGATGGGTGATACCATGGATAACATTGAACAGAATAGGATTGTTTGGCTCCAGAACATAGAGAATAGGTAAAGAAAAGAAAAGATGGATGTGAAAAGTACTCCTTAACAATCCTGCCTTCATTCAGGAAGTCCATAACAATTTTCAGTAGATTGTTAATATCTTCTTTCTGGCAGGTTGTTACTGCTGTATTATTACATGCATTTTTGGAGGCAACATCTATAGACCTCATTTTAATCTATTTTCAGACCTGATTTTAACATAGGAAACTGGGACAAGTATCCTGATGAATAACAAATGTGGAAAAAAATAGAGGGAAACTGTTCTGCTGAAACTCTTGGTAGCCTTCAGTAGCATTGGCCATAATTTTCAGTGGTGTTGATGGTATGGTGTTGCTCAAGATTCTATCTTACCTCACATTCTTAAACAAAGCTCTTGAGTAAAGTAATGTGGAGAAGATGCAGTGTAATCAAAGTGGTGCTAACATCTACTTTTACTTTGCCTTTATATAAGATACTACTTGTGGCCCTAGGAAGGGAGGAGAAGGACAACTAATAGGAGCAGTAATAAAACATAGTAGTTGGTGGATGGTTTGCTTGTCAGTAGAGGTGATAAGTGTCAGGGTTCCAAGTAACACCCCCAACGCAAGAAGACTCCGAGGCATGAGTTTCCTCAAAGTTCCATTTTATTAGAGATGTCATATTGGCATATCTGGGAAAACCTAAATCTGAAAGCTTTCAGGTTTTCCCCACCCAAAGGAAAGTTCAAGCCCCTACCCAGCATCCACATGGTCAAATTAATGCACTGTCCCAACTGGAGATGTTTCCTAACCACTTCCCTCCAGGTGCAGGGCAAGATGGCTTTGACTCTCTGAGAAAAGAATGTTATTATGACTACATATCACCCATGCTCCATACAATCCCCCCTCCCAGTTTCCCACGGTAGTAATTGTGGCAGGCCTGAAGGCCCAATGCAAAAGATGGCTTCCAGGCCTGACAATAAGTGGAATTATTAGGCTATGTAGTGATTATTCATACTGCTTGTTTTTCAGCCTGTGATAGTGGTTGCTTAAATCTTCTCAAATCTTCTTGCAAATTGATGTCACATAGACCATTTTTAAGCTCTAAGGAGAGTGATAATTGTACACAAATAGTTCTATGATAAAGAAATGGTTCATGAAGTCAGGTCAAATTCTTCCATTTTAATGGCTCATACATAAATACCTTTGTATTTATTATTCTCCTTGAAGTGTCTTGAGTGGTAGATAGATTATTAAGAATAAATTAATGAGGACATAACAAAAAGAATGAATTGAATTTTTTTTACAAAATCAAATCTTCAACAGAAAACTCCAAGGACCAATGTGCTTTCTCAAATGTTCTAACCAATTACTTATATTTTTGTAACGATTATTATGATAAACAATAGCCCAATCCTCAAATCAGATAAGGCAAAATGTGTTCAACTCCGTTCACTTGCATTAGAATAACTATTAGTGAGTAAAGTTTGAACACATCCAAATATTCAACTTCAGCTACTTTGTGGAATATAATCAGTTTCTCATTGAAGTTAGTTTTCCATTCTTACAGCCATTCTCTTCTGCTTTTGTTGTTTGTGGACTATTAAAGGTATAACAAAGCAAGATACTCATGAAGAATTTCAGAAATGATACAAATGATGAGATACACTTTGGTCTAAATTGTGGCATAAGGAATCATGCCTGCAATGGAAAGAAAGGCATTGAAAGGCATTTATTGAGAGTAAGGTTTTCTACCATTCTTAGCATATATTTTTTATGTTCCCGCTTTATCATAAATTCATTGGATAAGAAAGAAAAAAGAATTCAAAGGCAAAACATAAATTGAGAATGAAAAGTATAGAAGAACAAAAAGGAGAACAAAAAGAAAAAACAGGTATTCATATAGCAAAAAAATTTTAATAGCACTGTCATGACTAAACCAGCTGAAGATCAAATCTTTTCAAGTTCACAAGAGCTTTCCCAAGAATAGTGGCTAAAGAACAGACTTCACATGTGAGGCTAAATTGACATTATGCTTTTTTCATAAAGTAGTACTGTTTCCCAATCCCTTTAAAGTAATATTTAATATTAATTACATGTTTCACAATGCTACATTGTGGGTCTTCTGTTCACATTCTACATTATTGGGTATTATATTGTCCTGGAACAAGACTGTATGACTAAATATGATGGAAAGAGATCTTGACGCTGGATTGCCATTTCCTGCAGCAGCTCTGAGTCAAGGATTGCCTGATTTTGCCTCTTGAACGCCTTATGAGCTATGATGTTTCATAGGTGAATATTATAGATGGACAGTCAGAAGGAAAAGTATCAGAGGATCCATTGTTTCTGGCGTTTGTTAATGCAGTCAACTTAGTTATTATATTTGAATTGCAAGCACACGAGGAATTAAAAGACAAGCTAACAGTACTTGCTATAATACTTTTTACAATAGTCTTAAAGTTATGTCTACAACAGAAGAAGAAACAGTAACCCTTGCCTTTAAGAGTACATGAATTATCTTTGTTAGAAATACATTCCGAAAAGGCATAGTTTTAAAGGATATTTAATGAAAATACTACTTCTGTGATTGTTTAATATAACCTTTTTAAGTACAGTATTTGGAAAATGTATGTGCAAATGTAATGTCAGGAATCTGTGTTATTTCTAATAGATAAGAAGTTTAAATTTATGTCGTGCAGTCACAAGCCTAAGACTGAAAATCAGGCTTGTCAGATGTTACATCTTTTCTATCCTGCTCTACGGAGTAGAGAGTTGGTTTCTGACAGAAAACCACTTGAAGAAACTAGAAGCATTTGAAATGTGGATTTACAGACAGCTATTATGAATAAGCTGGGTTAACAAAATCACAAATGAGGAGGTGATAAGCCGCCTGGAAAAGCAAAGGGAAATCATCAAAGCCATTAAAAAGCGAAAGTTAGAATATTTTGGACATGTGATGCGACACCCAGAAAAATACGGCATCCTTCACTTAATCCTCCAGGGAAAGATTGAAGGCAAACGAATAAAAATGCCAACATGATAACCAACGCCCGATGACGGATATGGCACAAGAAGAAGAAGAAGAAGAAGAAGAAGAAGAAGAAGAAGAAGAAGAAGAAGAAGAAGAAATTTAAGAAGGGAAGCTCCCCCAGTATTTGGCCACCTTATAACAAATATTGCAATGGGTATTTGCTAGAAAGCCCATATAAGCCAATCCAAAGGAGGAGTAGAATAGAAACAACAAACAAACATATTTCAAGTTGGGAAATGGGCCATTTCTGGCCTCCGGAGGGCCTCCGGGTGGGTGGGGAAGGCCGTTTTCGCCCTCCCCAGGCTCCTAGAAAGGCTCTGAAAACGGGACTTCTGGTCCAACCGGAAGTCGGCAAATGGAACGTTTCCGGCCTCCGAAGGACCTCCGGGGGGGGGAGGCCGTTTTTGCCATCCCCATGCTCCTAGAAAGGCTCTGGAGCTTGGGGAGAGCAAAAAACGGGCCTTCCCCACCCCCTCCAGAGGTTGGAAACAGCCTGTTTCCCGACTCCCAGTGGGCCCAGAAGGCCCGAAAATCAGCTGGCCTGCGCATGCATGCGTGCTGGACCTGAGCTTGCGTGCCCACCGATATGGCTCCGCGTGCCACTTGTGGCACGTGTGCCATAGGTTCACCATCATGGATATATAGCATATTCTTCTTATGGACTTGTGAATGATGGCAATGCATGACTAAAAGCAGGAAAGCTATTTTTAAATGGAATAAATATTCTAGCTGATATGATTTTTAAATTCAGAAAATGAGTGTCACAAGTGGGAACGCAGACTAACGACTCCTTAAAAAGTTAAGTTCTAAAACTTGACTCTGAATTATTGTAGCTTTCCACAAAGGTGTCTTACCTGTTAATTTTAATTTTAAAATATTCCTACAAACCTGAGGTCAAAAGGAACAAAAGGTAGTCAAATCGGGGGGGGGGGGAACTCATGGAGAATTGGTTTTAAGTATGGTAATGGCAGTGAGGTTATTATACCACATGAACAAACATGGAAGAATACAGAAATAGCAACAATAGAAGAGTGCGCTGTGAAGATGGTAGAACTTGCAGAAATGGCTATATTGACCTGTTTGATTTGGGAAGGAACAACTTTTTAAAAAAGACTGGAACCCTTATGGACATTTTGCTGAAAATTAATAAAAATGAGCAGGTGATTTCTGTATCTATCAACTAAAAAGAGCTGTATATGGGAAGAAGAGAACTATGTTATGTAACTGCGAAGGAGAAAGCGGTATCAAGTATGCACATAGCTGCTGTAAAGAAGATCAGAAGTCTTTAAGTATTTTAAGTATCTCTTTGCCTTTTTTATTTGCTTTCGATTGTTTTCAACACTTTTAAAATCATTTTTCTTTCTTAGTTTTCTTCTATGTTGTTTCGTGTTTATCATTTAACTTTGTAAAAAAATCTTTAATAAAAGTGTGTGTGTGTGTGTGTGTGTGTGTGTTTGGGTGTATTATATAACTACAAAAGGTATACAAGCATGCCCTTTTCTTAAAATTCACCTACTTAAGCATAAATGTCCCAAAGGTGCTTTTTCAAGAGGCAACTGGACTTTCTGGTTTTTCTTTGAAGATGTTTCACTTCTCATCCAAGAAGCTTCTTCAGCTCCTTTTTTAAACGTCTTCAAAGAAAAACCCAGAATTCCAGTTGCCTCTTGAAAAAGCACCTTTGGGACAACCATGACCTGGATGACTGAGAATCTCCATAGACATTAAGTGTGAATGATTTTTGTTATGTATTGAATATATATAGTTGTGTTAAGCCCAGCTAAAGTGAAACTAACCTTTAGATGACCCTAACTGTTAACTTCACCCTGCTAAAGTGAAACTAACCTTTAGATGACCCTAACTGTTAACTTCAACTGTTTTGGAGGGAAACTTAGAACATTCATATTTGGGCGGGCTTTTTCTAGTATTATGATTGGTTAAAGCCTTGTGGGCCCAGAGTATAAATTACAGGGATTTGCCTGTTGTTCCTCAGTTCAGTTTGAGTCAATAAATGCTGTTGTATCTATGCTGGTCTGTTCTTGCCTAATGCAGCCCACTACACAATAGTGGCGACGAGGATGGGATGCTGCAGAGGAGAGAGCTGCTGCTAACCAAGAGACTGAAATCACTGGGTGTCAGACCAGGTAAAGAGCCCTGGTGGGACCACACTCCCTGCCCTGCCTGCCAGTAAGACACACTGGAGGCACAGACGTACCTCAAGGATCCGCCACCAGGACTCCTAAGTGCAGCCCAGCTCCAACCACAGCAGTACAGGCATTAACCAGCACCACAGGGACCTTCTCAAAATGGCTAAACTGGGACGGCTCAATGAGTTCGATATTACTCACCCAGAACAGTGGAGCTCATATGTCTCCCGAGTAGATACCTATCTCCGGGCTAACCAGATCATGGACGACGGCCTGAAGGTGGCAACCCTACTATGTGTTTGTGGACAAGCCACGTTTGATATCGCTGAAAACTTGATAGCACCGGCAAGCGTAGAGACAGTGGCCTATGCAGACCTCAAGAAAAAATTAAGTGAACATTTTGAGCCTAAACTCTCAGTCATCGCCCGGCGCTATGCATTCGAGCAACGTGAACAGAGATCCGGGGAATCTGCAGCAGAGTTTGTGGCAGCCCTTCGCCAAGCTTCATGCCAATGCAAGTTCCCTGATCTGGAAGACCGTCTCAGAGACAGGCTTGTTTGTGGCCTGCGTAATAGTGAATTACAGCAGCACCTATTCGCCAAGGAGAAACTGACTTTCCAAGACGCATTGAAGGAAGTCATGGAGGATGAGGCTGCCAGAGGGGCCCAACGCTCCATCAAAGAAAAGATAAGACTCCAACTAAAACTTCAAGGGGTCCCATGCTCCATGGAGCTAGATACTGGATCGGCCCTGTCCATTATATCCTCCACGACTTTCGACCACATCTGCAAACGTAGCCGATGGCAGATCCCGCTCAAATCATCGAGCTTAGTGCTAACGGACTTTCAGAGTCGCCGTGTTCCCGTAAGGGGTGAAGCTACCATTAGAGTACAATTCAGAGAGTTCGAGGGTTCCCTCATCATAGTGGTCGTAGAGGGGCCACGCACCAGCCTCATAGGACTAGACTGGTTCGAGGCCTTGGGCATTAGGGTAACGGGCATCCATCGAACCCAAATAGCCAATCTAGAAGCAGTATGCCAACAATACGCTGACGTATTCAGCACTGAACTGGGACAATACAAAGGGGCACCCATTGCACTCAACCTTGATCCAGCAGTAACTCCAATTCGATTAAAACCGCACAGGGTTCCCTTTGCATTGAAGCCTAAAATTGATGCTGAACTAGACAAGCTGGTACAGCAGGGAGTGCTCCAACCCGTGGACTGTAGCCATTGGGAGACTCCCATAGTGACCCTAGTTAAGCCTAACGGGGACGTTCGCATCTGTGCAGACTACAAGTGCACCATAAACAAGGCACTACAGCAGCATGCTTACCCTGTACCAGTGGTAAGCCACAGCCTCGCCTCGCTCCAGGGAGGCCGAATCTTCGCTAAGCTAGACCTCGTCCAGGCCTACCAGCAGCTACCGGTAGATGATGCTACCGCAGAAGCACAAGCAATAGTCACATACAGAGGTGCATTCCGAGTGCGCCGCTTGCAATTTGGGGTAAGCATAGCACCAGGGTTGCTCCAAAGTATTATGGAACGAACACTGAAGAACATTCCCGGAGTCTGCCCATACTTTGACGACATCCTGATCGCAGGAGAATCAGCGGCAGTCCTGGCGGAACATCTCCGCGCAGTACTCCAACGTTTCCTAAAACTCAAGAGAGAAAAGTGCCAGATTGGCATGGAATCCACAGAATTCCTGGGTTTCCGCATCGATGCTGCTGGAATCCATCCATCTGAAGCAAAGCTAAAGGCAATTCAGCAAGCCCCCACACCAAAATCCAAGGGGGAGGTCCAAGCATTCCTGGGCTTGCTCAATTTTTACCACTCCTTCTTACCTCATAAGGCTGCCCTGTCAGAACCACTACACCGCCTACTGGACAAAGAAGCACCCTGGGTCTGGTCAAGCACTCAAGACACAGCGTTCAAGGCGGTAAAATCATTGCTATCCTCAGACTCCGTCCTAGCTCATTTCAATGAAACCCTACCAGTAACACTAGCCTGTGATGCTTCGCCATATGGCATTGGGGCAGTACTAAGCCATAGGATGCCAGATGGTAGAGAGGCCCCCATCGCATACTATTCTAGAAGGTTATCACCAGCTGAAAGGAACTATGCCAAGATAGAAAAGGAAGCCCTCGCCATAGTGGCTGGCATTAAGAAGTTCCATGACTTCTTATATGGACGAACCTTCACCATCTTTACAGACCACAAACCTCTGCTTGGTCTTTTCACAGCTGACAAACAGATCCTGTCACCGCGAATGCTACAATGGTCCATTTTCATGGCTGCATACTCATACCGGCTAGTCCACAAGCCGGGCAAGGAAATAGGCCACACTGACGCTCTCAGTCGACTACCTCTACTGCAGACTGAGCTGGATCCGGCCCCAGCTTGTCGTATTCTGGCAATCCAGGACCTGCCTGAAGCACCCCTACATGCAGGGGACATTGCAGCTGAAACCACCATGGACAGAACGCTTAGCCGTGTTCTCAACTGGGTGTTAAGGGGATGGCCAGAGGCCCGGCCAGACCCTGAGTTCCAACACTATGCTTCTCGAAAAAATGAACTGTCAGCCCACAAGGGATGTGTGCTGTGGGGCAGCAGCGTCATCATTCCACCCAGTCTTCACCCCAAGGTGCTGGATTCCCTACATGAGGGACACCCAGGAATTGTTCGAATGAAGGCTCTAGCCAGGAGCTACTTGTGGTGGCCAGGCCTGGACAAAGACATTGAGAATCAAGTAAGGAGTTGCCAGGTCTGCCAAGAAACCCAACCAGAGATGCCACAAGCACCAGTGCACCGCTGGGAGACCACGCACGTCCTATGGTCTTGCGTGCACATTGACTTTGCAGGCCCCTTCCAGGGGCAGGTGTTCCTGATAGTAGTGGACAGTTATTCCAAGTGGTTGGAAGTGGCACCAGTCTCATCGATGACAATGACCAGGGTCATCCGAGAGTTGTGCCGGATGTTCGCCACACATGGTCTGCCAGATGTAATCGTGTCTGACAACAGGGCACAATTCACAGCAGAAGAGTTTCAGTCATTCTTCAATGCCAACATGATTCGGCACGTAACATCTGCTCCACTGCACCCCACGACCAATGGTCAGGTCGAAAAAATGGTCAGGACCACAAAAGAGGCGCTCAAGCGGATGGCGAATGGGGACTGGAATCACCACCTGGTGAACTTCCTCCTGTGTCAACACACAACTCCCAGTACAGCAACAGGTCACAGCCCAGTGGAGCTGAGATGGGGCCGCCAGCTCACAATGAAGCTCGACCGACTTCACCCAGACAGAGTAGCAGTGGAGACGGCTCAGCCAACCACCCCCCCAGGAACTTACAGCCGGGTGAATTGGTCTGGGCCAGGAACTATGGGAGTGGGGCACCTTGGATGGCAGCTACGGTAACTAAGGTAATGTGGCCATTGTCATACAAGGTTACTCTGGGGAATGATAGTACAATCAGACACCACATTGATCAGTTACAGCGTTGGCAGGCCGGGCCAGTTCTGGATGAGGATCCCAAGGCTTTATCAGACCCACTAGAGAACTGTTTTCCTCCGAGTTTGCCTACACCACCCATGGCTGCCTCCAGAGAAACAGAGGTACCAAGGGCCGTAGAGCCGCCGCCACTCATGGGCGACCAAAACAGCCATCAAGACTCTGTTCAATTGGAGATGGACAATACTCCACTTAAACAGGACTCTCCAGTAACATTACGGCAGTCCACCAGGATCCGTGGGCCCCAGCTTATCTCAAAGACTATGAATATTGAACAGACTGAGGGTAAGAACTCTCCTAGGGGGGAGGGGTGTTATGTATTGAATATATGTAGTTGTGTTAAGCCCAGCTAAAGTGAAACTAACCTTTAGATGACCCTAACTGTTAACTTCACCCTGCTAAAGTGAAACTAACCTTTAGATGACCCTAACTGTTAACTTCAACTGTTTTGGAGGGAAACTAGAACATTCCATATTTGGGCGGGTTTTTTCAAGGATTATGATTTGTTAAGGCCCTGTGGGCCCAGAGTATAAATTACAGGGATTTGCCTATTGTTCCAGAGTTCCAGTTGAGTCAATAACTGCTGTTGTATCTATGCTGGTCTGTTCTTGCCTAATGCAGCCCACTACACAATAATTTTAAAAATACATAGTTTGGGCAGGATTTTATTTATCTTTGGGGTAGTACTAAATAAAACAGATTCCTTATAATAAATTCAAATTCAAAGTCTAGATTCCCCTTTATTCTCATGTTACATTATTTTACTAGTTAATAATTCATAATTAATAATAAATCAGTGTGCGGTGGCAGCCAAAAAAGCCAATGCAATCCTAAATTGCATTAACAGAGGGATTCAATCAAGATCACATGAGGTACTAATATCACTCTATAAAGCCTTAGTAAGACCACACCTAGAATACTGCATCCAGTCTTGGTCACCACACTGTAAAAAAGATGTTGAGACTCTAGGAAGAGTGCAGAGAAGAGCAACAAAGATGATTAAGGGTCTGGAGGCTAAAACATATGAAGAATGGTTGCAGGAACTGGGCATGGCTAGTCTAGTGAAGAGAAGGACCAGTGTTCCAATATTTGAGGGGCTGCCACAAAGAGGAGGAAGGTCAACCTATTTTCCAAAGCACCTGAAGGCCAGACAAGGAATAATGGATGGAAACTGATCAAGGAGAGATTCAACCTAGAAATAAAGAGAAATTTTCTGACAGTGAGAACCATCAACCAATGGTACAGCTTGCCTTCAGAACTTGTGGGTGCTTCATCACTGGAAGCTTTCAAGAATAGACTGGATAGCCATAAATGGTATAGGGTCTCCTGCTGAGCAGGGGACTGATGTCCTACCTACAAGGTCCCTTCCAATGCTGTTATTCTATTCTATTTAGTTACTTAATATAGCCTGAATAGTTATTTAAAGTTATGAGTTATATTATCTTGATTTCAGTGACAGAAAATAATCCAGTAATTTCATGTTTAGATAAACATTTAATTACAGTATACTTTTTTAGGAGATAAGGAATAGTACAATTTTTGTGTGATGAACGAAGTGGGCTTCTCTTTCTCAAACAATAGCCCTCTGCATGATGAGACTAGGCTATTTTTTAATTGGCACAATTTCTAAATACAGGTAGAATTAATTCGTTTTAAATCCTGTTATATATCTATATCTATATCTATATCTATATCTATATCTATATCTATATCTATATCTATATCTATATCTATATCTATATCTATATCTATATCTATATCTATATCTATATCT
>QLTV01000966.1:164374-174968 GCA_003457575.1 Thermophis baileyi | reverse complement strand
AGATATAGATATAGATATAGATATAGATATAGATATAGATATAGATATAGATATAGATATAGATATAGATATAGATATAGATATAGATATAGATATAGATATATAACAGGATTTAAAACGAATTAATTCTACCTGTATTTAGAAATTTTCTATATATATATAAAGTGTTCCAGAAGTGTTTTGAGCCCTTACACCTACTTTGTGAATTATGGAAATATTTCTTATTATTGTTGTATAAATAAGCAAGATGTTTTTGTTTAGAAGAGTGAAGCATATATTTTCTTTCATTATTATTATTTTTTTGCAGAAACAGGGCATGCAGAGGGTTTGGGAGGCCTGCAGAGTGCTCTTGGGGGCTGGGGAGGGCAAAAACGCCCCAATTTTTGCAAAAAATGGGCCCGTTTTTCGCCTCCCAAACCACCCATGCATCGCATTTTGCCCTCCCCAGCCCCCAGGAGCACTCTGCAGGCCTCCCAAACCCTCTGCGCACCCCGTTTTTGTGAAAAATGGGCCTGTTTTTGGCAAAAATGGGACGCACGGGGCGGGGTTTAGGGAGGCCAAAAATGGCTATATTCGGTGTATAAGACGCACCAACATTTCCACCCTCTTTTAGGTGGGGGGAAGTGTGTCTTATACTCCGAAAAGTACGGTAATACTCTGATTTGTTTAAATGAGCCATGATCAAATCATGATTTATATTTCTAGTTTGTTTTAAAATCAAACTTTCAACCAATCAGAATTCTACCAGTTCAGATGTAGGACAGAACGTGAGTTAGTTAAAAGCAGAAGCAGTTGTGTTGATGTTAACTTTGTATCTTATATCTCTACCTGAGATTCAGAAACTAAGAAGCATCACAGCAAATACTGAGTAGAGATAGCAAATAGACACAAACCTGTTTTTTGTCTTACACTACCCAAACTAGGAAAATAGACAATTTTCTTGAAAACAAGAGTAAAACATATGAACTGTATCCTAACCCAGATTAAGTAATTTATGTGATAGCGAATAAACTTTGCGACCCTTTAATTGATAATGTGCTGTCAGGTCATTGTCAACTTTTAGGAATCATATAGATAGATTTTCTCCATGAATGTACCATCTATTTACTTTCTGTATTATTACTGTATATAAAACCCACATACTGAAATTATTTGGAGAAAATGAAAGGTGAATATAAACTGTTGGTAATTCACTTTGAATTCTGTAGGTATCTGCTTAGATGAGCAAAGAATATATTTGTATATTAATAAATTCTATTATTAATTCCTAATTAGAGAAACATTAAATCAGACTTTATATCTTTTGCATTTATATCTTAGCTTTTTTTCTGAGATCGAAAGGGTCTGAGCTAATCTTATGCCCACAATAATTGTGTCATAGTTTGAGCTAAGTAAACTGGGCAAAATTTATCCAATGGCTTTGTAAACAGATAAGAATGAGAACTAATTTCCAGAATTAAGTCCTACATTTTAACCACTGCATTTTACTAACTTTCTGATTTGGATCAACCTTGCTTATTTTAGTCAGTTGAATTATTGCTATCCAAGGATATCTGAACATATGCAAGATGCATAGCATTTGGCTTTCCAATTTACATAAAATTCTTTGTTGAATATTTAACAAATTCAGTACCTTGCAGAAGTTGAGATATTTAAGATCGGATTTGAGAAAAAACAACCCAGAAGTTACAAATCTCTAGATTATAGGTTTATCCTCACTTGCTTCTCCATCCAAAAAGTTTTATCTGTGCTACAGGTCACTACTGTGCATTCATGTTAATATCTGATCTATTCCCAGAAGTGGCTGAGGGACTGGAATGTGACTGGAATGTAAGACAAAAGGAAAACTTTAAATACAGTGTGGGTGGGAAGTAGACAACATATTTATCATTGCAATCACAAATAGTACTGCTCCATCTTTCTCCCTTTCAGGCACTGGGAAATTTTGGGTTTGGTAATTTAATAATAAAACAGACTATGGGCAATTTAAAAATGGTTAAAAAATATTTAAAGCGAAGTACAATTCAAAAAACACAGAAACAGCATACAACAGGGGTGTTAAACGCAAGGCCTGGGGGCTGGATCTGGCCCATGGGGTGCTTAGATCTGGCCCGCAGGGCTGCTCTGGAAACAGCAAAGGACTGGCCCATGGTGCCTCTGCCAGAGAAAATGGAGTTCGGGAGGGCTGCATGCAGCCCTCCCTAACTCTGTTTTTGCTGGCAGAGAGTTGCAGGAGGCCATCACAGCCGAAAATGGAGCTCACGAAGGTCGCGGGCAGCACTCCCAAGCTCCATTTTCGCTGGCAGAGGGTTGCAGGAGGCCGTTGCAGCCAAAAATGGAGCTTGGGAACACCACAGGTGCCCCTGACACAAGTGATGTCTAGCTGGCCACACCCACCCTGGCCACACCCACCCCAGCCCCTCAAGGTCAAACACAATGCTGATGCGGCCTTCAATGAAATTGAGTTTGACACCCCTGGCATACAACAACAGAACAAGGCAAAGAACCCAAACTCGAAGAGGAACAAAGAAAAGGAAGAAAGGGGGCATCAGTTATCCTTTCCAAAGGCCCATGTGAAGTGCCATGTCTACAGGGTCTTCAAAATTCTAATATTGTGGAGGTCATTTCAGTCTTGAGAGGAACCTCAAGCCAGAGGACATGTCCTGCTGCAGAGAAGGTGTGCTTCCAGGCTCTGATAGTATCAATGTTTAATTGATGGAACCCAGACCCAGCCAACCCTCTCGATCAAATTGACCGGTCAAATATGATGAAAGATAGGTGGTCCCTTAAGTAACCAAAACCCTATGCCATGTAGGGCTTCATAGGTAGTGACCAACACCCTGAATCCTACATAGAAGCAAACTTGGCAACCTGTGCAGCTTGCAAAACAGAGTTGTTACATGGGCATACTGAAGCATGCCCATTACTTCCTATGCCACTGTATTCTGGATCAACTGAAGATTCCTGTAGTCTTCAAGGGCAGTAAAGCTCATTGCAGAAGTCAAGTCAATTTCCTCGCCTTTGGAACGAGTTTTCAAATTGCTTTCTATTAATGTATGCAATGTTTATACTATCTGAAACCATTATTTTAAATTTCCAAATGAAATAGCATGATTTTCTGATCAAATCCATAATCTAATAATAATTATCAAATGTCATTCATCTTAGTGCAAATAAACCACATTTTTGCTCTTTTTTTTTTCTTCTTAGGTAGAAAGTCAGTACTTTGGGGAATGTAATTTTTGGAATCAAATTTTATTTTCAGCCTGTTGCATCCATACGTTAATTATTCCAAGAGAGCTTCCTACAGATATAAATTAATGTCTTTTGTAACAAATGACTCCAAAAGTATTAGTAACTTTTCTTCTAAATAAAGATCACAGAGGATCTTTAAAAAAATTATATAGCAGAAGCCTGCTTATTTTTATTCCATTCGCTCTCTCTTTTTTGTGTAACAGTAACTAAATTCTTCTGTGAAATAAAGTATACAAGGATTTTAGCATTGAAATTGTCAAGCGCCTAGCAAGAGTTAAGAAAGGAATTCAAGATGGGCTGGACTTAGATCTCTTGTGGTGGTGCAGGGACTCATGACTGATGATGCATTTGACCCCTCCCTACGGCTCAGCCTTGCCATCTCCTACAAAAATTCCATGGAAAAAATATGGCACTGACTAAAAGCATTGCATGGAGTAGGAGAGCTATGTTTGCTTCCTAGAATGGCCAGAAATTCCAAGTTGGTAGATTTTGTCACTGTAGCATATATACATTAAAATCATACACAGTCCAAGAAAGGAAGTGTNATGGAATGGAATGGAACGGAATGGAATTCAGCAAGGTTTCTCTTCCCCACCCCCATTTGCTCTGGGGGGGGGGGGGGGGGGGGAGGGAGAGAGAGAGAGGGAGGGAGGCAGAGGAGAGAGGAGAGAGAGAACAGATGTTATGATTCTAAAATAGCATCCACAAAGCAACAAAGTTATTCTGTGTAATTAAACGTTTACATGACACCTTAACTCTATCTCCTATATCAATGTTTCTCAATTCAGTAACTCCCAGAATTCCTCAGTCAACAAGCTAGCTGGGGAATTCTGGGAGTTGAAGTCTAGAAATCTTAAAGCTACCAAGGCTGAGAAACACATATTATGATTGTGTACTTAGCTTGTTGTAATGCTTTATGAATATGTTGGAAACAATTTAAGCATACATGAAAATCCCTTATGAAAATTTAGGGTTAGTAATGGTGGTAAAGTTGAAGCATTTCATGCTGTCTTGCTTGAGAATAAATTGTACTGAAATCAGTAGGACTTATTTGTAAGACACATGTAGCCTCCTGAGATACCTAAATGTATAAATATATCTTTAAAAATTCTCATTGCTGTATAATAAGTATATTTAATAAGACCATGCTCAATATTATCAAACAAATGTTAAACAAATGAGACCCCACCACCACCACAAGTAAATGTCATCTATTTGTACAGTGTCTAGTCTTCTAACCACTTAAAATCCCCCCCCTTTTTTTTTACTAAAAATCCTTTCCATACTTATTCTTCCAATTCATAGGTTTGGAAAAAGGAAGTTCTTGACTTCTCTGAAAGCAGAAGAAGCAGGAGGCAAGCTTAACTGCTCAGGGATTGCATTTCATAGTTAGGAATAAAACTCTTTCTGAAAGCTGCTATCTTTATACTATTGTTTTGATATATTTTTTTAACATTAAAACCATGTTTCTCTGTCTCAGGATGGTTTTTTTTTTTAACTTTAGTAATAATTATAGAAAGAGTGTTTTAGCATTGTGACATTACCTAACATTTGACTATGCTTGGTCATCACAAGGCCAATCCTGAGTGAGATCTGTTGTCCTCATTTCAAATTGGTGACCCTGAGCAAATCAGCTTTAGCTCAAAAACAATAACATTAAACAATTTGAGAGGTACTTTGGAACTCCTTTTTCGTAGCCCCTTTCCAAAAGCAATGAATGGGAATCAATAGTGGGTTCTAAAACCCTTTACTACCGGTTCACACGCGCGCTTGCGTACTTGCGCGATGCTTCTGTGCATGCGCAGAAGCATCCTGGGTGGGTGGGTGGAGCCTCCCGCCGCTGCCGCTACCGGCTCTAAGAACCAGGCCGAACCGGGAGCAACCTACCGCTGATGGGAATGCTTTGGCTGCTGATGTAAGGTTTACTTAGAAGCCCTTTTGCTTTCAGTGACAGTATGTTTTTTATTGTTATGTAATAGCTGCAACTCTATTTTGACACTGAAATGTTTTCTCAAAACTATAATCACTAAATATAGTTCCCTTCAAAATACCTTAGCTGCATGTGTTAATGACCTAGAGCAAGCAAATATGAATTTTTGGAATAGATTTTACATCTTAGGAAGAGACAACATCTAGTGTTGAAATGTTATGGTACAAACCAGTCATAAGGGCTATTACCCAGACTGGCTGTATTAGCCTAGTAGCAGATGAGAGTCTATAGCCTAAGTCTATTTTAATGCTAAACTGTAATAACAGTAAAAGCTAAGAAATGTCTGTTTGCCCCATGCTATTAGAAAAGAATATAGTGGGAAAAACATTTAGTGAATTTTTGTGAATTTGGTTCTTGCACTGAGAAGTCATGATTGAAATCATGTGTTTCTTAGTTAAAGAACCAGATCTGTTTTCTGGTTTTAAAAAATGATAGATGCCAAAGGTTTGAGATGTGCCTCATCTAGATATAAAAACAACTCCCTTCTAAAAATTCAGGATGTAGCTATATCAACCATTTATTAAGTTTAGAATAAAAATATCAAGAACTTTAAATATTAAACCTTCAAGATTAATGAGAAATTTGAACTGGGAATTTTCTATGAACATGGAACAGAAAGAAAGAAAAGACAATGTAATGTATAAAATGAAGAAAACCTCATTTTCTCCATTATATTCACATAGTGCCTAATTTTAAGATCTCCCTATATGTTGTCTTAGATCTTCCCCCATTTTTTTTAATTTAAAAGACCCTAATATGTTGTTTTGTGAAAACAAGAAAGTTTTCCTATTTTTTAAATTATTTTTATTTTGGGTTACTTTGATCTTTTTTATTTTCAGGTCTTTTAGGTCCTTTTTTGGATCTTATAATCAGAAATGTAGATGGTATTTCAAATAGGTCTGCACCATTTAAGCATATAAAGGCAATACTATATATAATTCCTTTATCTTCTTTTCAATAAACCCTACAATAGGATTGGCTTTTTTTTACTATTTGCTTAATGGTTAACCAATGTTTTTATTATCTAGCAAAATCAAAATTTGGAGACAATTTACCACAGTCTGCTTCAATTTTTCTTCTGAATCCTTTATTATGGTCTATGACCATAATTAATTTGATTGATTGGTTCTTTTAAATACTTTGACATCTTCTGCAAACCTGACCACATACAGTAGTATATTGTACCGTTCATAAAGACATAAAGAGAAAGAAAGAAAGAAGGAAAATTTAAAAGAGAAGAAAAAAGCAACAAAATACATATGTTAATAATAACTGCTTTTAAACAAAAGGTTAAACATTGAGCACATGAAATAATATTGATCTTGTTTTCATTATGTTGATAAACAATCAGTTCATCAGCCAAGTGAGGACAGGTCTCAGCATTTCAAGAACGTAAACCTGGTGTGGGTTTTCTTTTCATTATGAAAGAGTAGTCTACAATTCAAAATTACATTTACACCTTTAAATCACATTACTCTGATTTCCCAAAACCAAATAAGTGTTAAAGCAAACTGTGACGAAGGTGAGATATACCCAGGTCTCCTCCACAATTTCAAGGATTGATAGCCGATCTTTTAAAACATTCTCTGAGATGTCTAGTAAATATTTAAAAAATGAATTAATTTAATATTAAGACCATAAGGGCATACTTAACATTCTTTATGACAATTAATAATTGATTTATTAATATCGAGTATTCCAACTGTTTATTCTATGTAACTGATATCCTTTCAGCAAATAACCAATATCCCATTTATGAATAATCTGTAACTGTCTATAAAAATACCATAGATTTAAAATAATTCAAAACACATTTCAATGTTTTTAATGGTTCAGAAATCTTAGAAGTTAATGCTTAAGCACCAAAATGCAAAACATCATTTAATTGGATAAGCTGCCATTTTCTGTTTTAGACAATCCAAATTCCTATTATAGATGCTTTTAACCAAAGTATTTTTTAAAAATGACTGGCAATAATCTTATCTAAGGTATTAATATCCTGATTAGTCTATGAATTCCAAAATAAATAAACCAAATCAACTAATCTTCCCTTCTTATACTGATCTAATCCCAAAGTGTGAATCTATTGTTTGTGTAAGGATCAAAATTGTATTTCCATCCCAACATCTTCTAAATATGCCAAAAAACATTTAATGTTAAAAACAATTAACAATTGTGACTAAGAGGATGACCACAACCCTACTATGACAAAGTGACCATATAATAGCTTTGTAATCATAGCCATCATGGTTTAATCACTTGGGTTCCATAGACAAAAGGAAATTAAAATATATGCCCAGTGGTAAAGCATAAAAAGAGGAAAGTTAAAAGTCTTTATTTTAACTGTAATTTAAATAAAGAAGACTTAAGAGTTTGTTCTTCCCTCCTCCCATCCCACAAAAAAATAATTCTTACTTTGCCAATTTACTTTGAGTCTCCTAAAAGTATTAACTTAGGAATTTTTCTAAATACATATATTACATATATATTAAATACATATATTAACTTTGGAATAATATTAATTTTTCCAACATTTACCTTTCTCAGTAAACTGCCTACGACTTTTAAGCATCTCAAAGCAGCGTTACTTTGAGACAAACCATTTGAAATATTTGCATTTACAACTATTTTTTTTCTAAGAATAACTACGCCAAAGTATCTCAAGTATTCAAATACCCAAGTAAAGCTCCAATTTTTACAGATTTCCACCAACACATCAAAAGTCTCAGAAGTACTGTATATGAAACTTGCTCAAACTGAATTGCCTCAAACCGTTCTTCTATATCAATAGATTTTAATATAGAACATTATAACTATTTAACATCAGCATATATGGAAAAAGTTTGGTTACTCCAGCTCTTTTTACATCCAGAATATCCTTTCCATGGCTGGAAAGATAGCCCAGTTTTTCCAATGTCAAATGAAATATAAGACAAGATAAAGAGCACTGATGACAAATTCCATGAGATATCTTGATACATAATAATTCCATTCTAATAAAGGAAATGAGAATACCACATTGTAATCCAATTAATAAAAAAGTAGAAAATTCATATTAGGACCACACTTGACCCACAAAAGTTGAATTGCATCGTATCAATGGTCTTATCTGTATTCATTGAAATCATCAGTGCTGACTAGCATTACAAATTAGTAGTCTGACATTATATGTCACCCTTTTATAAAGCTAGGTTGCACAAAGTAGATAATATAAGGTAATCTAAATTGCATACTACTTTCCAGGGTTACTGTTAAAATTTGTGTATTCACATTTAGGAGATTGAGTGATCATTTGCAGAATCTGTAAATTCTTTACTAGCCTTTAAGATTACAGTTCCATTAAAGGAAACTGTAAAATATTCATTAAAAACATTCTGTTAGAAATTTCAAATAGAACGGAAAAAAAGATCAGTGTATGACTTCTGCTTCTCAATAGGATAGGCATCACTTATAATAGTAACAATTACTTCTTGGGAAAGTAAATATCTAGATCAGGGGTGTCAAACTCGATTTCATTGAAGGGCCGTATCAGGGTAGTGTTTGACCTCAGGGGGATGGGGTGGGCGTGGCAAAGGTGGGTGTGGCCAGCTCGACATCACTCATGTCAGGGGTGCCTGTGGTGGCCCAAGCACTCTGCCAGCGAAAACGGGCTCCCGAGCTCTGTTTTCAGCTGCAGTGGCCTCCTGCAACCCAAGCTCAGTTTTCACTGGCAGTGGGTTGCAGGAGGCCACGGCAGCCGAAAACGGAGTTCGGGAGCCCATTTTCGCTGGCAGAAGCACCCTGTTTCCAGGGTGGCCCCGCAGGCCAGATCTAAGTACCCCATGGGCCAGATCCGGCCCCCGGGTCTTGAGTTTGACACCCCTGATCTAGATAGATAAACAGCTTGTTCATGTGTAATCTGTGGAAAAGCCGCATTATTTAAAAATGATTAATTTCTTCCTTAGTAACTTTGAATTCACTATTGTAAAGTCACGCAAAATCAGAGTAATGAATATACTCTTTACTCTTCAGTAGCATAAAGATTACTTTGTTGACTATTGCCAATCACCTTCCTGCTCATCTGTGTTTCCACATTAATTCTTACTTTCCACCACTATGAAAGCTCCCTACATACCAGATTTCTGCTTTTTGTTCTTTGGCTAGTTACCAATTTAAATTAGTCATAAAAAGAATAGTAGTCATGTTAGTCATGGGAAAGAAATCCCAAAGCTGTGAGAGTATTACTTGACTTAGGCCAGGGGTCTGCAACCTGCGGCTCCGGAGCTGCATGCGGCTCTTTGGGCCCTCTGCTATGGCTCTCTGTGGCCCTGTCGCAGCAGAGGAATGAAAGAGCTGTCGCCCTGTTGTGGCAGTGGCATGGCCGGAGCCTTAGTGCGGGAGCAAAGAGCCCCTGCATTTGCCTTTGCGCGGCAACAGCATTTCGCCTTCATCGCGGTACATTTGCTGTTGCCGCCAGCAAAGAGGGCTGGGAGAGAATGGCGGGGTGGATCTTGCAGGGTGGGGGCCATCCCCCAAGCCTGGCGGGGACAAGAGAAAGAAGGGGGCAGCATGGGGAAGTGCTCCCCTGCCCCGCCAAGTGCTGAGCACAACAGCCCGGCGGGAGGGAGAGATGGCCCGGCAGAAGCACCCCCATTGGCCAGTTGGACAGCGGAGAGGCATGGCCTGGCTCTCGCAGTGGGACGCTGTTCAGCACATCCAGACGCGAGCTGCTGCCTTTGAAATGCGCCGCTTTCTGAAGTAGGATTGAGTGGGGGGAAGGGAGCAGGGGGAAGGGTAGGAGGGAAGGAGAAGCCCGGCTGGCTTTCCTTTGTCGTGGGGCAGGGGAAAGACCCAATACCCCCTCCATGGCCTGCCTGCTGCTCTTGCAGCGCCTTGCGCAGCACAGCGAAAGCGTGCTTCACAATGGGGGAGACTGCATCCCCTCCTCCTCCAGGATCCCATTTAACTGCTGCACAAGGTGCTGTGCATAGCAGTTAGATTTAGTGCACTGTTCACAATGGGGGAGATGGCGTCCTCTCCTCCTCCTGGAGCCCATTACAACACAGAGCATCTGCCATAGCCGGGCCGGGCCGGGCCAGCGTCTCGGGGCAGAGAGGTGCGGGCAAGACTAAGAAGCACTGGAAGAAGCCTCCACGAGATGAGAGGCAAGTACAGGGGCGCTTCCCTCTCGTTCGGAGTGAGTCTCCATCCCCGCCATCACCCTTGCCTTCTAGCTTCATTTATCTGGGAACCTGAAATGACTCTTGATTTTAAATCATATGATAAAAAGCACCCAAAGAAGAAGAAAGAAGATCAGGAAAAAAAACACCCAACCCTGGCCTGTGTTTGGAAATGGTTCAAGAGGGAGGA
>QLTV01000966.1:147043-157717 GCA_003457575.1 Thermophis baileyi | reverse complement strand
ACAGACGCCATCTGTGAGTTGCTCCATTACAGTTTCATAAGTTTTTCACTCTCTCCGAGGCAGGAAAAGTGTGTGTGTCTGCAACAAACAGTCCCGTTTCAGGTTTCAACTCACACAGCCGCCAGATCAGACCAGCAATTCACCCAAGTCCAAATAGATAACAAGGAAAGGAACACACATCAAAATCAAAACAGTCTTTGGAACAAAAGCTTGCCTGGGTAGTTCTCCAGAAAGAAGCCAAAAATTCAATCTGAAGTTTGAAGCACCAAATCAGGTTAGTCAGCCAGTCCAATAGTTGGTTTCTTCATAGATCTGTATACGATGTCTTTTTTATGCTGTCCTCATCCTAGCTTGATTTTTCTTTATGCCAAAGCCTCTTCAGGATAATCGGAGGTTTGGGCTCGGATGGATTACCTTCAGATAGTTGCAACGAGGCCTCCCTCACCTTGGCCCATTTCTTCTGCAGCCTTCAGATAGTTGCAACCAGGCCTCCCACACCTCGGCCCATTTCTTCTGCAGCCTGCAAGGCTTTCCTGAAGGCCTCTCAGGCAACGAAAGCTGGCTAGTTAGATACTTTAGCTACAAAAAATGGATCCCTTTCCAAATGTATATAACACTATAGCCTGTTTCAGTTACTTAGATATCAATAGTTTGGAAAGGAGTAATTGGTCTGTATCTTCCAGTCCTCTTTCTCTACTTTCCTCTCAGACCTCTTTCACAATCTTTCCTCTTAGGCCTCTTGGCTTGTAAGAGGCCTCTTGGCTTGTAAAATATAGCTAAAAACAAATTGGTAGCCTCACTATATGTGCTTGGGTAAAAAATCAGATATGGATTAGAAAACGGTCAAAAATGAATAAAAAATGTAAAGGAAAAGGAAAAACCTCTTTAAATTATGGAAGAGTTCGTTACAGCCGTTGCAGCCTGTCCACCATCTTGGATTCTTCCTCAAGTTGAGTCCTGATCTGGACCTGAGCTATCAGTTCTTTCCTCACCTGGCTCCTGGGCCCATTAGTCTCCAGAGCTTCTTCAGCTGCTTCTTATTCTCTGAAGATGAATCCACTGTGACGTTTTTCTTCCAAGTTATAGCCGATTACATCCTCCTGGGAAGGGATCTTCTATATTAGGCTCTATAATGGGCCATGCACATGTGCTGTAGCTGCACAATACATTCACAGATATAAATAATAACATTCATTTTTGCTAAAAAAAAAAAACTTAATATGAATTTAGCCACTTGAAATGAAAATAGTAAAACCCACCCATTAGGGTAGGATTTTTATTTTTTATTTTTTGCTTTGTTCTACTTGCCTGACTTCTTTATCTAATGATCACTATAACATATTGGTCTAACATTAATCTAATATTTTATTCAGTGATCTGGTTTTGTTATCGGAAGCTTTGTGGAACAGTTTGCTCCTTTTATATTTTCTAAATCATTGTACTTGTTGTTCATTTGTTGCTCATACATCCTTGAATATATGCCCTTCTTTTACACAGTTTATACCTAGAGATAATTGTGGACTTTTGATTCTGTCCAGTCTACCAATTTTCTCATGTGTGCCATCTTGTTCTTATTTCTTATAGAAACAGGCACTCCAGTTTTAATGTCAAGATTGGCTTTATCACATAAAATACTTGAACATTATTAAATAAGCAGTTTGCCTTTCTAAATATATGCTATAGTTCTATTGTAGGATCGCAAGGCAACTGATTAATAAGATTTTGTTAGGAACACATATAAGAAAACAAATTGATTTTCAGATCGGAGTACAACTCAGAATCTAACAGATTTTTATAATCTATTCATATCTCTGTGGCTTGGTTGTCTATAAATGTACTTCAGTAATGTTAATGTCATTTACAATCTAGAAGATTCTTTTCTTCTTTTGTTTCTTTGTACCATATGTACCTTTAAAGGCTATTACTAGATCTGCTCCTTCTATAATTGATGTTCTGCTGTTTGGAAATTTTATCTATTTTGTTATCCATAATAGGCAACTTGTTCTGTAATACACTCTGAGATAGGGAATGCACCACTTTTTTTAAGTTTGGCAAGATTTTGCAAGAGTTGTTGGATGGCAAGCAAATCAAATAACTAAATAAATAATCTTACTCTTGGTTGTTTCCCCCCACTGCTCCATATGCACACTAATTGTTCTTTGCCAGTCAGAAAAGGATTTATGTAAGCTAGCTAACAGGTAGCCAGCATCTGTCCATGACCTCAGTGTTTTCACTAATGCAACTAACTCCATAAAAGTCACCTCAGGCACTAGTTATATTTTCAAAACAAAACTCTTAAGAATATTTCTTGCAGAACTCAGATCACACTGATTCTATGTTTAGCCTCTAAAAATGGTATAATATCTGTTACATCATGATTGTTCCATTATGTAGTTCAAAATGCTTTCCTTACTAGATATTAGATTAAACTTTGTCTTTTGGAACAAATGAAAATTAAGCCAGGAAAATATGGTCAAATTCACTGTTATGGCTTATTTGAGTTGCTTTATTCTTTCAGCTTTTGCCTTTGCCTTTCTAAGCTTTTCCAACTAAATAAATCTTCAACCATCTGATTCTAAGTTCCATTGCAAATAAGATTCCCCATTGCTACGGAATAATCAAATTACATCTGATTGTGAATATTATCTGAAATTGCTTCCAATAACTTAACTGAGGATTCAACAAATGCTTTCTAGAAGCTACTTTAAGAAAACATGATTCCACACTCTGTCCATGTAGATCAGGGGTGTCAAACTCATGTCGTCACGATGGCGTCACATGACGTATCGGGACTTTTTTCTTCTTCGCTAAACTGGGCGGGGCCGGGGCCAGCACGTGATGCATCTGGCCCGCGGGCCATGAGTTTGACAGCCTTTATGTAGATGGTTTGGGAGAACATGTATCCCATTTTCTGTTTTATTGCCTTTTGTTTTCAGATATTCAATCTAATGAATGGATTGATTTCAAACTGATCTCTTAAGGTTAAGCCAATTGGTACCTCCTTAGTATTCAGAAAATTGTTTGTTTGTTGTTGTTTTTACTTCTCTGAATAGCAGTCAAGCGTCTTGGCAGCAAGAGGTTTTGTCCTGTCAGCTTTTAAGGTCCAATCTAAATATTTATCATTTCCCCAGTTTAATGAATAAGTCAGGATTTACCTAATATGAGTAATTTTTTTCTTGTAATCATGTAATCTATATACTGATGTTGAGACTCTAGAAAGAGTGCAGAGAAGAGCAACAAAGATGATTAGGGGACTGGAGGCTAAAATATATGAAGAACGGTTGCAGGAACTGGGTATGTCTAGTTTAATGAAAAGAAGGACTAGGGGAGACATGATAGCAGTGTTCCAATATCTCAGGGGCTGCCACAAAGAAGAGGGAGTCAAGCTATTCTCCAAAGCACCTGAGGGTAGAACAAGAAGCAATGGGTGGAAACTAATCAATGAGAGATGCAACTTAGAACTAAGGAGAAATTTCCTGACAGTTAGAACAATTAATCAGTGGAACAGCTTGCCTCCAGAAATTGTGAATGCTCCAACACTGGAAGTTTTTAAGAAGATGTTGGATAACCATTTGTCTGAAGTGGTGTAGGGTTTCCTGCCTAAGCAGGGGGTTGGACTAGAAGACCTCCAAGGTCCCTTCCAACTCTGTTATTCTATAATTCTATACTTTTTGTAATCTATAACAACCGGGGGAAATCCCAGGGCTTTGAGCTAAATTGAGAAATATGGCAAAATAAGGAAGTGGTAAATTACTTGCATATTGTTGTCCAAGAAAACTGCATGATTGTACGAAGCTCAAATCAAGGCAATCTTTACCTCATGCCTAATAATAAATAGTTGTATTGGTTATACAGTACCAGATCCTGGAATCAATTGGCTAAATTATAAATATTTTAATAAAATAAATAGCCCCAACACATTTCATCTTTTTATGTAAATCCAGATATATATATGTAAATCCATATAAGAAAAGAATATTGATGCATCAATAAAGGCAAAGTTATTTAATATATTTATGTTTTGTTCCTTTTCTTCTGCAGTTTCTGTCTTTTCTCCTGTCCTTTGAGGGAAAGTATCTCTTCTGAAAAGAAGAGATCCACTTTAGGTATGTATTTGAATAAGATACGTATGCATACAATATATATATTTACATGCTGTATTACAAGTGTTTTTTTTAGTGAATGTGCCTGTCATACAAAAAAAAAATAACCTTATAATTTCATTCAGAAAAACTAAAATAGAAAAACAAGAAAATGGGTAGATACTTAAGTTTGTGTTTGAGGAAGTTGTATATTGAGTTAATGGTGCTTTTTGGCCAGTGATTCCCAAACGGTCATATGTATGAAACAGAAGTGTACCTAGAAAAAAAGCTTTCTTTTCTGTCTTCCAATGTTGTTGGTATGTTATAAGAATCCCAAAGGTGCTTTTTCAGGGGGCAACTGGACTTTTTTTGTTTTTCTTTTGAAGACATTTTGCTTCTTGGATGAAAAGCTTCTTGGATGAGAAGCTAAACGTCTTCAAAAGAAAAAACAAGAAAGTCTAGTTGCCTCCTGAAAAAGCACCTTTGGGACAACCATGACCTGGATGACTGAGAATCTCTACAGACTTATGTTATAAGAAGCATCACTTTCTCTTGTTTCTGTCCATATACTGTATGGGCAATTACCTCACTATAACAAATAAAGATCAGCCTGTCCTGCAGTTAACTGAAAAGTAGGAATTTCATAAGCAATGTTCAAATAGCATATCTTGTACATATCTTAGTAAGTATAGTGTCAACATATTTGACACTATTTTTGTCTAGTTGGCTTTAAAACCACCTTTCAACCTTATGTAGAAAGAGAGTAGTACCCAAATATCCTTTTGGCAATCCCTAAGCACAAAGGACTATTCTGACAACTTTTTAAATGTTACAGCATAGTAAATATTATATTATTAGTAGTAGCAGTGGTGGTATTGTTAAGTTTTTAATCTGCCTTCAGATAATACTCCAGTCTGAATCTCGTAAATGTTCTCCATATACCAGACATTTGTGAATCACTCTGTGTGTGTGTGTGTGTGTGTGTGTGTATTCACCGTCATAATTATGATATATTATGTATGAAAATGCAGTAGGCATTGTTTATATCTAATGTGATATAACATTAGACAGATACTTTTGCATGTTAAAAAAGAATTTGTAGGTTTATTAGACCTTCATTATTTTGTTTAATGTATATGTGTTTTCTTCATTGAATATATCCAAAGCAGTTTACATATAAAAATTATACATTTTCCCCCCAGTAAGGAAACAGGTCATCTGAAGCCTTTACAACTAATTTCCTATTTGTAATAGCATTAGTGAACTTAACGAGTTAGGAACTTGACCTATTAAATCTACAATAGAAGTATTTATAATTATGACACACACCAACACACCATTATTTTAACATATGTTTTGCTAGATCGCTTTTCTACAAATGGATCATTTAGTTTAGCAATCACTGATAAGCTTGTGTTCAACTCACTGAGTTAATTCTGGAAATACAATAACATAATTTCAGGCTGTCACTATACTATACAGTATATTATTTGATTTTTTTTTTTAAAGTAATAAAAATAAATCTATTTTGAATAAAACTGCAGTCAGCATAAACAGTCAGCAAGAGGAAGTTTAATTTGTTAATATCCAGCCATAAGTTTGTCAAAATTGTTCTTTCTAAGTATAATCAGAAGGGGGGGGTGGAAATCCCATTCGTGCCAGCGAGAAGTTTTGTTTTGTTTTATTTTTTCTTAGTGTAATTTGTTTTGTAAGATAAGTTTTTTTTTTTTATGAAACTGAGTAATGCGGGGGGGGGGAGAGAACTAAATAATGTGGTTGAGTCCTGTGTGCTATGATTATGAGTCAAAATAGACTGGTCATCTTTATTGTTATATTTCTTTTTTAATCCACGAAGTGCTATTGCTTTGAATGTTACATTTGTTATGTCCATCAGTGGGTTGATACAGTTCAATTTTCAATTTTGACACAGTATAAAACATTGAGTTTATGGCTGGCTCCCATATGCATGCAAGCTCTTGATAGTTGATGACTCACTACCGAACATATAAACTGACTGCTGAAAAGGAACGGATTTGAGATGGTTTGTCATTTGCCGTTGGTTGCCTTTTTTTTCTTTTCTTACATAACTATTTGTGATTATATCTAAGAACATATATTTGCCAACCTCTGGAGGAATGTTAAAAATTAAAGTAGATGATCTAATACTGTCCAATCGTGCATACCTGGAGGCATTAAAAAAAAGGGGGGTCTCTGGTATTAGGCTCTGCAAAATGTAGTTGGCCATTCAGGAGCTGTGCAACTCTCTCTTGCAGTTTGAGCATCTTATAACAACATTGGGTCCTCACTTTGTGGGTGTGGCTCTCAATGACACTCAATGATTGCATTGAGCCTCCAGCTCAATGTCTCTGTGGCCATTTTAAAGGGGCAAGAGACTCTAATTTACTTGGCTTACAATTCTAACCACAATATCAAGGAATAAGCTTTTTTTTCCCCATGGGAGGTTTTCTTTTGCAGAAACAAGTCCTGCTTCCAGTTATTAAATAGGATACTGCAAAATTATCTTCCTAAAACCGTTCCTTGAAGAATTTAGACTGTCAAAAATCACAGCAGAAGTAACCCTTATCTCTTAATTTAGCAGTATCTTTTTATAAGTTTTTTTTTAAAGTGTCAATGTTGTTCCAGATTTGCTATATAAAATCTTTGGAGAAGCTTTCATGGCAGTTTGCTGTCGAGAACTATGGGTGGATTCAAATCATGTTTGTCATTTTCCCCATTCATAATGGCATTAGCAGTCATCCGATAATGATAATAGTTAAGTTGTAGCTAGTATTTTGGAAGAAAAGATAGCATAATGTGCATGCTAACGCAAGTCACAAATTATCCTAGTAATATTAGAAAACAGTATTATGTAATAGGAATATAAATTCTTACAGAGGATTTCTATCTTAGCACCCTGAGCCAATTTGGAACTAGTGCTGTGCTTCTGTGAACCCACAAGCTGGGCTATGTTTGAGAGTTGAGCTAATGTCTGATACAACTGCAAGACATTTGAAACTGCAGTAAAATCAGATTTTCTTTTAACACTGGAGGATTGTGAGAGTTGTGGGCAGTTTAAAGTTATTTTGTCACCATCCCTTCTAACTCCCGACTTTGGGTTTTTCAAGGGGAATAGTGAATATCTCGCTCCTCTTCAGCTCCCTTTTACATGACTGATTTTTTAAAAAAGTTTTATACTGCTGTGGGAAGCTACCTCTCTCCTAGAAGAATGAAATGTTTTGAGAAATATTAAAAAAGGCAGGATAAAATATTTCCCCTAAAAGAGTAATACAAATCTTAAGGGAGACAGAAACTCAGAGCCCCAGCTCCCTGCCCCCAGCAGATATTTTGTGCCCATTAAGAAAGACTGGGCCATCCTATCTACAAAACAAAAGACCTTCAGCTCCAGGATGATGGGATTAAGACACGACCCTTCAGGACATAATAGGATTAACCCACTACCATCTAGCAGCAGAGCTCAGTACATTGCACAATCTCCTAAGGACATTGCATCACCCTCCAAACTTCAACCAAACTTAGCTCAGACAATCTATAGAGCCAGCTATGACCCCTACATAACCCCTACAACAGCCAATAGAATACATGCTCTTTAGGGGTGGGTTCTGACTTACCTCGCTGCCGGTTTGCTTCCTCACACGTTGCGTGGGGATTCTCTGTGCGAGTGCATGCGTGCTTTGCGCAGGCGCATGCGCATGCGCAGTGCTAAAAACCAAGCTTCTGCACATGCACAGAAGCAAAAAACAGTTTCTGCGCATGCGCAGAAGCAAAAAACAAGATGGCAGCACTTATGGTGCCGCCGAGAGAGCCGGTTCGGGGGCGTTTCCAGCCGGCCATCGCTGCCGGTTCGGCGAAGGGGGGGAAATTCCCGCTACCGGTTCTATAGAGTCAGTCCGAACTGGCAGGAACCCACCTCTGATGCTCTTGCACAGGAACAGGAAGCTCAAATGCAAAGCCCAAGAAAAGGTATAAACCCCCTCACTCTCAACTCCATGTGGTCAGCTACCTACAGTAGAACCAAGTGCTTGGTGGTTCTGCTTCATCAATAAATGGATCCTCTTTCCAATCAGCCTCCAGCCTCCATTTTGTCTTCAGTGCCTTTCTCCTGGCTTGGAACTGAACCAGATGAATATTTTTTCCAACACTACCAAACTCAAAAGCAATTCCAAGTAGTTTACATCATAATGATGTTGGAAGGGTTTGGATGTTGGGACAATAGCAAACAATTTATTTTTCTTTTATTTGGATAAAGAGATTTTCGTTCCCTGAAGGACCTGGGTGTCAAGCCTGTAATTTTTGTGAAGTTGGTAGTTCAAGAACGCCATGCACGATCTTCAAATAGTTTTTGAAAGATTGGGGAGAAGTAGTGGTGAGATGGGAGTGTTCAGAGGGTGAGGGTGAGGGTTCTTTGCTCTCCAAGGTCTTGACTTACCACAGTATAGAAAACCCTAAGAAAATACTTTATTGCAACACACACCTTCTCCAAATAATAGGCTATTGCTCCAGATTTGCATTATCTCCACCCTTGCAAGGTGATGTTGCTATATAAATTTGATATTCAGTCCTTTATCTCAGTCTGTTAACACTCAGTTTACACCCATCTTCCCACTCTTGTCTTAGCATTTGCTTTTGTAACTTCAAAAGGCTGGGTGGGTGAAGTTGCTTCTGGATGTCAGCACCAGGGTGTGGCTAAATTAACACAGATAGCTGCAATAGCTATTATCTCTGTGTTAAGGGACACATCAAGCAAAAGCAAGATAAGTAAATTACATCATGGCTTTATACAATGTTTAAACATCAAGGCAGAGGTGGGTTCCTACCGGTTCTATCCGGTTCTTTAGAACCGTTAGTAACTCGGCGATGACGTCACGGAGCCGGTTTTGTCGGTGTCTCCATGGGCGCCGCCATGTTGGATTTTGCTTCTGCGCATGCGCAGAAGCTAATTTTTGCTTCTGCGCATGCCCAGAAGCTATTTTTTGTTTGCTGCGGACGCATGCGCGCGAAGCGAACCGGCAGCAAAAGGATCCAGAACCTTCCCCTGCATCAAGGGATCTTGGAGCAGCAATACTGTCAGGTATTCTACAAAATAACTTAAAGGCCAAAAGTAAAGGACTGAAGGACCACCTTCAGTTGGGTTCTTCCAACCTATTCAGAAGATCTTTTTTAAATGAGCCTATTTTAATGGTTGAGATATACAGTATCACTTATTGATTTAAATGGGGGAATTTATTTAAAGGAGGCAAAGGTTGCTTTTGCACTTTACTTATTTTGCCATTTAATCATGGCAACCTGTTTAGAGAAATGATTCAGAAAAGTCCTCCCTGAATGTTCTGCCTCAGAGTGGTATCAGGTGCACAAGCAAAGGTTAGTCAGTCAAAGATTCTATTCGTAAGCAAGATGAAGAAAAACTTCTGCCTCTGGTAACAAGACTTGGAGGTTTTGGCCAGTGTTATTCCATCTATTTTAAAGAAGAGTCCCTTAAAGCAAGAGAGCTCTAGATATGCTTAAGGCTTAATAGAACTTTATGGTCATTCTGTACTGTCTGGGGAAAAAAACCTGTACCTCATTAAAATAACTGAAGTGAAGTTTGTGTGTATGTGTGTGTGAGAGAGGGGGGGGGAGGGAAGGAGGAGGGAGGGAGGGAGATCCAGTTACCAAAGCACCAGAGTGGTTTGCAATGGAAAAATCCATTTTTGTTTTAAATCTGAACGTAATTTCTCTTCCATTATCATCCGACCCACTCTATCTTCAATAGTCTAATTGAGGATGATCTAGGACTAATTTATATTTAATAAACCGGTGTCTAAAATCTTCAGTTCTTGATATCAACATGATGGTTTGTATAACTCCAATTTTAATAAATTTAGATTGCAGTAGCAATATTGGCTTGATTATAGTCTGAGCATCAATACCATAGCACAAGTGTTGTTATCCTAGACTTGCAAATTAAGTTGCTCTGAATTGAAAGAATAGGACTTTTTTCAAGTAAATGGTTAGAATTAGAACTCATTGATTGACTTTCAGAAATCCAAAGTGTATTAAAAGTTAAATGTCTTATAGAAACATGAGCCTTGTAGACTTACAAAATTATTTACTATTTTAATCAAATTGATTCTAATCACTCAGGCAAGTACTTCTACATCAGCAGCAACGTTTAAAGATGGTCTGCTTTTCTGACTTTACTCCTGATTTTTTAAAGATGGGGAATGTATTTTTCTGTGCTAATGCTGGTATCATGCATATCATATCTAGTTTAAGAATTTTAAATTCTTGAGGGGAAAAAAATCACATCTTTGGGAAGCATTCAAACCTAAGACCATCATCTTCTGTGTCTTTAAGCAGGATAAAACCCAATTATGGACAATTGCAGAAGAACCAGAATGGCTTAAGTGATGAAACATATCATGCTGCAAATATTGGACTGACTTACCTGTGTGGAAATTGAGATTCAAATGCTAAGATTTGTCTCTTGATATCGCTGTGTGTATTATCAAGTTTGCATCATTTGGTTTTGTAATCACTACAGGAACTAATCATATATATACTGTATATATAGATATATATATATATATATATA
>QLTV01000966.1:129554-144607 GCA_003457575.1 Thermophis baileyi | reverse complement strand
GACCAAAGCAGTTTCCCTGCTGTAGCCAGGCCTGAAGTCAGATTGAAAAGGGTCTTGATAATCCATTTCATCCAATGATTGTAGGAGCTGAAGTGCCATCACTTTCTCTACAACCTTTCCCACAAAGGGTAGGTTGGAGACTGGACGAAAGTTCTTTAATTCTGCTGGATCCAGGGAAGGCTTCTTGAGGAGGGGTCTTACAACCGCTTCCTTTAATGGTTGTGGGAAGAACGCCTCCCTCAAGGCCGCGTTAACTAAAGCCTGGAGCCAGCCTCGTGTCACCTCCCTGCTGGCTGAAACCAGCCAGGAGGGGCACGGGTCCAACAAACAAGTGGAGGAACTCATCATTCCTACAGCCTTGTCCACTTCCTCAGGAGTCACAGGCTCAAATTCATCCCACACAATAGGACTAAGACTTGCCCCTGTCATCTTAGCCAGAATTGCCCAATCAGAGTTCAGGTCCATCCGAATCTGAGCGACTTTATCCAACAGAAACTGCACAAATTCCTCAGCTCTACCCTGCAAGGGCTCCTCTGCTCCCCCTCCATTGAGGAGGGAATGAGTCACCCTAAAAAGGGCGGCTGGGCGCGAATCAGCAGATGCAGTAAGTGCGGAAAAATGCAAACATTTTGCCACCCGTATCGCCACTAAATAAGTCCTAATAAAGGCTCTTAAAAGTGTTCGGTCAGATTCGGAGTTACTGGTCCTCCAGTGTCGCTCTAGACGTCTCTTCTGGCACTTCATCTCCCGGAGCTTATATACTCATGGCCCAGATGTTTTAGTTTCATAGTTAATAGAGGCCTAATGTAAAGCTTCATTGTGAGTTTTCTATATTGCACTAGATTTCTATATACAATATATCAGAGGTGGTATTCAGCAGGTTCTGACCAGTTCTGGAGAACCGTTAGCGGAAATTTTGAGTAGTTCGGAGAACCGGTAAATACCACCTCTGACTGGCCCTGCCCCCATCTATTCTCTGCCTCCCGAGTCCCAGCTGATTGGGAGGGAATGGGGATTTTGCAGTAACCTTCCCCTGGAGTGGGGTGGGAATGGAGATTTTACAGTATCCTTCCCCTGCCATGCCCACCAAGCCACGCCCACAGAACCGGTAGTAAAAAAAAATTGAATCCCACCACTGCAGTATATGCTAATGTTCACCATGTTTCCATGTTGTTTAGATTATTCCTTTAGCAGGAATATTTCAATATTGATATATACTTTGTCAGTTTTTATGCTACAAATATGTGATGTACCTCCAGAAGTATATGAATAGCCACAGCACCTATGTGAAAAATATATGACTGATATTAAGCTGTTTTTCTTAATGATATCTTTTAATATTACATTTTCAAAATGCTAATCAAATTGTTAGTCAATTCACACTTAATATATAACCTTAAATTTAAATTGTCCAGTAAAAACCTCAAAATAAAAATGTTAAGATATGGATTAATTTAGAGTTTTTATTTTACACTGTTTCTTGAAATTTTAGAATTTGGATTAATAGTGAAGGCAAAATACTGTGAGGAATACCGTACATCAAAATCAACTTTTGGAAGGGACATTAATAAAGGAACTCACTGATCTATCTCTTTTCAAGCAAGCTTTTCTTCTGTTTTCCAGATTACAGAAAAACAAAACTAGATTAAAGATTAGGAGAGATGAACTGATATATTCTAGCTGCTTTGACAAAAGAAGTACTTATTTCAGGGTCTTATAAAAAGTTTATTTATTTATGCAAAAAACTGACACAATTTGTTGTATTTTTTTCTCATCTTTACAGAGAATCTACATGGAAAATACAAAGTGTATCATATCAAAATATTAACATAAGACTTACATCAAGGAAAGCGCAAGGAATCATATATTGTTCAACAGCTAAAATGTTATTGTTGGAGATATAGACGATGAACAATTCTCACTCATAGTGTAAATAAGCCATTTAAGTGGGTTTATCTGGATACTATCAAGTGCACTTAAGTTTGCATTGGATGGTGGAAAATGAAGACTGGGGCACTTAGTAAAGTTCATGAAGGGCAGCAAGTAACAATTACCAACACAAACAGGAGGAATGGTAGTACTTTTTGTGATTGTCAACCAATGGCAATATGGATTTAAGAAGCAAATTGGTAAATAACATTACTAAATTCACACAAGTGGTACACCTGTGTGATGTATGATCATCTGGCAAAGGACGGTTCCTGGTAACAACATATTTCGATCTTCAGCTTCATTTCCACTGAATAAAAAGATGGTACAAGAATGTAGGAAACAATCCAATTTATTTACTTTATTTATTTGTAAAAATGTATTGGCCGCCCATTTTATCACAGGGTAACTCAGTTCCCACTGAGCCCAACAGCAACTCCCTTGTTGCCTTATAACTTTATACACAATCATAATACTGGAATATTCAAATGGGCATTGTTTAATCCTGTAGAAATCAATGTAGTATATTTTCCTAAATATAATTAGGTTGAGCATAATAGGCTGTGATCACACTTTTGTTTTCTTCCTAAAATTTTCCTACAAGTGTAGGGTTTGCTTTTTTTTTCAGATCAACTGAATGTTGATCCATTGGTTGTGACCTGAATTGACCAACTGGCTTGTCAACGAAACCTGACATTGAGAGGGTGACTGGCCAAAAGCCACCTAGCCAGGTTTCATGTCTGAGATGGGACTAGAACCACTGTTCCCTCTAAGGTGCGCGGCCGCGCGGCTGTGCACGTAACGAGAGAATGCCACGCGGTAGTTTCCAATGGCAGAGGCTGCGTGCCTGCGTGCCCACGCACATGAAAAGAGAGTACTGCGCGCCAGTTTCTAACTGCCGCGCGGCGTTTTCTACTGTTACAGGGAACATTGACTAGAACTCATGGTTTCTAGCAGTGGTGTGATTCAAATAATTTAACAACCGGTTCTCTGCCCTAATGATTTCTTCCAACAACCAGTTCACCAAACTGCTCAGAAAGTTAACAACCGGTTCTCCTGAGGTGATGCAAACTGGCTGAATCCCACCACTGGTTTCTAGCCTGGTACTTTATCCACTAGACTAGACCAAACTAGTTCTCAGGCTGTTATCACACTATTATATTTAGTTATAATTATATGATATCTTATAATATTATATTGTATAATATATAATTATAATAGCTTTAATTATAAGATAGCTTTATAATTCTGAATTCAGTTTTGATTTTCTCCAGTCTGAATCTTACCCAGATTTCATAGTTTTTAGCAGTGCAAGAATATCACTTTTACAATTTAAAAAAAAAAATAGAGAGAAAACAAACCAGAAAGAAATAACAATCTCTACATTTTTTAAATATATTAAGATAGCATAAAAAAGTAAAAGGTCTCCATCAGCTTCATTTCAGAATTTGAAATTCTGCTTCACCTTCAGATCTAACTCACAAACCAGCTGCATTGGGACAAGATGACTGGAGAGACTTGAGATATTATTTCAATTGATTGACAAAAATAATGTCTATGTGTACAGGTAATCCTCAACTTACAACATTTCATTTAGTGACCGTTCAAAGTTACACCACGACTGAAAAAAGTGACTTATGACTGTTTTTCACACTTACAACCGTTGTGGCATGTGATCAAAATTCAGAGGCTTGGCAACTGGCTCATATTTATGACAGTTGCAGTGTCCCAGAGTCATGTGATCACATTTTGTGACTTTAAATGGGGAAGCCAGATTCACTTAACAACCGTGCAACTAACTTAACAAATGCAGTGATTCACTTAACAACTGTGAACAAGAAAGGTTGCAAAATGGTGCAAAATTCACTTAACACATGTTTCACTTAACAACAGAAATTTGGGGTTCAATTGTGATCATAAGTTGAAGATTACCTATATTTACCCATGTAGTATGGCTGGCTGTAATATTATTATTTATCCTTCTTATCTTCTTTACTCACCTCCCTTATTGGTATTATTATGATTATCATTATTCCGTGGCTTTGCATGTACACTGAGAGCTTCTGCACCAGAGACAAATTCCTTGTGTGTCTAATCACACATGGCCAAATAAAGTGTTCAATTCAATTTAAAAAGTATGCTAGCATTAAATTGTCTGCTTGATAGCTAAACCCTATCCTATTTGAGAAACAAAGTTGGTAAAGGATGATGTCCCTGTAGCCTTAATGCAGGAATAGTTTCAGGAAAGCAACTGGTGGATTCCTCCAATTTTTCTCCTAACAAGCATCATTCGACAACAGGAAAAGCCACCAACAGCTTTTCTGAACCTGAGGAATATCAGGAGACTTTCATCCTATTTCACCCTGCATCTCTACTCCGGGTCTGTGATCTGTCATTTGGGCTAATGGGCACTTAGATGATATGGGCTGAAGTAACGAACAAGTAACTAACAATGCCAAACTCTGTGCTTGACTGATGTTAAGAGAAAATGGTCCAGTAAGCTCCTAGAATGGGCAAATTCCACCAAAGTAATAAAAAGTAAAAACTCTACCAAAGTAATAAAACGTAAAAGCAAAGCCATGCATAGCTTATTGTTGGTAGCAGTGGGGAACTCATTAGTAGCAAGATCAGCAACACAAATTGCCTAAACCCTCCTCTGTTTACTGATTTGAATCAACTTTCTCCGTACCACAGATCTACTCCTGTTTTTTAAAGCATAGGTCTAGTGCTGTATCCATATAAGAAGTCTGCACAGTACTTGACATGTGTTTCAAAAAGTGTTACTCTTGCATTTCATAAGCAGATGCGTCTATGGAAGCCAGATGTTCATCCACTCCCTATAGCCATGCCAAAATGGAACAGGGTCCAGCAACAAGAAGTGAAAGCTTAATGCAATTGATAGGGGCTGGGTAGATCCAAACTCTTGATACATCAGCAGTTATTATCATTGATGAAGCCTGCTAGATCATATACATGGCAAAATTTCTATTGGGTGAAGAAAAAAACCTCTAACTTAAAACTAGACTCGCCAAAAATAATGTTAAGCTACCTCAGCTCTGGGCTGGAATGAAATGAAGGCAACATCACTAGAACATGTCGTATAAAAATAGTTACCAGCAGAGGGGGGGGCGTCACATACTGTAACAACCGGTTCGCCTAGAACCGAAAATGTGAGCACGTGCACATGCGCGCGGCATCGAAAAAACGGCGATTATATAGGACGGGATAGCGCCAGGGTGGGTGGGCGGGTCCGAACTGGCAGCAGCCCACCTCTGGTTACCAGGGTATAGTTGGGTGCAAATAGAGAGCTGTGAAAAGGAACTCTGAGATAACTTGCACCTTATAATTACTAAAAGAAACCAAAACTTTCAGACATTATGTCTGTTTCTTTTAATGCCTCATTTCAATGTTAGTACAAGGTTATTTCAAAACACTTTGCTCTTCCAGACAAAATGGCCTTGTTTCCATGTTGCATATACAAGTAGCAGCTGGACGAGTAGTTGAATTTACATCAATACTGTTGACAGAACAGCTTTACCTGAAGTAGCAGGTTAAGGGTCTCAGGAAAAACTGTGTGGTATACCTAATTCTACCTTCCAACAGAGGAACCAGCTGGAGAGAAACAGTCAAGGAAGACATCAGCACTGCTCCTAAGCACCTGCCATCTGAGGTAACCCTTCCTTTATCTAATAATATGGGTGATTCCAAAATAATCAGTTTTAAGCAGATTAAAAATCAAGAGGAACTATATCTGTAATTCTGAAGTACAAAGTTAATTTGATGACAAAATAAATTGAAAGAAGACAGATACTGTTTTTAAAGCTTTATGTAACAAATATATGTTGTAACAAGACTAGAAAGATTGCATTTTTAACTTAGCATTTATGTATAGAGTTATCAAGAAATCTATTTCTTGAAGTTATTGAAAGAGAATATAGCAATCATACAGCTGTTCTTGAGAAGCAAATTCTCTGAATTTGAAAAAAAAAATGCACTAGCATTTAAAACATATAAGAGTAATTTGCCCCAAAATAAACTTATGGAAACCTTTTTTTTAATGCACATAATGAACTTCTAAGATGATCTGAGTGGAATTGAAATTCAATAACGGTCTCTTAAAAGCAAGTCACTCTGGAACTTGATTGCTTTATAGATAAAATGTATAGTTTATTATATGATACAAAAAAGAGAACTAACCTCAGAATTAACAGATACTTTCCATTTAATAGTACCACAGTACATAACCATGCAAAGGTACATTCTGTTTATTTTTTAAACTAAAAATAGAATTAAACTGAAATGAAGACATTTAAGGAGAAAATCATGTGCAAACTTTCCTGAGGAGAAGCTACTTCCTTTGGATAGTCATGAAAGTGATGGCAATGTAAAATACCCCAAAGCAAATATCTAATTTATATAAATCAATGGACCATTGGTAAGGTTTAACTCCTGCATCTAATTATTTGGCAGGATTAAGTGGGGATTGCATCCTGGTACACATAAACAGGATTGCATTCAAATGGACTTACTTCTGAACAGATATGGATTAAATTTCCTGGGAAGACTGCAATTTATCTGCAGGTCTTCCTGAGACTGCGACTGAATTGAATGCACTTCAGAGTAAACATGCAGAGAAATATAGCAATAACAATAGCACTTAGACATATATACTGCTTCATATTGCTTTACAGTCCTCTCTAAGCGGTTTACAGAGTCAGCATATTGCCCCCAACAATCTGGGTCCTCATTTTACTGACCTCAGAAGGATGGGAGGCTGAGTCAACCTTGAGCTGGCCAGAATCAAACTCCTGGAGTGAACAGTGAGTTAGCCTGCAGTACTGCATTCTAACCACTGCACCACCACGGCTCTGTTAATATCTCGTTAAATAGCTTTTGTTCTGATTAACATTGTAAATATTTCCAAATATAGTATTTTCTGGCATGGGAATTAATTGTCCAAATTCCATACAGTTAAAGCTGTATGAACAATGGGTTTTTTTCTTAAAAATTACCTAAATAATAACAACTTTTAAAGGATGGGGGAGCTTACCTTTAACAGAATGGTTCTTGTTTTAACATTTTTTATCTTCAAAAATTCCACACTGGTTATTATAATGCTTATGCAGTAATTTGTCTCTAAAGAGATCAAAAATATTTTCTTCCAAAATACCACAAATGTAAGAGTATTATTTGATTACCTGGAATGAAGTGGAGGGACAATCCATACGTTGTTCCTTAAATAATCTTAAAATGTAATCAATTTTTATATCAATTTGCTTAACTTCTAGTATGCATTTGGTAAAAGGATTTAACTAAAGATTACTATGAAAATTTCAATTGCAAAGCACAAAAATATAAAAACATTTTGAAATAGTATTTGATTTTTTTTCATTAAATATCATTAGCATTTTATATTATATATGAAGGATTTTAAAGAAAAAACTAAAACCAATGTATGACTTGAATAGGAATATCTTTTGTTTTATATACTGGAATGAAGCAAAGGATTTTTTTTTTCTGTTTTCAAGTATTTCCTGGGTTTTAAATTCTTTTTTATGTGACTTTTCAGATTTTTTTTGTAGCAAGAAAATGCAGTATATCCACACCATGTTACAGTCTAAAGAACAAATAAACCTGGTTGTTAAACAGATTTGTTTAGATTTTAGATCTGTCTGTCTGTCTGTCTGTCTGTCTGTCTGTCTGTCTGTCTGTCTGTCTGTCTGTCTGTCTGTCTATCTATCTATCTATCTATCTATCTATCTATCTATCTATCTATCTATCTATCTATCTATCTATCTATCTATCTATCTATCTAATATGTATATGATTAGAAAAACATTTTCCTACTGGAGATAATTTAAACTATAACTTTACCTGTCATCCATTTAAAAGTTGGTTTCCATGATGATAGATAGATAGATAGATAGATAGATAGATAGATAGATAGATAGATAGATAGATAGATAGATAGATAGATAGATAGATAGATAGATAGATAGATAGATAGGAATTCTTATCATTGAAATCAAAAGCACAAGCCCCCCCCCAAAAAAAACATATAAACTCCATTTTCTTGTCTAGTTCTTCCAAACTGTATGCTTTTCATCCAACACTGTAAATCTCAGAATATAGAAGAAATGTTATTTTAATCAATTCATTTGAATCTACAGTGTTACAGCAGCATCAATAATCTATTATTGCATTTTAGCTGAGCCTTAATTGTAATTAAAGTCATGTTAAAATAATTGTCTTTCCATGAAAGAAGTACTGCTAGGTACAGAACTATATGCTGGTAGTTCAAAAGCTAGTGCTCACTTAATTTTACTTATGATGGAAACATTTGTTAATATATCTAAGAACAACTGCCTGTGTCTTTTCCAAATTAAAGACCTTACAGTTTTCCAAATTAAATGGAGCAATATAAAAACAGGACAATACTAGTATTTTAGATAGAGATCAAAATTATTAATCGAAGTGTAATCTACATATTGCATGCTTGCAAATTTTACAAAAGGAATGCTTGATCTATTTAAATTGTGTGCAGTAATTAAGATTAGACATACTGAAAGTATTTGTTCAAATGACTCTGATCATTTCTCTAAATATGAAAGATATGGCTTTGAATCAACCAAACTCATGCTTCAGATTATATGATATATCAGATGGTAATACCATCAGATCCTGATTATGGAAATAACCTTGTTTACGTTGTAAAGAAAAAAGAATAAATGTAAAAATAGATTTTTTTTCCTGCTTTTTATGAAATCTGCTTCTTTTGCATCCATAAACTAGGATTCTAAGAATAACAGTGAGTTCTTTTTTCTTTCATAAACATATCACTTTATATTGAAGTTTGCTTCTCAAAATTCCATTCATTTCAGTAATGATTGCTTGTGGTTCAAAAAAGTATTTCCAAAAATAGTACATTTTTCAAAACCAATAAATCCTAATGCAGAGGAAATACTTAATTTTCATTGGAATCAAATTAATTTACATATGAGTAATGTATTTATACCAACAAACTGGTATAAACAAATCTAACACTTGGGACTGCATTAGGACCATTATTACCTCTAGCTTGCTGGAAATTTCAGATGGACCATTTAAAAAAAATGTAGTGGCATCTTAATAGTAGAACTAGCAAAATAATAAAGGATCTCCTATCAATTAAATCTTCCACTTGGGAAAATATTACAAAATTATCTGGAATGAAATCACTGAACTAATTCACATCACATGCCTTCTAATACTTCACATACAATGTAAATGTAATAGCTTTGCATATTTTTGCTCTGATTTATAAACCATGATTTATGGCTTGGCACATCTGTGTTCCCATCTAAAATGCAGTACATTTTGCTTCCATGAACTAAAGCAAATGATACAGGAGGGTCTGCAGTGTATGGTATTAATGGAACTCAATTTCCTAAATAACATATCATGGTTTAAGGATATTGGATTCATGAGATAATTTGTACTTAATGTTAAGCTACTGTTTACTTGATGTCTATGGAGATTCTCAGTAATCCAGCACCTTTGAGACTACTGTGGCTTGATTCATGCATTGTGGTTAATCACATATAAGCAAATTATGTTGTGCCAGATAGCTCTGGACAGGTAACAACAGTAACAAAAATGCAAACAATTAAAACAATGCAAGATAAAAATCAAGAATATGTTAATTTTAAAATAACTAAATTTTCAATAATTTTGCAGTGCAAAGCCTCTAGAGTAAGCTTAACAATTTAAGATGTGTGGACTTCAAATCCTGGATTTCCCCAGCCAGCATTCTGGGTGTTGAAGTCCACACAAAGTTGCCAAGTTTGAAAAACATCGCATAGATTAAAACAAAGCCAACGAACTGTACATTATGGTTTCATATGAGTTATTTAAGCTACTGGTTATGACATAAGCTTTCATAGGAAAAAAAATGTATTTTTTGTAATTTAGTTTACTGTATCAGATAACTAAAAAAAAACCACAATTGATTTTGTTAGCTTTTAAGTTGCAATAGGACTCTGTTGCTTTTTTTCAGAGGAAAAAATTTGAAGTTCCATATCCCAGTAAATTTTCTCAACATACAGAACAATCCACAGTCTATTTACATAGATGTATATTATAGATGTATATTATAGAATTCAATACAACACATTTCATTATAATTCCACTATCCCCTAATTATTAATTTTGCCCTACCCAAATCTGATAACTCCTCCATTTAATTATTACTAATTTTAAAGAAGTTAAAGCAGTATTTTAATCTTGCAAACGTGTAGTGATTAATAAATTGTGTTGGGAGGTAGGTGAGTTCATTACTGCAGTAAAGTTTGTTTTAATTTTGTTTTGAAGAATAAAATTACTTTGTGATGATAAATTCATGCAAAATGTTAAATGATAAACAATTATTTGCAAACCAAAATGGTTTTTAGACATTATTCCAAACCATTATTATGGTTTCTTTTATTTGTCTGCTATAAAGCTTTGTAAATTAGGTTTTCATGGTTGGAATACCAAGTTGCCATCAGGCTTAATATTCTAACCTATTATTTGCCAATATCATGCTTTTTATAACTTCTTCACATTCTTACAATCTAGGCCAGGGGTGTCAAACTCGATTTCATTAAGGGCCACATCAGGGTTGTGTTTGACCTCGGGGGAGTACGTGGCCAGGGGGGGCATGGCCAGCTCGATGTCACTTGTGTTGGGGGCGAGTGACACTGCTTCTTGACACTGCCAGCGAAAATGGGCTCCCAAGCTCCGTTTTCAGTTGCGACGGCCTCCTGCAACCCTCTGCCAGCGAAAACAGAACTTGGGAGGGCCACCCGTTTTCGCTGGCAGGGGCACTGTGGGACTGTCCTTCGCAGTTTCCAGGGTGGCCCCGCGGGCCAGAACTAAGCACTCCGTGGGCCGGATCCAGCCCCCGGGCCTTGAGTTTCACACCTCTGATCTAGGCCATTAATCATATTGGCTAAGCTGATAGGAGCTGCAGTCCAGAACAATTTGACAGATCTGTATTAAGAAAAACTGATGTAGCTGGCAATCCAAGCTGGCTCTGATGCACAAACTTTTTTAACCAGACATAGGCAGGGCTACAATACCATATTTTTTCACTGGATTTTTTCAGTGGACTTTATATTCTTTTTTTTCCTCCTCTTTTTACTATTAAGTTATTTAAAAAAATATTTCCAGTTACTGACTTACATTTTAAGTTATTTTAAGAGCCGCAGTGGAACAGTGGTTAGAGTGTAGTACTGCAGGCTACTTCTGCTGATCACCGGCTGCCAGCAGTTTGGCAGCCAACAGTTTGGCAGATCGAATTTCACCAGGCTCAAGGTTTATGTTTATTTTTTCCTGGACTCCGGTCTTATTATTGAGAATTTCACCAGGCTCAAGGTTTTTGTTTATTCTTTCCTGGACTCCGGTCTTATTATTGAGAATTGAGAGCAGGGAAACAGGATTCATGTCACCTCTAATTATTTTTCTCCGCAACAGACTCAGCCTTCCATCCTTCCGAGGTGGGTAAAATGAGGACCCAGATTGTTGGGGGCAAGAGGCTGACTCTGTAAACCGCTTAGAGAGGGCTGTAAAGCACTGTGAAGCGGTATATAAGTCTAAGTGCTATTGCTATTGCTATTGCTATTATTGTTTAAGTCATTATTATCTGCATGCACTTTTATTTATTTATTTAGAATATTTATATGACTGCCCATCTTAAACAAATAACTTGAATGGGTAACAAACCAAAATACGGGGGGGGGGACATAAAACCAATAAAAATAAGACAAAACTACTGTTCAGGTTATTTATAATCGAATAACTGATGTGCCTCATGACCAACTTGCCACTCCAAAAACACATATATTATACTCTGCTAACAATTTGACTCTAAACTTGAGGGAAAAGCCACATTTTCATAGCATCCTGGAAGATTAGTTCTGAACTATATCGTAGATAGTAAAAGACGGATGGTTTTAAACCTGAAATAAGTAAAACTTATATGCCCCTACTACTTTGTTTAATAGTTATTTAATTACAAAAATAATGCATTTTATTTTATTATATACTAGTCACAAAGATCTAGGATGAAACCAACAATCAAAATTGCAGCTCAATTTTATTTGCATTTTTTTTTTGCTGGAATTAATGGACAGCCAATTAAAAAAGAGTCATGAAAGACTATTTTTATATATGATAACTTGTATAACCCATTATATGTGCAAAAATAGCAAGACTGAAAAACCCACAACAGAGAATGATTGGCGAAGATGATATTAGTAGCAGAAGTGGCAAAATTAACTTGTTTGATTAGAGAACGATTAACAGCTACATTTATTTGTGACTGGAAAATCTTTATGGACTTTTTTCTAAAAAAAGAGAGAAAAAGTAACTTGTAATTATGGGTTTAAAGATGGGAAAATTATGATGTAACTTTGGAGAGAGGGGGGAAAATATAAATGTATGTGTTAACTACTGTCAAGAAGATCAGAAGGTGCTTTATAATCTTTATTTTCCTTTTCCTTTTCCTTTCTTTTACTATTTTCTATTTTTCTTGTTTTTCTTTTATGGTTTTTACTTTGTTAAAAATTTTCTCAATAAAAATTATATTTTAAAAAAACCATTTTATCGTCATCACTATGAAAGATGTAGTATTTTTCCAGTTAAGATTAAGAAGTGTTCTTGGAACCCTGTGGTTCCTTCAGGACAAATATTAGTGTTTTAATTCCACCAAGCATTAATAGAGCAAGCCTGCTTTCTTCAGGTGCTCAATTTGATCTTGGAGCTCAGCCTACAAGCCTGTTTCTGGAGATTTGCATGCAAAAGCTTGTTGGAAAACAAAAAGCTTGGGAAAGGATGGTGTAGTTTGATATCCCAGTAGATCTCATCACTTTAATACTGCTTTCTGTTTTTATTTATTTATTAAATTTATATGCCCTCCCCCAAAGTGACTCTTTTTTAGTTTTTATTTTTTTTTATTTTTTAGTCTGATTAAGGTATTGAGGGTCTTTTGATGCAATGAATTTAAAATCCCAAAGGTGCTTTTTTTCCCAAGAGGTAACCTGACTTTCTGGTTTTTCTTTGAAGATGTTTCGCTTCTCAGCCAAGAAGTTTTTTCAGAGCTGAAGAGGTTTCTTGGATGAGAAGTGAAACGTGTTCAAAGAAAAACCAGAAAATCCAGTTGCCTCTTGAAAAAAAAGCACCTTTGGGACAACCATGACCTGGATGACTGAGAATCTCCATAGACAGTGAATTCAAAACTTTGGCTACCATAACCGTGGAATAGCCCATCTGGGACTTTCTCCTAACTCCCATTGCCAAGAAAACTTCTGGCACTAGCTTTGGACTCTTAGAAGTAATTGTGGAAAGAGATTTCTCTGGAATCCTGATTCTCTGTGGCCAGTGATCTAAGAGTTAGAGCTACTCCTCACTGCATCTTTATTTAGTGACTTAATCAGGATTTTTGAAACTAGAACTATTGGGTTTGTTTGCTTGTTTTCCAAATTTTTAAAATAAAAATAAAACAAGCTGAAGCATAAAACAGACATGGGGAGAACAAACCTGAGGCTCCTAAAAATGTCACAAGTTTATTTAAATCTGGTAATGATCTATGGCATGTTTTGCCTTTGTGACTTGTCACTAGTCTAAAATCATGCCTTTTAAACTGCTGTGCTTCTTATATAATGCATGCACTCGGCATGAGAGAGAAACAATATGACCAAAATAGCAATCCTCACTCTGATTTTATTAATTAAGCTCACAATTGTGGTTGATTTTGTGCAAGAGGAAGTTTAAATATATTTTTTAAATGGGTTCAGCTATAGGGTTTCAAAAGATAACTTAACTCACCTTAATTCTAGTGTTTTGTATAAAGTTAGAGAAAAAGGAATTTGAAATAATCAATTTTGATAAAAGCAAGTCTGTTTTAAATAGAGTCAGATGTGTATTAGGATAAAATTTGGTTCTAGAAATTCATCACACACAATGCTGTGCGGTAACTGATTTTATTGAGACAAGAATATTTGCATGTGTATAAATGAAGATTTTTTTTTTAATAACAGCAATAGTAAAAAAAAATAGCAAGCATAAATGTAATTGTTAATTTTTAGGAATACATTGAAAGCAATTTAAAAGTAAACAATTAAGACATCCAAAGCTGCTATGGAGCAACAGTAGCAAAAACAAATGGTTTAGAAGTAGAATATTCCAACCTTTCTACCTTAAATATCAAACTCCCTAGCAAATAACATTTAAATGTAAATCTGATTTTCAATATCTTCTGTAATATTAGAAAATTAAGAAAATATTTCTTAAGCCCAAGTCAAGTGGGAGAATTTAAACTGTACCTTAGAACTTCAGGCCTTTTGTCAATTATATTTACTCTAAATTGTGAAAGTCTGAGCTTCCACTCTTTTGGGGAAAGTTATAGGTACCCTCAAACTAGCTCTGCTATACTGTTGCAACTACCTATAATAGCTTTGTATGGAGATTTTAATGAGCCAACATGAGTGGAGGAGTTGTTTTGGTTTATTGTGGTTTTTTTAAGTTAGGTAATACTTATTAATTCAATTCCTGGAGGGCATATTTCTTGTCCAAACTAAACAAAACACAAAGATACTATATGAAAACAAAGAGTGTTACTCATTCAGTTCATTCTTCACAGATTCAGGTAAAGATATATATAGTTTAATACGAAACTAAAACAAAAAGAAAAATTTAGTGACCAATAAATTATGCAACAAAAGTTAAGAGAAAGAACTGGGGAAAATATTTGAGACAGTGTTATATTTAATTAATTTTTAAAATCAGAGAGAAATGGGCTTTGTCTCAGGGAAATATAGCTGAACTTCTACAGTAAGGGTAAATATAAAACAACAGTTATATCAACATACTTTTATCAGGATTAAAATCTGGAGAAAAAAAGGCTATTTCAAATCTGATTTAGTTCTTGTACTGAAATCCCAAATTTTCCCTTTGAAAAAGGGAAAGGTACTGATTATTTGTTATAAATTGAGTCTTTAAATGGCCCTATATGGCCCTATATAGGCCTGCACGAGTCAAAAAGAGGGCCGTGAAAATATTCACTGACCCGTCGCATCCTGGACATAAATTGTTTCAACTCCTATCCT
>QLTV01000966.1:89345-115239 GCA_003457575.1 Thermophis baileyi | reverse complement strand
TAGAAGGCGGTTTTGAAGATAACCTGGCCCTGAGCCATGTAGGGCTTTAAAGGTAATAACCAACACCTTGAATTGTGCCCAGAGACCAATAAGAAGCCAGTGCAGCTCGCGGAGGATTGGTGTAATGTGGGTGTACCTAGGTGCACCCACGATGGCCCGTGCAGCTGGATTCTGGACCAACTGTATGCTCCGAACACTCTTCAAGGGTAGCCCCATGTAGAGCGCGTTGCAATAATCTAATCTTGAGGTGACAAAGGCATGAGTGACTGTGAGGAGAGCCTCTTGATCCAGGTAGGGTCGCAATTGGTGCACCAGGCGAACCTGTGCAAAGGTCCCCCTAGCCACAGCTGTCAAATGTTGATCTAATCTCAGTTGTGAGTCTAGGAGGACACCCAAATTGCGAACCCATTCTGAGGGGGACAATTTCTCCCCCCCCCAAGAGTCAAGGATGGACAGTTGACATAGTCTTTAGGAGGTAAGACCCACAGCCACTCAGTCTTGTCTGGGTTAAGTCTGAGCCTGTTGACTCCCATCCAGACCATTGTGATACAAGTACTAGCATTTTGCTATGTGTGGGTAATATGACAATACAAGTTTAATAAAAGCGAAGCTTCCATCATCCCCCTTCCTTCTCCCTGAGCTGCGCTAATGTATTGGTTTAGACTGGGTGAAAAATGTTGAGAAGTTTAAATACAAGACAGGAGACCCCTCACAGTTGCATACTATGAAAATGGAAGGGTTCATGCGGGCAGATGAGTATTTACTTATTTAATTAATTTATCACATTTTAAAACTGCCCATTTCTCTCACAGAGGGAGGTGATATGTGTGTTGTGTTCTTTATTTTGCTTGCAGATAATGCAGAAATGTATAGATGTAAGTACATCTGTGTTTCACCAACAAGCATTCTAATGCTGCTGAGCAGAGGTGGGCTCCTCCCGGTTCGGACCGCTTCTATAGAACCGGTAGTAACTTGGCGGCCTGGGTCGCTAGAACCGGCAGCGACCCAGGCCTGCCACACCCCCGAACCGGTTCTTTCGGCAGCGCCGTAGGCAGCGCTATCTTGTTTTTTGCTTCTGCGCATGCGCAGAAGCTTTTTTAAAGCACTGTGCATGCGTGAAGCGCGTGCAAAGCGCCCACGCACCCGTGCGGCTTGTGACTGAGCGAACCGGCAGCAAAGAAAAGCAGAACCCACCCCTGCTGTTGAGTTGTCCAAATGACTATATCCCTAGTACATTGTTAGTAGTCCTCATTTAGTGACTGCCTTGTTTAGTGATTGTTTGCAATAATGAAAAAGTAACTTTGCTAACCATCCTCATATTCACAGTTTTTGCAGGTCTGTAAATCGAAAAAAACCTGAAGTAAGATCATAAGCACAGTAACAGTTTTGCTTAATACCCGAGTTGCCAGTCCCGGTTGTGGTTGCTGAACAAGGACTATCTTGTTAAACTTTGATTTGCACATACACTTTGTACATGCTGTTGTGGCCTATTGATATCAAACTTCAGGATGCATTTAAAAATACAAAGAAGTTATGTTGTTGTGAAGATGTGTTCTATTATGTTATGATTTGGTAGGGCAGCAGAAATCTGGACACAACTAAGTAGTGTAAAGGACTTGTGTCTTCTATCTCTTTGAAGCTACCTGGTGGTCCTCTGGATTTTTGCAGACTAAATATGGTAGCATCCGTGTGATATTCATATAGTCCTATGGTCTTTTTTATTGTTTCAGCCAGCAGCCTTCTGTATATGCATAACAAAGGAACAAAGAACAGCGCAGTTGCTTTCTCCTGGGCTTCTGGACTTTTTTCTACAAGGATAAAAGAAGGAAAAGGATACCAACTCTGCTTGACCTTGCTAAGTAGTAAGTGATGAGTCAGTAGGCACAGAAAAATTGGTCAAAGAAACTTTTTAAAAGTTAAATCTTTTACTTTTAAATCTTATAAAGGATGTCTGTGGAGATTCTCAGTCATACAGGTCATAGTTGTCTCAAAGGTGCTTTTTCAAAAGGCAACTGGACTGTTTTTTTCCTTGAGGAAGAAGACGACGTTTTGCTTCTTCATCCAAGAAGTTGCATCAATTCTGGCAGGATGGTGGTGATGGTGGTTGGAAGGATCATATTTCTTTGCAGGCATCTTGGTCTTAGCACTCTCCCTGAGAGCTCTTGAGGCCACTTGGGGGTTTATCTAGGTCACTTGTATCAGAATGCAAATGGGGTGGAATCTTCTTGGAACTGCTGAAAGGACTGTGTTGTAAACGGGACAGGTGGTGTCTTATTTCTCCTCCTCCGTTGATTCCATTTGGTGCTCCAGTGGGTGGTGAGAATCAAAATGTAGATACTGATCCCTGTGTGGGAGTTAACATTGAAATTAAGATTGAAATTTATAGAAAACCCCCACACAGAGATCAGTATTTACATAAAAGACAAAGGTCACTCCTTTGAAGACAGCAAAGTCCCCATTCTGGATAGAGAGGACCATTGGTTTGAAAGAGAGGTAAAAGAGGCCATTTATGTTACCATTGAGCAGCCCTCTCTCAACAGAGGGGGAGGGATAAGATGCCACCTGTCTACAACACAGTCTTTTCAGAAGTTCCAAGAAGATCCCACCCCCATTTGCACTCTGATACAGATGACCTGAGAGCACAGATAAACCCCCAAGTGGCCTCAAGAGCTCTCAGGGAGAGTATTAATGACCAGATGACTGCAAAGAAATATGATTCTTCCACACACACACCCATTCTAATCCCTCCATAGCCCCCACCACCCAGCCAGAACCGATGAAGCTTCTTGGATGAGAAGCGAAACTACTTCTTCCTCAAGAAAAAAAAAACCCAGTCCAGTTGTCTTTTGAAAAAGCATCTTTGAGACTTATAAAGATATGTGCTAATTGAAAAGAATACCAAACAGATTATCTGTTTTCTTTGTTCTGTAACTGAATGTGCTAAAGGTTTATTAAAATTGTAAAGACCTCTATCAGTATTTTTATTGAGAAAAGGATTCAGTTTTTTATAATAATTATATTATTTATAATTCTACCTTATACCAAGTCTTTAATAGATGAAATCAGTTGAATTCCAGTGGTTTCCAACGGTCTGGTGTTGTGGTGTTAACGGTCCCCAGTTCTTCAACTCAGTCTCGGCTCTACAGACGCTCTTTGGTTAGCTCCAGAGCTTCTGAGGAGAAGAGTTGTTAGTTAGGGTTAGTTTAATAAAATCCCTGTTTCAGTGTCAGCAAGGAATGACAAGAAAGAAAGATTTCAATTTGCTTGCCTTTAACACCAGCTGTTCGGTGGGGCTGTCCACGGCGACGGATTGAGCGTGGGCAGCGGCCCGCTTGGGCGTGCACCACAGCGGGAGGTAACATCTGCTCCGAGATCGGAGCCAGCCAGGAAACCCTCCTAACCGAAACAGCAGCGATTTGCACTTGGCCGCGACTCCTTGGCTCTCTGCAATCGGTGGATCGCAGCTTGGAGGGGGCGGCCATTTTGGCGCCAACTTTAAAGGCTCCCGGCACTTGAAGAGGCCCTTTCAGCTCATCATGGAGCGATCGTGAGTCACTTCCCAGAGAAAGTGACGGGCGGTCGAATTGACTTGGTCTCCTGGCCGCGGCCCCTTGGCTCTCCGCTTCGGCGGATCGTAGCTTGGAGGGGGTAGCCATTTTGTCATGATCTGAGTTAAGAACTTCACGCGGTCTTCAGTGGCCATTTTGTTGGGAGCAGGGCGCTGATAGCTATCGGCCTGATCCAGCTTTGATTACAGGATCTGCTGGGCTGCATTAGGAGCCATCTCTAACGCTTCAATAGCGTAGAGAGACAGCATTGGACTCGACCTCTTGGCTCTCCGCGGGAGCGGATTGCAGCTTGGAGAGGTCGGACATTGGGCTCAAACTGGCAGAGCTATTTGTGGCTCCCCTTCCAATTGCAGTAAGGCCTGGAGTCCCTACCCACTGCACGGGCATACTCCCTGCCAGGGAGCCGCGGCAGCAGTGCCACCGCATAAGACTGCCACTATTTATCTAGTGGCTCAGAACCCCCTGGCGTTACTTCCTCTGGTGCTCTTCCAGAGTGGATTCAGGAGAGGGAGTCACTGGTCATTATCTTGGCCACACTCCATTGCTCTCTGATTGCCGCAGCAGCGGCGAATCGCGTAAGACTACCTGGACGTCAGTGGCGAGGCCAGCGTACATTGGCAGGGCTGGGTATTTCCCACCTTGCTGGTCAATCCCTTTCAGTTAATTTCTGTGGGATCAAGGCCCAAGTGAGACCGCGGCTGCGGTGGGGCCTAGGCTCCTTCCTGTATTTCGGGATTATACATAGGAGCACTTAACGACGCTGAGCCGGCAGCGGTGCTTGCGAGTGTGTCTGCCCTTGTTTCAGCCCAAACAAGATGGAGGACAGTGGTGCAGGTTCTGGCCTTTTAGCAGAGGACACTTGGTCCCCTCACTCATCCGACAGAGCAGGCAGAGCCCCTGTCAAACCGAGATCTGCCAGCCTGGCGGCAGCAGCAAGGATAAAGGCTAAGGCCAGGGCCCAGAAAAAGGCCTCCAGAGCAGAGGAGAGGGCCGCACAACAACGTCAAAAGGCCCTGGACAAGGAATTTGATCGAGCAAAGAAGGGAGCTAAAGAACGTAGCTACCCTTCTCGCCAGTCACCAGACATTCCAGGGGCGCACCTCTCCCCTGAAGCCTTGTTGCCTCAGGGGCACTAGACGGATCTCCACCTGATGTTGGCCAGGGCCTGGTCTCCATTGGGCGGGAGTGACCAGCTCGCTAGAAAGGCTTAGCCACCCATTTCTTGCCGCAGCCTCAGGGGGCTCCCTCTGACAGAGGCTTGCCCTTGGGGGCACATAGACAAGCTCCTGAGGCGTCCTTTACCCCAACAGTGGCGGGACTCCGCCCGGGGGTATCTCAGGAGCAGGATATGCCTCCTCTCCTGAAGCAGTGGATCTCCCAGGCTATCAGGGAGGGGATTGCTCAGGGAATTCAACAAACCCAGCATTTACCCTGGCCTGTGTCCGGTCGTGATATGAATATGGATTCCTGGGAAACATCTGGGGAGGCAGGTTACCAGGGGCCCTATTCCCTGGGTCAGTCCGACCAGGGTCATTCATCCTTGTCGGAAGGGGAGCTGCCGGGAGAGGGGGACTTTTCTGACTGCGAACCAGCTCCTCCCGGCAGACCGGCCTTTAAGGGCCTCTTTAACCCTGCTCTCTTCAAGCCGCTCCTGACTAAGCACATAGCACGGCGCGCCAGGGGAAGGACCCGGGTCTCCTGGAGCCACCTTCTGAGGCGGGTGAGCAGGAGGATTTCCTGTTTACCGAGCAGGCCACCGAGACGGACACCATCCTGATTCCCAGGATGTTCCTGGACGTAATACGGAGGCAGTGGGCCTCTCCGGCCGCTACGGCTCATCCCAGCAGCTCAGAACACGCTCTTTTCAGCGTGGATTCTGAATTACAGGGGCTGGTCCAGGTCTCGACACACCAGTGGCGGTGTTAACATCTTCTTCCATTCTTCCCCCGGATGCGGAAGACGCCTTGAAGGCTGAGGAGAGAAAGGAGGAGATGGCCCTTCGCAGAGCCCATCTGGCGGACTCCTGGGCGATTCAGGCCTCTACGGCAGCCTCCTTCTTTACGAGAGCTTCGCTGCAATGGCTTTGGCAATTGCAAGCTCGGCTTCTGGCAGAGGACCTGTGAGCCCATCAGGACCTCAGCAAGATCATCACGGCGGCCGAATACACCGTGGATGCGTCCCTGACCACGGCCAAATTTTCAGCACGCGCCATTGCATCCTCGATGATGGCCCGTCGAATGCTGTGGCTGCGACATTGGCGCATGGACGCCAAGAACATGTGGAAGTTGGCGGCTGCCCCCTTTGAGGGGGAATGTCTATTTGGGCAGTCCCTGGAACCCTTTTTAGTAGAGACCAGGGACAAGTGGAAGGTTCTACCTATGCTGGGCAGGCGCTCTGATTTCCGCTCCTTCCCTTACTTTAGACGGCCCGCCTACTGATTGGGGGAGGCCGGGGCTAGCTTCCCCCATCAGCAGAGGCCCTTTACTTCCAGGCCCAGCTTCCAGCCTGATAGGACGGGGTTTGGCAGCAGGGGCAGACAGCAGCCACAGAGCAAGCACTCCTTTCGTGGCAATTCCCGAGCGTTCAGACGCCGAAAGTGACATCAGGCTTTTCCCCCCCCCCATCGGGGGCCACCTCGGTCTCTTTTCGGACCGCTGGGAGGAGATAACAAAGGATGCCTGGGTCAGGGAGATCATAACATCAGGGCTCTCCCTGAATTCCTCTCCGCTCCCCCGAGGTTTTTCCTCTGCTGTCCCAGTTCCAGAGACCCTGACAGAAGGGAGCTCATGGAATCGGCTATCCAGCATTTGCTGGATATTCGGGCCATTCAGCCGGTTCCGCCGGACCAGCGGGGGATGGGTTTCTATTCAATGCTGTTTATAGTACCGAAAGCCTCAGGGGGGTGGAGGGCAATTCTGAATCTAAAGGGACTCAACCAGCATCTGGTCTACCGAAGATTCAAGATGCACTCCCTTCGCTCCATCCTGGAGGGCATACGGGAGGGGGACTTCTTGGCTTCGGTGGATCTCACAGAAGCTTATCTCCACGTCCCTATTCATCTGGCCCACAGGCAATTCCTGAGGTTTTGCTATGCCAGCCGCCATTTCCAATATGTGGCCCTCCTGTTTGGATTGGTGTCAGCCCCGCGGACATTCACAAAGATCATAGCTGCGCTGGCAGCATACCTCAGGTCTTTGCTCATCTGCATTCAATGCTATCTAGACGATTTATTCATCCATGCATCCTCCCATCAGCAGGCGGAAAGGGACTTAGACACAACAATCCAGATCCTTCGGGATCACGGGTTCTCAGTCAACCTGGACAAATGCCACTTGGTTCCCTCGACGAGACTGGTGCACTTGGGGGCACTTATAGACACTCTTACTGGACAAGTCTTTCTTTCCCAGGAGCAGCAGGACAGTATCAGGACCCTGACAGGCCAGATTCAAAGAGACAGAGTAGCACCGTTGGTGTCTCTGTCCCAGCTCCTGGGGAAGATGATCTCTTGTATAGACATAGTGCCTTGGGCACGGCTCCATTCCAGGCCACTCCAGTGGTTTCTGCTTCCTTTTCAGAGGGCGGGCCGCAGCACCTCATGGACATGGGTGCAAGTGCCGTCGGGGGTGTTCCGCTCTCTCCGATGGTTGGGGTCCCGAGCCATCACGCGGGGCTGTTCCTTCAGAGAGCCGGACAGACTAACGATAATGTCCGATGCCAGCCTATTCAGTTGGGGGGCTCATTTCGGCTCCCAGGTGGCCCAGGAACGGTGGACTCGGCAGGAGCTCCAGCACAACATAAATTGGCTGGAGCTCTGGGCAGCCCACTTGGCCCTCAGAGCATTCCAAGAGGGGATTTCGGGTCGGCACGTCCTCCTCCTCATGGACAATGTGGCCACCAAGGCTCACGTGAACAGGTAAGGGGGGACAAGGTCGAAGTCCCTCATGGGGGAAGCAGAGTCTCTGTGCCAGTGGGCAGAGACTCATCTGTTATCGATCAAGGCGGCGCGCATTGCAGGAGCCTCCAACATACAGGTGGATTGGTTGAGCAGGGCCACTGTGGATCAGTCGGAGTGGCGACTGCATCCCAGTCTGTTCGCAGAACTGTCAGATCGGTTCGGCCATCCGATCCTGGACCTCTTCGCCTCTCCAGTGAACTCTCACCTTCCCAGGTTCTTCACAAGATTCCCGGCCTGGGGGCGGAAGGAATGGACGCACTGAGATGCCTGTAGCCCAAGGGGCTCTTGTATGCATTCCCCCCCTTCCCCTGATTCCAGGGGTCATCAGAAAGGTTCTGTTGGAGAGGCCGGAGGTACTGTTGGTGGCTCCTCATTGGCCCCGTCGGCCATGGTTCGCCGACCTGGTCGGCCTCTCCATCGCCAGACCGTGGAGGATTCCCCTGGACAGGGTCTCCCTCAGCCAAGGTCCTGTCATCTATTCAGAGCCTCAGTGGCTCCAGCTGACCGTTTGGCGGTTGAGCGGAGACTCCTGAAGTGGGAGAAGTTCTCTAACAAGGTCATCCGGATGATACAGGTGGCCAGGTGGCCTTCCACCATGTGCATTTACAATGCGACGTGGAGGACTTTCAGTGACTGGTGTGCCAAGTCCCATTTGGACCCCACCTGGGTCTCTGTGGCGGTCATCCTAGAGTTCTTACAGGAGGGCTTGGACAAAGGGCTATCCCCAAACACTTTGTGGCACCAGGTCGCTGCTTTAGCTTCGGTTTTGCAGGTGGGGGAATTAGCATCCCTAGCTCATCACCCTAGGGTCCGAGCCTTTCTTCGGGGTGCATCCAATTTAAGGCCCCCTGTGGTCCACCGTTATCCCACCTGGGACTTGACCAGGGTTTTACAAGCCCTTACCAAGGCACCATTCGAACCGTTAAGGGAGGCCAGCCTCCATCTCCTCTCATGCAAGGTGACGTTCCTAGTGGCCGTCATGTCTGCCAGACGGATCTCGGAGTTGGTGGCATTATCAGTGAGAAAGGACCTTTGTGTTTTCCATACAAACAGGGTGGTTCTGCTGTTGAACCCTGCCTTCCTTCCGAACGTCAACTTCTTGTTTCACCGGGCACAGGAGTTGATCTTGCCAGACTTCTGTCCCGGGCCTCGGCACGCATTGGAACAGACCTGGCATACGCTGGACGTAAGGAGAGCCCTCCACATTTACATCTCCAGAACCGCTTCATTCAGGAAGACCAAATCCCTTTTTGTATCCTTTCAGCTGTCAACTCTGGGCCACAGGGTCACACCTTCCACGGTGGCTATGGGCGTGTATTGCCCATGCCTACGAGCTGCAGGCGCTTCCCGTGCCTAGAGGGATCATGGCGCATTCAACTAGGAGCACGGCCACAACAGCAGCCTGGGCTACTCAGGCATCCGTGGAGGAAATTTGTCAGGCGGCGACGTGGACGTCACCTTCGCCATTCATTCGCCATTACAGATTGGACACATTTGCTTCTGCGGAGGCGGCCTTCGGCAGGCGTGTCTTGCAATGGGTGCTAGCAGACGAGGGGTCTCAGGACCAGAGCGACGCCCGCCCATAGGACAGCCAAGCTTTGGTATGTCCCATCCTGGACTCTCCCGCCGATACCATGGAGAAGGGGCGTTGGTCTTACCTGATACGCCCGTTCTCATGGTGATCGGCGGGAGAGTCCAGACCCGCTCGGTGGTCTATCTGCTCCTGATCCCGGGTGATTGGTGGACTATGGATGGATTGGTGGACTATGTTCAACACGGTGATTTCCAGAGGAGCTGAGAGGTCGCTTCGCCTTCATTACAGAACTGGGGACCGTTAACAGGGAGGCGGTCCTCAGAATTTCAACTCAGTCAGAGCTAAGAGACTAGAGCTACCCATCCTGGACTCTCCCGCCGATCACCATGAGAATGGGCATATCAGGTAAGACCAATGCCCATTCCAGTGGTTTCCAATGGTTGTTATAAGGTTTTTTTTTAATGTTAAAAATTTGGCTGAATTTTCTGCAGTTCATGTGATAGACAGCATTCAATATCCCAACTATCTTTGTGACTCTTGAGTATGAAGGAACTAGCAGATGGTCCCGAGATAATACTGTTTCTATTAGCCAGATCTCCTGAAATAGTTCCCATTTCAACAGTACATTCCAAACCATTTCAGGTTTTAGTCTATCAATTTTTCTGCAAGCTTTGCTTCACTACCTTTGGACATGAAGATTGAAACACATCCAAAGAAAACGAGTTCCTGAAGAAAGAGGCCTAGGTGACAGAAGCTCGCATTCTTGTCAATTCACAGTTAAATTACTGGAATGCATTCTATATAGGATTTCCCAGAAGTTGCAGTTGATATAAAAAGCAACAACCTGCTTGTTGGCTGGTAGGAGCCAGCGGTGGTTGCTCCCGGTTCGCCCCAGTTCTAAGAACCGGTAGCGCCGGCAGCGGGAGGCTCCGCCCACCCGCCCGGGATGCTTCTGCGCATGCACAGAAGCTTCGCGAGCACGAGCACGAACCGGTAGTAAAGGGTTTTAGAACCCACTACTGGTAGGAGCTACTATTTGTGAATAGTGCAGTTGCTGTCAGCTCTCCCTGATAAATGTCCCAAAGGTTTTTTCTTTGAACACGTTTCAAACAAGAGATGAAGAAGCTTCTTGGTTGAGAAGTGAAACGTCTTGAAAGAAAAACCAGAAAGTCCAGTTGTCTCTTGAAAAAGCACCATGACCTGGATGACTGAGAATCTCCATTGACTCCCTGATTACTGATAGTCTTCTAGATACAGTTCAAAATACAGATTTTAACAAATAGAGCCTTGTGTGATGATGCATAAGCATTTACAGAACTGGACTGTCTGCTTTAAGTAGTACCTAGGGTATAAATTCTATTTCAAAATATATACCATCTTCTATTTAGACCAAGATAACAAATGCTAACATGTACTAAAGAAAAGACAAGAATTAGAAAAGGAACATGGGAGATTTGGAGGGTCATGGATCTCAGTTATGATCCCAGCCCTATCAAACAGTCTTCCTCTGGAAATCCAGCAGTGCCCTCTCTTCTGACCTTCAGGAAACCAATTATTGAAAAGAACTTTTAATGTTTTAAAGTGTCAAAGTGGGATGCCTAAACTTAGCACATCTGCACATTTACGAAAATTCCATCGATCAGGTACAAAAGGCCACATTGTTTGGATCCAAACATATACTACGCCAATACATTATGACATCCAGTTCTTGGGAAGAAGTTGCTGCGAATGAAGGCCAACACCAGCTAAAGAACTGTCAGCTGTGATTTTATATTTCTGTGTAGGTAATGCGACGATACCTTTAACAACATCAAACAGCAACATCTGCCTATCTCAGGTCCTTGGGACGGTGTCAATAGGTGGATCAAAATGCCAAATCCAGTCTAAACATTTGGCTGACTGCGCAACAAACCATAATAACCATATTAATTAAGTATTTTTAGGGGATTATGTTGTTTTATTTTTGTTGCATATTACCATGAGTCATTTAGGACGGGTCCAAGCCGCCAAGCTGCAGACTGGTACCAGTCCGTGGTCTATTAGGAACCGGTCCATGAAAATGGGTGAGCGAGCAAAGCTTCATCTGCACTTGTGCAGGATTTAGGCTGTGCACGAACCCACCCCCACTCCGTGGAAGAATTGTCTTCCACAAAACCGGTCCCTAGTGCCAGAAAGGTTGGATCACTGAGTTAGGAAGTGTGATAGTTAAAGATACATATTCATTTCAGATTTCATTTGAATCAGGGTTAGACTTTAATTCTGCCAGTTCATCTTCCTCCTCTTCGCAATTAATCTGGTGGAACGTGTACTTTCTTTGAAAAAGGCTGAATAAATGAATAACACTTCTTTTCTTTATTAAATTTATTGGTACGTATCAGCTGCTGTATATTTTGAAGATGCACAAATAAGCCTTTTTTGTTATCCATCCTTTGCCAGGTTAAGTTTATTCTCTACAGTTCTGTATGTTATCTATATATTACCTTAGTGGCTTATATTTCTTTAACTTATATGTGTCCTTTTATTATTTCCAGCTACACGGAATGTTGGGAAAAATTATGCAAACAGGTTTGGGCCTCTGCTTGTATGTTCTCCCAACATAGCAAAACAGGACCAGTTTTGGTAGAAAGGACCAGGAGAAGAAGCCATAAGCTAGAACCGAGTTTGAAAAATGAGCCATATTTGGTTGAGGGAGAATAAAAATATCCTCCAATATATCCATTTGGGAGAGGACATTGGAAAAGGATTAAGAGTACTTGTGACTACATGGACACAGAATCATCTTAAGGCAGAAGAAAGAGTTTTAAAATACCAAAGAATTAGCCTACCTCTGCAATTTTTCTAGGAGACAAAGGGTATTAAACAACAGGTATCATGGATAGGGCACAGTACATCCTAAAAGCAAAAGAACTGTTGAATGTCAAGGAAAGCTATGACCTCATAAATTTACAATCTCATAAACTCAGTACAGAAATTAGGCAATCAATTCAAGATAATCTTCACCAATCTAACCTGAACAGACAAATAACAAAAGAAGAAAGTTGCATATGAAAAGCTATGGACCAGACTTTCTGACTTCTATATATGTCTTAAAATATACAAATCTGACATAACTGCATCCCTGTAAGAACCCAACATACAATTTGGTCAACAAATTCAGACATCCCAAAGATGGGACCAAATATTCCATTAATTGACCTTTACGGTGCCTCATGAAAAGTGAAGAGTTAATAACTGAAGAAGATGAAATCATTTGATGCCATTGTGCTCTTCATATCCAGCGATTCAAAACAGGTGAAGGCATCTATTGCACCACTCCTATATAGCACACCAACCCCTAACAAGTAATATAAATATTGAAATTCCAAGATTTATTGAACTTATAGACATGTGCCTTATCACATGCTTGCAGTTTGACATATGAGTATACAAACTTGGTGAACCATCAGTGGGATCAACCGTCTCCAGATTCTTAGTAGAAATAGTGATACAATGTCTAGAAGTAGCAATATTCTTATGCATATCACCCAAAACATGGATTTTTTATGTGGATATTTTTGTCATAATCAAGAAAAAACCATTAAACAATACACAGAAGACAATCCATTAACATCTTTGATGGAATCAAATTCACAACAGTAAAATAGAACAGTAACAAACTACCCTTCCTGGATGTTACCATCAGCAAAGAAAACAATGACAAATTTCCAATTCAGATGCATCATAAAGCAACACATGCTAATCAAGTATTCAACTACTACAACAACAATCAAACAGCACACAATAAGAACCATATTCAGACAAGCAAAATTGCTAATATTAACTACCCAGGACTACAAAAACATAAAAAGATTATATAACCTTCCAATGCATTGGAGATCCTCACAATCAACTATTAGCCCTACAAGGTAGATCAAACCATAAAATCACTTTCATAGGATGTCTATTGAGATTGGCTATAGTAACAGAAACTTACAAGTCTGTTTTTGCTGTACCGCCCTTCTTACAGTTCAGAGAATTAGAAAGTTATTTGTCTAAGCTCCTTCCAAATATTATCTATATGAAATGTTTTAGCCTTTCTTGCCTTGGGAATAAAGTCTGTATATCATTATCTTCTTTATTCTCTACACAACTATAGCAGAATCATCACAATCCACAAAAAGGGTAACTTCCATACATCAAAATATTTAAAAACTACCAATGGGTTAGTCAACCCCTCGGTATCACCCATAAAGCAACAAATTCCATCCAAAGATCTTAAGATCCTTTGAGCAAATCCAAAGACCCGGTAATCAAAAGAGGCAAAAAGGACTCCTTTACAATGTACAATGTAAAGGCAGCAAAAATAAATATGTACGACAAACAAGTAAAAGATTGGCAGAACACATTCATGGAAAGACACGCAGAAGGCATAATAGTTCAGAATGTAGAAGTGTGATGGGTTTGCAAACTGCACTGGTTGATTGTCTGCTTCTGGTTATGATTAAAGGTGCTGGTCATGACCTATAAAACCTTATCTAGGCCAGGTTATTGGAAGTACAACCTGTCTCCCATGGTTTCTGCTTACAGTTTATACCAGCTGGTATGTGCTGGCAGAGTTGGCGCAATTTGGGCTTCCTTTTCCTTCCTGTTCATATGACCCAAAGTATAATATATACACACTAGTGTGCCTTAGCTTCCCAGAAGACACAGATGCAACAACCATACAGACATAACATCAGGGGTGGGTTCCGAAAATTTCCATTACCACTCTGTGGGCGTGGCTTAGGGTTACGCGTGCGCGCGCTCCCCCGGTGCAATTATGTGTCCGCGCATGCTCAGTCACTATAATCTGCCCAAAACACAGCTGAGGAGCTGATCAGCTGTGCTTCGGGTGAAGAATAAAGGACAGCATTAACCCGGGGGCGGGTGGGAGGGCCCTTCCAAAGCAGCAGCAGAGCACAAACAGCCCAAAACGTAAAAAAGCCGCCAAAAATTCACAGAAAAAAATGGCGGCGCCCACAGACCGGCACCGACCAAGGCAGGTCCACGACGCCATCATGACGTCACCAGTGCCTTGCTACCGGTTCGGGTGACCCAGTACGAACCAGGAGGAACCCACCCCTGCATAACATACCTAGAGGACCAGAAGCATAGCAGAAACATGCCAGACATAACAGAAAACATACCTAGAGGCAACTATATACTGCTATCCCCACTCAACTCATTTCCCTTTTCATATTCTATCCCTCTTTAAAAATTGCCAATTTGAGAGTGCCTAAAATCTAATGGAAGAGGGTCCTCAATGAATCCAAAATACAAACAAACCTTTCCAAAGAAAATCATTTTTGAGATGGATGGGCAAAGTTCTAATTTTCCTCAGTTTTATTTTCTAGTTTCCTATTACCAGTTTGTGACTTCCACGACAATCCATATGTACTGTATATTATGTGTAGTTCTTCCAATACACTTACTTGTCTGTACTCTAACTTACACATTTATTATACCTCTGTTGATTTGCAAAGTACATTGCAGAATTTGAAAAGTTTTAATTTTGTTGCCTGACTCATTCTAGTTGGCATAAATAAAAATAGATAAAGGTGACTGAACAAAGTTTCCTTTCATTCTTATGGAGATTAATAGTGCTTATTTTGTAATAGCAGACAATTGTTATCATTTTTGAAATTAAGATTAAAACAATTATTGCATTAGGAATGGCTTTTATAAAACATGTACAAATCACAAGCATGTGCAAACGATGATCTCTGGGGCATAATTGTGGTGTGGGTGTTTTTTCTGTTCCTTCTAAAATTTCACAATCTGAATGTTCCTGGTTATATTCTGTTTACGTAAAGACTATGAAGTCCAAAGATATACACTTAGTAAGTTAATTCCAACAAGCTCAATTCATTCCTGCTCTAAACTGACTCCGAATGATTTATGAAATATTCACATGATTCAATTCAATAGGAGTTAACTATGATGTCACAAAACTTCTATCTAAAATGGTTCTTTTGCAGCACTCGGGTTTTCTGAATATATATTGAGAATATTGGCTCTGCTAAGCAGAGATAAACAGATTGAAAAATCTGATATGTGATATAATAGATATGTGAGCCACACTAGTAGTTCAGACTAAGACATCAAATCCACAGGAAGGCAAAGCTACTTTGTTGAAATTAGCTATAAACAGAAACTTGCAAGTAAGATGACGTTGCACCTCCTTTTACTACTTCCAGGTTCTTAACTTACGACTGGTTGCTTATAGACCATATGAAGTAACGATGGACTAACTTACTTAGAACCTCTCTTTAAAGTTATGACTATTGCACCACCCTGATCATATTTTGGGTGCTTGTCAATTGGCTTGCATTTTCAAGTGGTTGCAGCATTCCACAGTCAGGTGATAGCTTTGCGAATGCTTTGCTGTTTTCCAGCCAAAATCCTCGCCCATTGGATAAGCTGGATTTAGACTTATGACCATGTGATTCACTTAACAATAATGTGTTTCGCTTAACAGCTGCGATGACTCGCTTAACCAGAGTAAAAATGGATGTAAAATTGAATCCAGATCACATGGTAATTCAACACACAATGACCTAAAACCAAAATTCCAAGCTCAACTGTGGCTATAAGTTGAGAAATACCTGTATAGTACAGTCAATTAGGAAAGTATTTCAGCTGCTTCTGAATATTATCTATTTGAGCTTGAAGTATATTACATCCCCTGTTGCCCAAGCATCCTGCATATCTCTGTCAAGGTAATCTTCATTGCTTCAAGTATATGAGAATTTCTTCTCGCATTATTTGAGATGTAGATGTCATTTCTAAATACCTCATGAAGCTATTATTTATATTGATTTTAAGCTTCTTACCACTCCTTACTCACACTACACTTTAAAAAAAAATCACTAACATCAATTTTGATAAAATGCTTGAGAGGAATTGACACTAAAAGTGTATGCCAAACTTGATTAATTTGATCAATTCATTTTACTATATTTATTTCCCTCGGAAACCCACAGGTAAATTCTCTTTTATCTGGCTTATCCAACTAGAATAAATAGCCTCAGATATTTAGTAGACTCAGAGCTATACAGTATTCTAAACATCTTCTATGCTTCCATATGTTATGACCAATTGGTGAAATATTAGATTTATTCCAGTGTATGGGTTGACGATTGTATGGTTTACAAATCTGGGCAAATATCTTTTATTAGCCCTGGATAGCTTAATGTAGCAACAAGTTGTACTCAATCCCTGTTACTTAAGCAACCCAAATGTCATCAGATTGTCCTAGTAAAGGTTAGTTGGTGGTTTCTTTGTTTATTCAATTCACATAGCCACCAAACTCACATTCATGACTATGAGCAGCTTTAACTTAAAACATAAACAGTAGCACACACACACCACAACACAATGCAAACATCAGAAACAAAGATATACATTACAGTTCCCTGAACAATACAGCCATTTTATGGTTTCCACACTACCCTCTGATCCTCAGCCCAAATGCCACAGCCAGGTCTTCAGGTCCTTTCAGAAAGCCATCAAGGTTGGAGCTAGTCTGACTTCTGGGGGAATGATGTTCCATGGGGCAGGTGCAGCAGAAGAGAAGACCCTACACCTGGATCCCGACAGATGACATTCTCTCAGATAATGGAAGCTACCACAAGCCTCTTCTGTTGGGCTTGAGGATAGGGATAGATGACACTGAGAAGAGGCAGTCCCTCAAATAACCTGGCCATGTAGGGCTTTATAAGTTATCACCAGCATCCTGAATTGGACCTGGAAGCAAATTTGTAACCAACATGGTTTGTGGAAAGAGGTGCAACATGCACAGATCTAGGCATAGTATGAAGATAACTGTTGGTGCTGCTGCATTTGGTACTAACTGAAGCTTCCTAATACTCTTCAAGGGCAGCCCCATGTACGGTGCATTACAATAATTCATTTGGGAGGTGGCCAGTGCATGAGTGACTTTACTGTAGTGCTTTCTGGTCCAAGAATTGTTCGAAGAAGAATTACAAAGAGCTAGTCTACTTGCTGGATCTTCATTTCGCCACAATTGTCAGTTCCACTTTTAGCAGAGAGAACTTCAGTCCTCCATTTTCCCCCCTGGAAGGCCTATCTAACAAGTACCCAATTTAAACAAACCCTATGACAGGGTTCCAAGTAATACACCCATAGCAAACAGAACTCCGACGCAAGCAGTTTCCTCAAAGAACAAGTTTATTGGATATATCATATTGGCACATGCTGGTGAAAATAGACTCTAAAAGTTCCCGCGGTTTTTACCTAATTAAAAGTAAAAGTTCTTCCCCCCCTTTCCCCAACAATCAGTCACATGGTCCAATCAAGGTGCTGTCCTGTTGCTTGGAAACTTCACTCCTCTCCTCAGCCACCTGTGAGAATGTCCTTGGTTCTCAGGGCAGGGGTGGGTTCCTCCCAGTTCGGACCGGTTCGCCCGAACCGGTAGTGACCCGCTGGTGACATCACGATGATGTCACCGATCCGGTTCGGTCGGTGCCGGTCTGTGGGTGCCGCCATCTTTTTTTTGAATTTTTTTTTAATTTTTTTAATTTTTATTTTTTTTAAATTTTTTTTTCTTCTGAGCATGCGCAGAAGCCGAGTTCCAGCACTGTGATTGCAGTCGCCATCTTGTTTTTGGCTTTTTTTTTTCTTTTTGGATTTTTCATTACTGCACATGTGCGCCGAGGTGCGCCCACGCGGCGCGGGAGGGAGCGAACCGGCAGCGAGGTAAGTTGGAACCCACCCCTGTCTCAGGGTAACTATTTTGTTTTGGCTACAAAACCCCAGTTATCTCTATTTCCCCTCCCTATCCCTCAGCACCATTGTGGCAACACTGAAGCCTCCAAGATAGCCTCAGTCAGGCTAGTGTCAACCCTGAAGCTGACCTGGCTGTGGCCGTTTTCTTTTCTGTAGCTTTTTCTTCACATGGCTTCAGGCTTGACACAGCCTGCAGCTGAGGGGGGGGGGTGTAGAGATAATTGGGGTTTTGTAGCCAAAACAAAATAGTTCTCTTATGAGCCAAGGACATTCCAACTGCTGGCTGGCCAGAGGAGGAGGAGAAAAGTAACCAGGCAACCAGCCAGCACCCAGATTGGACAATGTGACTTATTGTTTGAGAGAACAGGAAACTTTCACTTTTTAATGAGGTGGAAAACGCGGGAACTCTCAGAGTTGGAATTCCACCAGTCTATGCCAAGATGATATCTCCAAATAAAACTGTTCTTTGAGGAATCAACCTGCCTCAGAGTTCTGTTTGCAATGGGTATATTACTTGGAACCCAGACAGCTAGCTTCAGACTTGACACCCTATTTTAAAAATAAAATATAAAGTAAAATACTATAAGAAAAAAATTGAAATCTATGATCATAGTCATTCCACCAAGATAATTCTACAAAATAGAAAAACAGTCACCCAGAGTCGCTTTGAATAATATGATAGGTGGCATATATATTTAATAAATAAATGAATAAATATGAACTGAAAAAGATAGAAAAATGTGGGTTTGTTTTCAAAAAAGAAAGGAAAAAAGTATGCCTGCAAGCATTCTCAATAGAAATTTGTAAACCACACAAATATCATCATCCTTTTCTCCCAAACTGAAAAATCAGGAGAAAAAGAAAAACCCTTCCTCCAGAGAACTGAAGAAACTTCTGAGAAGTGAAATGTTGTCAAAGAAAAAACCCAAGAAAGTTCAGTTGCCTTTTGGAAAAGCACCTTTGGGACAACCATGACCTGGATGATGGAGAATCTCCATAGACACCCTTCCTCCATCTGCACTGAATGAATCTGCTTCTATATATTTTCTGTAACCATATAAAAAATCGATATATAACCATATAGAAAATCTATTTCTATATATGGTGTTTCGGTCACTGCAGATGAGCAAAAGGTTTTATCTCCTGCTATCTGGCTTTGAGATACGATTACTTGATGAAATAAAGTAAAATTCTTTGCACTTGGGAGCCAAAAAAAATAACATTAATACCAACATGTTGCAACGTAACTAATTTCCTGGATGACTTCAAAATGTAACCACATTTGGACCTCCCCAAAACACCATGACAGGATTTGGGAGAGAGGTAGTCCTACAAATATATTGATTGTTGCTTTGAGTGTTGATCAGGCTTGCAGGGCATAGTTATAGTTTAGAGCTGAAATTACACAACTAAAGAAAGTATGGATGCATGATTGTGAGTCTAATAGAGTAACTCAAATTTCAAATTGATAGTAAATTAATAAGGAGACAACGAAACAACATGCACATCTGATTTCAGCTGATGAGCTAGAGGAAATCAACTTCAACCCAAAAGACCCATGGGCAGTCTTAGAGGAGAAGCAACAACCTTATCAGATGAATCAATAGCAGTCACCGAATATTTCAAAAGATTCTAGGTGAGCTAAAGAGAACTGACCAATCAGTAAGTTTAATTTTGTATGATGCAACCCAACCATCAAGCCAATTTACTCCAGTTTACAAAGATATACAATATGACCTGTGCCATAATAAAAAAAATCAAAGGAACTTCACTATCACCATCATGGTTAATATGGGGTTTCTCTGTCTCACTGTTCTAGTATCTGTTCCTAAGATCTTTGGGTTTCTATAAGAGTTGGGCTGGCCATCTGTGTAGAGCTCACAACTTGAGTAAAGAACTTTATATTCAGAAATATAGAATTACTTTCTATGCTAAGAGAACTAACATGGATTTTTTGCTTTGTTCTTTACACTTTTTTCATTTGTTTTTGTTTGAAATAAAGCACTGAAACTTATTTTGAGAACTTTTGAGTTTCTTTCTCTCTGCAGAATACCAGAAGACATTAAGAGGATACATCTCTGAAACAAATAGAGAAATAGTTAATTCTTCATTTTCATAGAGTATAACTAACTCCTTCTGAGGTAGGAGGTCCTTAGCTTTGGGATAATTTATACAGGCCAGCTTAAAATGAATAAAGGAAAGATGCCAAGAGATGTCAAACCATTTCATATTAAATCCTTATATTCTGGCAATTATGTCTGAATGTTGCAGAAGGAGCAGAGTGTTCACTACTCTCTAGATATATAGATATTTATTAATTAGTCTTAAGACCATATCAAGAAAATAAAACAGAAATAAAACACAGGATTCTAATTAAAACAGATAAAAGAAAATACAGTAATAAAGTACATATGTAGTAAATATAAAGAATCAGCAAACAGATAAATACAGGAAATCCCAATCTATTTGATATAACAGGTTCTTATTCAACTGTCTTAATTATAAACTTAATGATTCTGTTCACAATGTATACAGAGCCCAGGAGGAAATAGGAGAATCTATGATTAAGTCTGTGGTGGCGCAGTATGCCATGGTGGTGCAGTGGTTAGAATGCAGTACTGCAGGCTACTTCTGCTCACTGCTGGCTGCCAGCAGTTTGGCAGTTCGATTTTCACCGACTCAAGGTTAACTCAGCCTTCCATCCTTCCAAGGTCGGTAAAATGAGGACTCAGATTGTTGGGGGCAATATGCTGATGCTTAGGTTTGTAAAGCACCGTGAAGTGGTATATAAGTCTAAGTGCTATTGCTATGATTCAGATCCTAGTGTGCTGTTCTTTCAAGTAGGGATGTTAATTATCTAAGCCTAAGGCGGACATATAGTTGACAATCAAACAAAACATGAACAACGTCTTTGATGGCTGGGGCACTGCATGTACACATCTTCTAAGATATGGCAGGTGGTGGAAGCTCCCATATTTAGTCATGGAATCCAACAACTCAAATCTTGCTCCAGAATAGGACCTTCTCCTCACTTCAGTGGTAGGTCCCTTATAGGCTTTGTCTTCATTAGCCTACCTTTTTGTCTCTCAGTTTTTGTGGACAGTTATGTTACATTTTTAATTCTTACTCTAGTTGTTTTATGCCAATTTCTTTCTTTTCCTTAAGTTTTCTATTTTCAGTCTCTCAATTAGTCGGTACAGCTTTTAAAAATTAATTTTACTGTCTACTTGCTCTAGATTGTTTAGGGATCTTAATATTCTTGACTTTTTAAAATCAATTTCCCATTCTTATTAGTCCAATTAAGCATCATGGTGTTGATGCTAAACTTAGAATTTGTATGACCCGGTTTAGAGTCCAGTCTTTCTCTTGTAAATGAAGGTTTCTCTCCTGGGATTGCTTCTCAGCAAGAATCGTTTTAGGGCTGCTTCTGTGAGGTTAGTCAAAAGGTTGTTACATTCAATCAGTTAAGTCCCAATTAAGGGCATATCACTAGTCCAGTTCTTGGTCACATTATTAATGTTGGCCTCTTGGCTTTTCAATATGTTACAAATTAGAAATAAGTTGGATTCTAATAGTGACTGGTGGGAAGAAGTAGTACTAAATCAGTGGTTCCCAACATAGGGCCCATGCCCCACAGGGGGCAATTTGATTTTTAATGGGGGAAATTCAAAAATGAGCTATTAACTGATTTTTTGAAAGCCCGCTAATTGTTCTTATATATTTGTGATGAAACAGCTGTGTTTCATTTACCTATTGTCTTTGTTAAAGTGCATTTCCTAAGGCCTGGTCTGAAAAGGATATCCCAGCTGGGAGGGGGGGAGGGAGCAACTGCCAGCCAATCAGATGTGTTCCCACTAAGGATCATGGGACTGACAGAGTCTCTCTCTTTCTCTCTTTCCTGTGGGCTTTGCTGCTGGGTGGTTGCAGGGAGAGCTGCTCTGTGGGGAGACAGAGTGGATGGCTGCTGGGGGAAGCCCAGCAGTGAGGATACAGGACCAGGACCCAAGTTTAAGTAAGAAATTGTTAGATTTACAGTTATTTTTAGTCTGTGTTTTCCCAGGCCGTGTTTTACAAGACTTTTCCTCTCAGAGCAATCTGGGGCTGGGCCATGCATGCGTAGGCCTTGCCAGACCTGTGTGATTCACCTCCACCTACTGAACTACGCTAAGAAGCAAACAATTCATGACCAAAAAATAAATGAAAAAGGTTGTCTTGAGGTGCATTTGAAGGTGCATAGTGTGTACGTAAATTCAGATTTAAATTACTTCAAGTCTTTAAAGGAGAAGTTTGAAAAAAGATCACAAACTGTTACCAGGGGTGAAATTCAGCAGGTTCTGACAGGTTCTGGAGAACCGGTAGCGGAAATTTTGAGTAGTTCAGAGAACCGATAGCGGAAATTTTGAGTAGTTCAGAGAACCGGCAAATACCACCTCTGGCTGGCCCCAGAGTGGGGTGGGAATGGAGATTTTGCAATATCTTTCCCCCAGGAGTGGGGAGGGAATGGAGATTTTGCAGTATCCTTCCCCTGCCACTCCCACCAAGCCACACCACGTCCACCAAGTCATGCCCACAGAACCGGTAGTAAAAAAAAATGGATTTCACCACTGTCTGTTACTGTTAGTTGTACTCTTGAGGCTAGTTATGAAATTTCTTTTCTCATTGCTAAATCTGGAAAAAATCATATTATACGGGAGGATTTAATTAAACCATCAATAGCATTTCTTAAAACAATTCTGGAAAAAGATGACAAAGATGTGAACGCCATGCCAGTCAGTAACAATACTGTTAGCAGAAGAATAGATGAAATGAGTGAAGATATTGAAACACAACTTGTTGAAAAGCTGAAATCAAGAAAATTCTCAGTACAAATGGATGAATCAACTCTGAGAGACAATGAGGCCGTATTGCTAACCTATGCAAGATACAGTATATTGATAAAGGTGAATTTGCTGAAGAAATGTTATTCTGCAAATCATTAGAGACTACCACAACCGCTACTGATATATATAATAAGCTAAAAAATTACTTAGATGTCAATAATGTATCAATGGAAAACATAACATCTTGTGCTGCAGATGGTGCTTCTGTTATGATGGGCAAGAGAAATGGCTGCTTAAAATTGATGAAAGATGAGAATCCAGAAATGCTTCTTGTGCACTGTGTTATTCATAGAGAGAACTTAGTGTCCAAAAATATTTCTCCTGTTCTTAATGAGGTACTAAAATCAGTTATAAAATGTATCAATGCTATCAAAGCTAATGCCAAATGTGAGCGTCTCTTCATGCAATTTTATGAAGATAAAAATGCAGACCACGTGAGACTTGTACTTCACACTGAGGTAAGGTGGCTCTCAAAGGGAAATTGTTTGAAAAGATTCATGGAACTATTTGATGTTCTTAGTGACTTTTTAAGTGAGAAGCCTGAAATGAAGCACCTGCTAACCGTTGATGGTAAAGCATTTGTGAGTTATTTAGCAGATATCTTTGAAAAACTGAATATGTTGAATAAACAACTTCAAGGAACAAATAAAACTCTTGTTGATGCAAAGGCGAAGATATTTGGCTTCATTACATTTATAGAGTTATGTCAAAAACATATTTCTGAGAAAAATTTTGACATGTTTCATTGACTTAAAAAATGTGAGGTGACTGATGCTGCTGTACTTGTCATTGTGGATCATCTGAAAATAGCAATAGCAATAGCACTTAGACTTATATACTGCTTTACAGTGCTTTACAGCCCTCTCTAAGCGGTTCACAGAGTCAGCATATCGCCCCCAACAATCTGGGTCCTCATTTTACCCACCTCGGAAGGATGGAAGGCTGAGTCAACCTTGAGCCGGTGACATTTGAACTGCCGAACTGCAGCTAGCAGTCAGCTGAAGTAGCCTGCAGTGCTGCACTCTAACCACTGCGCCACCTCGGCTCTTGGCCAACAAATATTGGCCTCTGATTTGAAAGAAAGATTTTCTGATTTAAAACAAATTGATTTTCCAACATGGGTAGTGCAGCCAGTGCTGGTGGATCTATCTGATGTTTCAATGCAGTACCAAGAAGAACTCTCGGAAATGCAAAATCATGAGTCACTTAAAACTTTATTCAATATAAAAGGAGCAATAGCATGGCTTTGTGATGAGGCAGAAACTAAATACCCAAATTCAACCTACTTTGCAAGAAAACTGCTGTTACTGCGCAGAGGGTCATTTCCATGACGTGACGTGATGCAAAATGTGCACTTCTGTCGCGATGCGAACTGGTAGGGAATGTACGTGGAACCCACCGCTGAGGTGTACCTATTTATAGTATGATTTTTAAAATATATAGTCAGGCAGGCTTGTACAGGAGAAGAGCCATGGTGTAGCAGTGATTAGAATGCAGTATTGCAGGCTAACTCTGTCCACAGCCAGGAGTTTGATCCTGATCCTTCCATCAAGTCAGTAAACTAAGGACCCAGATTGTTGGGGGCAATATGAGTGTCAGGGTTCCAAATAGCATCCAATTTTAAATCAGAGTCCGAGGCAGAATATTCCTCACAGTTCCAATTTATTAACAGAGCCATGTTGGCACATCTGGGAGAAACCCGAATCTGGATTTTCCGACCATTTGCAAGTTAAAGCCCTTGTCCCCACACCCTCAAGTTCATTACGTTAACCAATCTTCTTCTGCCAGCGTGGCAGCTACTCCCATCTTCTTCCGTGCAGGAGCAGGACAAAAGATGACCTTGACAATCTAGAAGGAATTTGTTAATGCTACATGCATACATCCCTCATGCAATGACCCCTCCCAAACTCCCATAGCAAAGAATACATTTTTAAAAAGCATAAAGTGTGGCAGGCCAAAGACTCCGACTATAATGGCTTCGACCTGACAGGCGGCCTCCCCTCAGGAAAAAGCCGTGTCCTACAAGAAAAGACAGAGAATAGCATAGGGGGTTAATTCGCTGTCCTTAACCACCCCTCTCCCACAGGGGGGCCCTTTGGCTTGTCTGGATATTTGTCGTGGAATTGGAACTAATCTATCAGCTTTTACATTCCAACTCTTTACCCAAGTAGCTTCAGACAATAGGTACCCCTTCCAATGGATTAGGTATTGTAATTGACCCCTAAACATTCTGGAGTCTAAAATTTTCTTCACCTCATAGTGTGTCTCCCCTTGTATTACTACAGGAGGAGGTGGTGGTTGAATTTGTGGCCTTATATTTGACCTAATCACTGGCTTTAACAAGCTGCAATGAAATACTGGGTGAATTTTCCCCAATATTCTAGGCAATGCAAGCTGCACAGTGACTGGGTTGATAATTTTGACTATTGGGAATGGACCCAAAAATTTTGGCCCTAGCTTTTTGCTGGGCATTCCCAATCAGATGTATTTTGTGGACAAGAAAACTTTATCCCCCACTCGGAAGGGGGGCTGGAGCGATCGGTGCTTGTCTGCTTGCTTCTTATAGGCTTCCGCCGCTTCAGTTAGTGCTTTCTTGGTGTTTTCCCATCCCTTTCTCAGCATCTCCATCCACTCAGTCAGGGACATCGAAGTGGGGGCCTCCGTAGGTAGGTCGGGCATGGAACGAACTCTCTGCCGCTGGTAACCTGAAAAGGAGTTAGTCCAGTGTTGCTATGAACCGCATTGTTGTACACCACTTCTGCAAATGGTAACAGTTCAGACCAATTATCTTGCTGGTAATCCACATAACAACAGAGGTATTGTTCCACCATTGCGTTCGTACGTTCCGCTGCTCCATTTGTACTTGGATGGAAAGCCGAGCTGAGCCCTTGTGTGGATCCAATTGCTCGTAGGAACTCTCTCCAGAACTTGGCGGTGAATTGCATGCCTCGATCAGAGATGATTCTTCTTGGTACTCCATGCAGGCAGTAGATGGGCTTGAGGAACAGGTTTGCTAGTTTCCTGGCCGACGGTAGACCGATAAAGTGGGCTTGCTTGGAGAACAAGTCGATAACTGTCCAAATCACCGTGTTTCCATTGCTATCTGGGAGTTCCACTATGACGTCCATGGCAATCTCCTCCCAGGGCTTGCTGGGGTTGGCCACTTGCTGCAGCAGTCCGGGCGGCGTTC
>QLTV01000966.1:29242-47639 GCA_003457575.1 Thermophis baileyi | reverse complement strand
GGTCTCTGTTGGGCCTTTCTGGCTACCTGGGTCGTGTTGATTTTCCAGGTGAGATCTTTGCTGAGATGGACTCCCAGGTATTTAAAGGAAGAAACTCTCCACACAGCCCCCCTCGATGTAAAGTGGGGCAGGTTCCTCTCTCTTCTTCCGGAAGTCTAACACCATCTCCTTTGTCTTGCTGATGTTCAGGTACAGGTTGTTTCCTAAGCACCATGTTGATAGTTTTTGAACCTCCCCTCTGTACACTGTTTCGTCTCCACTTGTAATATGACCCAGTACGGTGGTATCATCTGCGAACTTAATGATCACAGTGGATGGGTCAGACGATACACAATCATGTGTGTACAGTGAATACAGGTAGGGACTGAGCACACAGCCCTGTGGGGAGCCAGTGCTAAGCTTCAGGGAGGTGGATATGACAAACCCAGCCCTCACTGTTTGTGGCTGGTCCCTCAGAAAGTCTTTGATCTAGTCGCAGATGGAAGAGGGAAAATCCAAGTCAGTCAGCTTTCCAATAAGGATGCTCGGCAGAATGGTATTGAAGGCCGAGCTATAATCTATGAAAAGCATCCTGACATAGTTTCTGGGTTTCTCCAGATGTCTCGCTACAGAATGTAAAGCAGTAGCTATGGCGTCATCTGTCAAGCTATTCCCCCTGTAGGCAAACTGGTGTTTGTCAAAGTCCGGTGGGAGGGATGTCCTAAGATGTTGGAGAACCAATCTCTCAAAGCATTTCATCACTACAGACGTTAATGCGATAGGTCTGTAGTCATTTAGGCAATTAATTGCTGTTTTCTTCAGGACTGGGACAATAGTGGCTGCTTTCAAGCATGATGGAACACAGGCCATTTGCAGGGAGATGTTAAAGATCCTTGTCAAGACCCCTGCTAATTGATTGGCACAATTCTTTACCACTATCCTCAGCACCCCATCTGGACCTGCAGCTTTGCTAGGATTCACAGCCTTCAATACAGCTCTCACTTGGTGTTCGTAAAGAGTGAGTGGCTGGGAATCAGAAAGCTGGCAGGCAGAGGCTATGGGATTTGGTCTTTTCACCTCGTAGCAGGCAAAGGTTTTCAACTCCTCTACCAAGGAGGCATCAATGTTGACCGTGTTCCTTGTGTTGCCATCATAGTTAGTTAGATGCTGCAGTCTCTGCCACACTTGCTTCAGGTTGTTATCTGCTAGATGGCTCTCTACCTTATGTTTGTATTGTTGTTTTGCCATCCTAATGCCTTTTCTAAGGTTTGCCCTGGCCTCTCTATATGTATCACTGTCCCCTGCCTTAAAGGCAGAATCCAGGGCTCTCAGAAGCATCCGTACCTCAGCAGTCATCCAGGGTTTACAATTTCCATAGACTCTGATGCACTTATCTGTTGTTACGCTGTCAGTGCACACTTTGATGTAAGAGAGTACGGCATCAGTGTATTCATGCAGGTCGTGATGTTCGAATACACTCCACTCTGGTTTCAAAACAGTCCTGCAGCTGACTGATAGCACCCTCTGGTCAGGTTTTAACCATTTTCATGACTGGCTGAGTTCTTTTCCTGAGAGGGACATACTTCAGGCATAACAGGAGTGAAAGATGGTCGGATGTACCCAGGTGGGAGAGGGGGATTGCTCTGTATGCCTGTTTCAGGTTAGAGTACACACGGTCTTCCCTCCCACCACAGAGGTTCTTCCCTGTGGTGGAGAACTGCACATACTGCACAAACTTAGGGAGAACTGTCTTTAGACAGGCTTGATTGAAGTCCCCAGCCACGACAAGAGCGCCCTCTGGATGAGTTTGCTGCTGCCTGGAGATGATGTCATATAGCTTAGAAAGCGCCATGCTGACATTGGCATCAGGTGGAATATAAACAGCTATAATAATTATTACAGTGATTTCTCTAAGCAGATAAAATGGCCTACATGTGACAGTCATCAGTTCCACATTTGGGGAGCAATACGTATAAACTACTCTGCTGTTAACACACCAGTCACTATGTATATAGATATAGAGTCCTCCTCCCTGGCTCTTACCGGAGTCGCCATTTCTATCGGAGCGATAAATGGCAAGGCTTGTCAACCCCACTGCCGCATCAGGTACAGATGGATGTAGCCAGGTCTCTGTGACAATCATCACGCAGCTTTCACGGAGAAGCCTGCTTGCTGCCATCTGCAGCTCTAATTCGTCAATTTTGTGGATGAGAGATCTGGCGTTACTCAGAAAGCTTGGCAGCGCTAGTCTGTGGGTGTTCTGCCCCAGTGACGAGCCACCAATAATACGTACACACAAACTGCAAAACACTGTTCGTTTACTAATAATAAAGGTCTCCTAATAACTTCTTAGGAGTCGTTGAAAACAAAATAAAGGCAGAAGAGTCTTTTTCAAACCCCCGCTGCTAATGTACAGTCTTAACAGCTGGCCGGAGTCCAAGAGATAATGAGCAGGTCTTACTGTATCTGGCAATACTCCCAGAGCTAGGAATGCAGGAAACAAGACTCGTACTGGAACAAGTAAATGAGCAGACTGGAATCACAAAGATCAAGAGTAATATGAAATGTTGTTTCCTGCAACAAGGCTCAGCGTGGTCAGGGCTCAAATAGTCTAAGGGTGTGGCCCCTTAGCCTGCAGCTCTACTCTCGAGGAGCCCTCCTCCTGAGTAGCCACTCTTGTCTTCTAGCAGCCCTGCGTGCCCGAGCATCGAGAAGAAGAGGCTCCTCCTTTTCTTCTTCAGCCCTGATGGACTCCTCAGGCGGCTCCTCCTCTTCTTCTTCGGCCCTGATGGGCTCCTCAGGAGGTACAGAAGGCCCTGGTTGACTCTCAGCCTCTGGCACCGAGCCCTCTCCAACCTCCTCGCTCTCTGACTCGGGTGCCAGGTGCACGGACTGACGGTACCTCGCCACAACCGCCTCATTGTCCTCGGGATCCATGATCAACTGCACGGGACGCTGACGGGCCACAACAGTGGGGCTGCTTTTGGAGCCGAGCCAACAGACCGGCTCTACAGCCGCGCTTTTGTTTCTGCTCCTTTCACTTTCGTCGGCGCCTCCCCGACCCAACGACAATCCATGGAGATACTGGAGGCCTCGCCATGCAGTTTGGTATGTTGTGGGATTGCTGAAAATCGCTGGTAATTCCGGATTGACTTGCGAGCCTGATGTTCAACAGCTGTACGCGGGTGTAGGCAAATTTTGCCCCTTGCACTACACTGTGCACACCCATTCATACACACATTAATCCAAGCACCACACACCAATACCAGGAGCTCAGGGCCGCTGCGTGTGAACGCACCACCATCTTGGATTTGTATTTTATTTTTTTGCTTTCTATAGGTTATTAAGCATTATACAAAAAGAAAATTTAATGCATGTTTCTTGATTTAGAAAAAGCTCATGCTAAAATTAGTAAGCTTGAATTGAAAATTGATTCCAAATGTGGTAAGAGCAGTATTATCAGGAAAATAAGGCATGTGTGAAAATAAATGGAATATTTAACAAATGCCTGATCACTGAGCACAAAACAAGATAAGAATGTACAATGTCCTGTTGGATGTTTAATGTTTATGGAATAAATGTATAAGGAATGCTTGTAATAACATTAGAGGTGTTTGGAAAGACTGAATATTGCAAGTAGATGATCTGAAAATTAAAATAATAAGTAAGTTATGTTTGTCAGGAAAAGTAAATTCTTGCAGGTTACACACAAATGGCATAAATTTAAAGCAAGTAGGTGAATTTATGAGCCTTATAATATACATGTACTTCTTGATTTACAACCACAATGGAGCCTATGGTTGAGAGTCACAGGGGTCATAAGTAAGTGCACCATGTGACCGGTCTTGATTGTATGACTATTTTTGTGATGGTCATAAAGCTAGTCACTGTGATTGTTAAGCACATCACATGGTCATTAAGCAAACCACATCATTGTTAAGTGAATCCAGCATAACCAAAGGATTAGGGTTTTCTACTGGAAAATGGAAAAAATATTGCAAATTCTGGTCACCTGACTGGAGGACTCTATAGGATCATATGACCCATAGGCAATAATAAATTTGAAGGGAGGGTGTAAATAGCTTTTTTGAAGTTGTAACTTCAAAATTTAATGAAATGTTTCTTCTCAGCCTTTGAAAGGGCTCTTTTTCAGCAAGACTGAACAACATAGCTCTGTATTCAAAGATTCATTGTTCTAAAAACTGAGCGGCAGAAATGCCTATATAAATATATTGTATTTCTGTTGCATATAGCTTGTTTTTCTGTTCGTTTGTTTCAATTCTATTTTAATACCTTGTTTTCTCTTATATTTAAATTTATAGTTTTCCTTTCCTTTTCCTCCTTGTATGGAAACATTGGGATACTTGGGTATGTGTAGTAAGGCGGTCAGGAATGAATGGAGAATGAACGACAGTGGGTTGAAGCAAGACGCCAATAAGATTATAATACTTTGGCTATATAGGGACCGAACGAGGACAAGATTTAAAAACAACTGAAAGAGAAAACCGTCCCCTCGCTAATTCCAATTTTTAACTCCACGCAACGAATTCATCACAATTACACTCTCTAATCTCAACGAGGCTCCACAAGAATGACATCACTCTCCGCCAGTAGGAGCCAGAGAAAGTAAGCTCCGCCGGAAGAGGCGGTTGCCACATGGGCGCGCGAAGCAACTTATGGACCATTGTGCCCGTCTGTTCGGGAATTTACCTCAACTACGCTTTTTGGGGGGAGGGAAAAGAAAGTACCGCGAGATCAAGAGCCATGTGTTCCACGATAGATATCCAATCGCAATCCTACATTGTATTAATTAGCCAATAGCTGCTCTTTGGGGCGGGGCTGTTTTGTGGGCGGGTCCTACCCAAGCTTGGAGGGCTCAGTATTGCCGGGCCATCATCATTCCAGTAACTGTTGGCGTAGCATTGGGAACGCAATGGAGGCTGCTTCTTCTTTTTTATTCCCTGCCGGTTTTTACTATTGGGTCGGAGTGTTGGTAGTCGGCTACAGCTTTTATAGTGTGCTTTCTAACTTGATGGGTGCCTTCCGCGCGTGGCTGCTGGACAACTCGGCGATACTGGACCCGTACCTGAACACCTGGGCAGGTGAGTCCATTTATTCTTTCCTCGACGCTTCCTGCCCGGTTTTTGGCAAGGGCTGCTGTTGTGTGCCTTTTCATTATGCAAAGCTGCCCCGCGGATCAACTGGCGCCTTTTCATTTCTCTGATCTTATTTTTTATTCATTTTTATTAATTGTCGTTCTTTGTCCTCGAGCCCAGTTTCTCTCTGAAATTACACCTAAAAGGTTTCCTAGCTCGGGGCCTTTGGCTTTGTCTGCTGCACCTGTGTGATACTTGGGAGTTCCCAATTTACAGCCAACACTTCTTGCCCTTTTGACATAAATCGGGAATGGTGCACATTCAAGGTCACTTGGTTGTGCATTAGGTCTTCCACATGTTCCTTTCGATTGCTTACTTTTATACACGAGAAGAAAAAAGGCTGTATCCCCCCCTTTTTTTAGTGTAGTGTCTGCTTTTGGCACTAATAATATAGGTTATAGGTAGAACTATCGATGTAGTGATAAAAACATAATCTTACAATTCTTTACTATGATATTGATGGAAAGAAATAGAAATCCTGTAATCTTCTGAACAGCGCATCAAAGGGCTATGAGGCTGACCATCACTTTTCCTTTAATTTCTTTGCTAAAAGGTCTAGTTAATTAAGCTTACATTTGGAGTATTTTAGTGGTAGTATGGAATTCTCAGAGCAAAATCCTTCCTGTTTCTACAGCTCTTAAGTCTGAGAAGGTTAAATCTGTCCTATACTTTAATGTAACTGGCATGCATTCAAAATGATGTAAATGTTTAATTAAAAAAAAAGGTAATCTAAGCAAAAAGAAATGCTGAATGTTACATTATCATGGACCCAAGTACAAACTGCATTGTGTAACATTTGCACTTTCCCACAGGTGACTTTTTCTTTAAAGGAAATTATCTTAGTTTCAATTATTCATAGTGTATGAGTTAAGGTGTAATCATATTTACACAAAAGTTAAAATTCTTACATGGCATCTGTTTTATCTTTAAAGTAATTTTGCTTTAATAAGACTATGTGTCATGTCATTTGCGCAAGTCAAATTTGGTAAACTGTGTTGCACAAGTTTAATTTTTGTAATATAGTGATAAGAATTGTATATATTACAGGGAAACACTACTTGACTGTATTTGTAAGAGCCTGAAAGAATACTATTATGTTAATGACAGAAAAAGAGAAACATTTAGTTGCTACTCTGTTCTCTATCTACATCATTTAGCATACTTTTTCCCCACTGTTTTTCTTTCTCCACTGGTTTTTACTCTATAATTAATTCTATGTTAATTCTTCCTGAATATATCAGAAGTCTTGACCAGTTAAATCAAAGTGGTAATCAGATCCAGAATTTGCTTCCAAAGATTAGTCTAAATTATCTTCAGTAACACCCAGTAACTCCCTTGCAATGCTTCCCTGATGTATGATATTGAGAAGCGTACTGCTTTTCAGCCATAGAGATTACATCTAAGTAATTATAAGTCTCCTACTCTCCCTTTTAAGCCTTCAAATATTTATATTAATTGCTCTTTTCTGTATTTTTCTAGCTTTGGTATATCTTTTTGTGGAGATAAGTTACAAGAATTTTAGTATTTCAATTATGGCTATATATTAAACTTATATTTCAGTTATATATTTTGCTTTACTTTCAGTTGATTTTATAAAATGATGCTTGCTTCTTTCTGTGTTTTGATATTTTTATATGAATCTATCAAAAATTCAAATTAAAAAACCGTAGATTATATCTATTTTTTGTGAAGTAGATTTTCTTGATATGTGTGCATTTTAAATGTAAATCTTTTATCTTCTATATTCTTAATAATTTTTAAAGATCTTTGTAAGGTACTATGAAGACCAGGGTGGTTTCAACAAAATGTCATTTATTCCTTATCCTTGCTCTAACCAGATCATTATAACTATTAGTTTCCTTTCCCTCTCAAATTCTATAGTATTCACTTTTCTCTTTGTCGGTCACTGGACTTCTCTAAATCTGAACCTTAGCATTTTTCTTTCAGTGTTCATTTCCTCTTTTTCCATTTCCTTTTTCACTTTGTCTTCTCCTGTCATACCAATACACACTCTGTAGGAACTACTTGCACCATTTCATATCTACTGATACCTATTGTAGTAGATCTGTGGAACATTATAAAGATACATTACAGAAAACAAAACAAATAACTCAGTTTTCTCAATAGTGACTCATTATTTCCATTAATGTACAGTATTCTTTTTTTTCCAGTGAAGCTCGTGCATGTCTGGGCCTGTTTGCTAAGTTCTGCTTAGAAGTTACATAGTACAGAACCAAAGCGAATGAATGAACTTTATCACTTTGGTTATATGCTCAAGACACACTTTACATATTTGGCTTCCAGTTAAGGGAATTCGAAGTTGGCAGACCATGTAGTTTTTCAGTCAAAGAATATGAATTGTGTTTAGTGCCTTAAGCTGTGTATGTATTCTCATGGTTGCCTCTGGTAGCTGAGCACTACAGAGTGAAATCAATCACATATCTGAATTAATTTCTGCTGGCTGGTAAATTAAAATATATTCAGGCTGCTTTTTTTAGGCATCTGTCAGCAGTTTTTAGGCATCTGTCAGCAGTTTGCTGTGATTTCAGACAGCACTCTTGGTACAAGTGCGCCAATAATGAAATTTCCTCCTTGGACAGCTCAAAGTATTTCTGTCCCTGTGTCTGGATGGGAAACAACAGGTTGCAGCTTAAATCCTTATAGGGTTTGGGTTCCTCAGATCCAGATTTCAGGGAGTTGGAGCATTTCTATCTTTGACTTTGGATAAGGTAACACTACCCTATTCAGATTATGCAATCAGGGATTCTTTTGAACTCACAGCTCTTACTTAAAGAGCAGGGGATAGTTATAGGGAGTAGCAGGAGGGGTGAGTTTGAACTCATTCCTAGATTGGACCTCCTCATGGTCACTTCATGCCTCAATCATTTCCCAATTAGACTATTGCAACATGCTGCCTTTGAAAATCTTCCACAATCTAGCTGCACAGGTAGTTATTGGCACAACTCATCACACCCATGTAACACCACTATGCCACGAGTTGCACTGGCTTCCAGTGGGGTTCTGGATGGAATTCAAAGTACTGGTTATCACTTTTAAAACCTACATGATAATGGACCAGGTTATTTGTTGGGCTGCCTTCTCCCAAGGACACCTGACTGCCACATATGCTGTCATATAGAGGGCATGTTTCAGGTTTTCTCTTTTAAATCTTGACACCTTTTTAAATCTAGGAAGCATGTGCTTTTGGTGACTCCTCTGTTCTCTAGAGCAATCCCCCTCAAATTTGCTTGCCTTTAGGAAAACCATTAAGATCTAGCTTCCCTCAACACCCCCTCCCCCAGGTATTTGAGGCCAATTGACTGTAATCCCTTTTGATTACTTTTATTATGGTTCTTGCACACCATTCTTTGTTCTGTATTTCATATTTACATTCTGTGTATGTTTTTATCTTTAGTGGTTGGGGTTTGTTTGTTTGTTGTTTGTTATTGTACACTGTCCAGAATCACATAGTTTGAATTGGGTAGCCTTATAAATCTAGCAAATGAATAAGGAAACTATATACTAAGAAGATGACTGTGTGACATTTACATCACATGTAAATCCTTAATAACTGCTTCTCAAGGAAGTATTGGATTCCTGGTAAGACATTTCAAATTTCTATAGGTTATTCCAATCCATACCCCATCCCCAAAATTGTGCTGATGCGCTATTGTGTATCTGGCTGGTTCTTAGTAATGCAGTTTAGATAATCTCTCTAAGTCATAATCTTGTCTTGTTTTGGTATTGGTACAGGTAGTCCTCGACTTACAACAGTTCATTTAGTGACTGTTCAAAGTTACAACAGCAGTAAAAAATGTGACTTATGACTGTTTTTCACATGACCATTGCAGCATCCCTATGATCAAGTGATCAAAATTCAGACGCTTGCCAAGTGACTCATATTTATGACGGTTGCAGTGTCTCTGAGAAGCAAAGTCAATGGGGAAGCCAGATTCACCTAACAACAATATTACTAACTTAATAACTGCAGTGATTTACTTAACAACTGTGGCAAGGTCATAAAATGGGGCAAAACTCACTTAACAACTATCTTGCTTAGCAACAGAAATTTTGAGCTCAATTGTGGTTGTAAGTTGAGGACTACCTGTATTACTATCCGTATCTCTAAAGGAGATTAAAATGGCATTGCAGTCCTTGTCAGGGCAGTATACAAATTTCTTTAAATAAACATGCTGATGGGGTGAAACTGTATAAAATGGCCATTAACTATCCAGTATTACAGAACTCTTTGAAGCCCCTTCCCTTAAGCCTTTTTGGTGACAACAGCAGATCTTTCTTACATGCAAGGAGGCAAGATACAGATTGACCCCAGAATTGGAAAATTTAGGAAATGAGTGAAATGAGTGAGAAAAAAAGTTTAGTGCTTGAAAGTGTGGGAAGCCCCCCCCCCATGAAATATTTTGGGAAATATTTAAAAAGGCAGGATAAAATATTTCTCCTAAACGAGAAAATGAAAAAATCTTAAGGGAGGCAGAAACCAGCCCCAGTTTTCCTGCCCCAAGCAGAAACTGAGAAGGCCAGCTTTTAGAAATGCAGATTTGGTAATCCATTCAGGAAGACTGGGTCAACACAGAAACTCAGATAAGCAACAAACAAAAGGTCAACAAAATTACCTCAGACAAGCACCTAGGACCATGATGGCAAACCTATGGCATGTGTGCCAGACGTGGCATGCAGAGCCTTCTCTGTGGGCACGCGCGCAGTTGCCCCAGCCCAACTCCAATTGCGTTTCTCCATCGCGTTTCACTCAATCAATTCCAACTTCTCGCGCAAGAAAAAGATCTCGCAAAGTTGGAATTGATTGAGTGAACTTTTCCACTCGCACGCTTCACAATGGGGAAGACGGGATCCTGTCCTCCTGAAGCCCATTACGACGTGGAGCCACAATGCGACCCATGCGGCTCTTTCACCCCTCTGCTGTGGCTCCCTGTGGCCCTGTCGCGGCAAAGGGATGAAAGAGCTGTCGCCCTGTCACAGTGGTGGCAATGGGCGGAGCCTTAGTGCGGGAGCAAAGTGCCCTTGTACTTGCCTTTGCGTGTCAACAGCATTCTGCCCTCGGCGTGCTACATTTGCTGTTGCCGCCAGATCCGCGGGGGCGGATCTTGTGGGGTGGGGGCCATCCCCCAAGCCTGGCCTTCCTCCTCCCTCGGTGGGGCCAAGAGAAAGAAGGGGGCAGTGTGGGGAGCGCCAAGCACAAAAGCCCAGCGGGAGGGGGGGCTGGCCCGGCAGAAGCACCCCCATTGGCGAGTCGGACAGTGGAGAGGCCTGGCCCGGCTCTCACAGCAAGACACTGTTCGGCACCTCCAGACGCGAGCTGCCGCCTTTGAAATGCACCACGCCTTTGAGGAAGCCAGGCAGTGATGGCTGGGGCCGTGGGGAAGCAGCAGAGGCTGCTCCCCCCCCCTCCTCAGCAAGCTGGGCCTGGAGGAGCGCGGAGAGTTGCAGGCCGAGCACCGGAGGGTCAGAAGGCGCGCTCCCACATCGCCCCAACACGCGTTTCCAGCGTGCACTTCTCTGTCCCGAAGTGGGATTGAGTGGGGCATAGGGGGAAGGGAGCAGGGAGCAGGGGGAATGGTAGCGGGGCTTCTAGGAGGAGAAGCCCAGCTGGCTTTCCTTTTGGCGTGGGGCGGGGGGAAGACCCAATAAAAATCCAATTTCTCCCAATAAAGCCGCCCAGAGTCCTTTGGGAGTTGAGCGGCATAGAAATGCAAATAAATAAATAAATAAATGGGGAAAATAAAGGCCTGGCGGTCCAGAGTCCAAAAAGGGGGGTGGGGTCTGTTCGTCGGGGAATTGGAGAGGAAATCAGTTGAAATCTGGGTGGAAGGCTATTCAGAGAGGGATCTGCCTGGGTCTCTTCTTCCCTCTTCCTTAGATTCCCCCCTCCTGGCTTTCTTCCCTAGCCTCCTTTTAAGGGGAAGCGGAAGCAAGGTGGGACAATAGTAGCTAAAAGGCTGCGAGGTGGGTTAGGGTTTATTAAATATGGGGATGGGGAAAAGATGCCATTCTTTTCCCAAGGACTCAGGGAAAGTGGAATAAAAATAGGTGTGTGTGTGTGTGTGTGTGTGTGTGTGTGTGTGTGTGTGTGTGTGTATAAATAACAGGGATAGCTTTAGCCACAAACAAACAACAGCTGCTGTTATTTTTGCTAAGAGCTTCTAAGCTACACAGCATTCTTTAATAAATACTAACAATAACGAACCATAATATACAGGATTAAAGGAAGGAAGGTGAAATCAGAGGAGGGGGGAAGGAAAGAAGGAAAAATCAGGAGGGGGAAGGAAGGAAAGTAAAAACAGCGGAAGGGGGGAGGCCCTCCAGAGGCTACTGCACTACACTCCCATGATTCCTCAGTTGTGCTGTTAAAGAAATCCAGTGCCACCAGGGAGAAGTCAAGTTTGAAAGAGTGATTGAAATTCCTCACAAAACCTCATTATTCAGGTTAAATTGCCATGTTGGCACTTTGTGATAAATAAGTGGGTTTGGGGTTGCAGTTTGGGCACTCGGTCCCTAAAAGGTTTGCCATCACTGACCTAGGATATGCATTTCCCCTTTTGCCTATAGAGCCAGCCATGACCCCATAGGAATCTGACAACAGCCAATAGAATATTAAAGGGCCTGTTCTTGCACAGAAACAGGAAGCTCAAATACAAAGCCCAAACAAGGTATAAAACCCACCCACTCTCAACTCCATTTTGTCAGCTACTCAGAATCACGTGGTTGGTGGTTCTGCTTCATCAATAAAGAGAACCTTTCTTTCCAATTAGCCTCCAGACTCCATTTTTTTCCCAGTGCCTTTTTCCCAGCTTGGAACTTAACCAGATGGATTTTCCTTCCAACAGTTCCTTGGTTCCTGATCTCTGCTGTGTTTTGCTTTCACTTCTTTGTTTCCATGCTTCTATAGAACTGTGTATGCTCAGAGTTTCTTCACAAGTTGAATGGGCTTGTAAATAAAAAAGGCAGGCAGAAGAATAGATACGCAGTTTTCCTAATTATTTTCTTGAGACTTTTAATAGACATCCATACTAATTTTTATTTTATTTATATTTGGCAGCTCACTTGTAGAGCTTCAAAAATGTTAACCTGAAAGCATACAGTACATTCTAAAATGCATCTGCATACTATTGCATTTGGCAGTCTAATTGAAAACAGAATGGGGAGCACATAACTACTGTATAAACTTTAATTTCTACAATACTGAACTTGTATCTCAGAGGTATTTAACTCTCCTTCCATATCCCCCTTTTGAACGCCAAGATCCAGTGAAGAATAGTGTGTGCACATTCAACTAGAAGATCTATCTCTAGTGACATATATAGTTAGCACTCTTTTAGCAGTAAAAATTTTGTATGCTGATCTAGAATGAACAAAACTCATAACTGGTGAGCAAAGACCAAATTATTTTTTTATTGGGTAGTGGGAGATACACATTGGCGGTTCAAACACTGACAAAGTGTTATTTCCAAATTAATTAATACCCTTAATTAACCACTAAAAAATAGTATACTGTAATTTCTCAAAGTAAAGGGCAATTCTCTTAGACTTCAGCAATAGCTAACTATCACAGCATCTTGGTGCAGCTTTCCTTCCTATATAGTTTTTGCCAACTAGACAGTATTTCCTAATTAATAAATAGGCTTTAAAAATATATGATGGAAAGAATCAGCAGTGGCTCTATGGGTATAACTTGTGAATGTGTCTCTAAAAAATGGATGGCTATGATAACTGATTTTTTTGAATTTCTTAAATTCCTCAAGGAGGTGTTCAGACAAGTGCTATTGTCTTTGTTGTTGTTATCAATCCATCCTATTTCACTGTTTAAGATAAAAGAGCCCTTGAACAATTTAACTAGAAGCAGACCTGTAGACTTGTAGCGATTTTCTAAAACTGTGAAATACAAATGTGATGCATGTGTAATATAAATTAAGAAATGCATTTGCTGGTTACCCAGCAGTTCCTCTAAATACCTTAGATTTTTTTTTTAAATAAAGAAACATAAAGAATTACCAATGTAATAAAGATAATACTGTATGCTTAGTGGCAAAATATTTTGTCTTGAATTTAATTATTCCTGTAAACATCTATGCTTGATTTAGCAACCTAGTGCATGTGGGCATTGCTCATGATATTCACATATGGCATCAGTGACATTTCCCAAGATTTTTTTTAAAAAAATGAAATTTCAAGGCTTGTGCTGAAATATAATATTTGGTCAAATTTAAAAGTAAGGTTTTTTTCAATGCACCTATACAAAAACATATGATAGCATTCTGCATCTGAAAAAGGTGTTAACCCTGTTACAGAAAAATGCTTTTAGAGTATATTGCTACCTCTGCTGGCTACTTTGTGAATGACTTTACAATTTCTGTTTAACCAGAAGTAGTGTTCTTTAGAAACTGTTGCCTTCTGTGTAGATTTTCAACCAAACAGTACAGCAGAAAATTGGTATTTTTATAACTTATCTCTAATTAGGAATTGTTCTGAACAATTTTTTTTTAAAGTGTTAATTTGTAGTTTCCCACTTATTTAGTCCCTATTGCCAACTTGGTTTTTTATTTTTGAAATACTCAATTTTTTTTGACAGATAACTACTCCATATGGAAGAAAATGCAAGGCAGTTATTTGCTTTGCAGAATAGATCTCATGTCTGCTTTGGTGATGTAGACATATGAGCAAAATTTTCCTGATAGAGACTTGTAAAATGCTCATCTTAAAGAAGAAATGTTTGTTTAAAGTGCTTTCTGCTTTGCATTTTGGCTTAACACACTTGGGATATCAGGTTTAAATTGCACTTTAATTATAGAGCTCGCTTTTGGCTGTTTTTCAGCTTAATTAACCAGCAAAATAGTTGGTAAGGTATGTGTTATTTATTAATTTATTCTAGCAATGATTACAAACACTAACTGTCAAAGCAATCAGCAAGCCCCACAGATGTAGAACTCATTTTGTGTCTGGACAGCTGAGTTTTAAGGAATATCCCACTTAATCTCCTCAAAATAACATACTGTCTACCTATATATGTTTATATTGTCATATGTGTCTAGGTCTTTCATGATTTTTCTGTTTACTCCTTTTCCACGTGTTTGTACTTAGATTTCTTAATGAAACAAGATTTTATTGCATTCAGATATGAATGCACAAAAGCATAGGATAAGGACAGAAATTTTCCACCTCATCCGAACTCTAGTAAATGGAGATCTGTTAAATCAAGTGTTTATTGCATGAGGAATTACTAAATGCATATACTTGATATGTCTGAGAGATCAGACTGTCATGTCTTGTACTGCCTTTCTGGTGATATGTTTCAGAAGCAAAACCTGAAATAATTCTGTATAGTATTCATTGCTTAATGACCATTTGTTCAGTGACCATTCAAAGTTATGGTGGCACTGAACGAAGAGACTTATGACTGATTCCCCCAAATTACGGCCATTGCAGCACCCCTGCTGTCATCTGATCAAAATTCAGGCATTTAGCAGCTTACCTGCACTTAACAACTACACTTCAAGTGCCCCACCCACCTATCTCCCCCTCATCTATGCCTTTTGCCCCTCATCTATGCCATTTGCTCCATGGTCCCTGCCACCCCAGCTGATCTTTGCCATTGTTTTGCTCTTGCTGCTGGTCCTTCGCAAGGCAGCTACTGGTGGTGTGAGTCTTTCTTCCCCAGTTCGCATTGGGTAGCAGTGGGAGCAAGAAGGAGGCAAAGGTCAGCTTGGGGAGCAGAGCGCAAGGCAGCAGGGGCCTCAGAGTCCAGGGTGGTGAGGATGATTACAGCTGGGAATGTGCTGGGGCAGCTGCAGCTTCCCAGGGGTGGCTGCAGCTTTGTACCATGCTTGGGCTGAGGTTTCACACCCACACCATGTGGCTGGGCTGGGTCAGCTGAGGCTTCCAGGGCAGCTGCAGCTTTGCACTGTAGGGTGGCTCAAGGACTTTTTGCTGTCCCAAAGGTGCAGTATCCCAAGAAACCCCTGAGACGCATTGTGACAAGCAGTCATGGAGCTGTGCAGTTCTGGGACTGCTTATTGCCCTGCCAGGTAGGGTTCAGGGCAGCCAACAGGGTAGAGATGGGAGAGTTGTAGCCAGTTGGGATGAGTCGAAGGGGAGGGTAGTCCCTTACCTTTGAAGAACCAAGGCTCAGAGCTAGGAGGGACTGAACCCAGAAAGTTTGGGTTGGGGTGGCTCCTTGGCTAATGACTACTGGAATTTGCTTAATGACAGCAACGGGGAGTGCCGAGATTGCTGTCACTAAGAATAAGGTAACATGACGTCCCACTTTACGACCCATCACTTAGCGTCAAATTCTGATGAAATTTTATATCGCACTGTGTAGCGGTATATAAGTCTTAAGTGCTATTGCTATTTTGCTTAGTGGTTCTGAGATCACACCTGCCAGCTCCTTCAGAACCCTGGGATGTAAAAACCATTTGGTCCTGGTGATTTGAACTCAGCTGGAGTGCATAGGTGTCCTGTTGCCAATTTCTTGCCTATTTTGACCTGCGTTCTTATTCTTTCTCCCATGCTGCTGCTTTTGGTAGGCTGAACATATTTTTTTCCCCTTTTGCATGAAGACAAAGGAAAGAAAGTATTAGGCAGTTCTGCTTTTACCCTGCTGCCCATCACCTTCTCACCATCTTTGCCCATTAGTGGGACGATCATTTCCTTGACTTTTTCGTGTTCCTTGCATATTGAAAGGCACTTTCTTTTGGTTATATTTTTATTTTATTTTATTTCTCTTGCAAAATGTAAACTAAACACACGCCTAATATATTGTATATTCTTTCAAATTCTGGCAAATAACAGTATACAATCACCTTTTTTCCTCTCACCTTCACTGTTCAAATACGGAACAAGTGTACTGGCAAGAAATTACATTGGTATTCTGGTAGTGTAGCCAAGCCAGACAGGTCTGCAGCACACTGGTCTATTTTTAGACTGTTGCTTGCCATTTTTATCCAGTGAAAATACTCATCAGCGTCTAGGTGACAGGCCATCAGTTTCTGTAAATGTGTCAGAGCCCTTTCCCTCCCCCCTTCCCCCCCCCAGCATCTTTCTAGTTTACTTTGCAATGCTCAGCTCAAGGCAAAGGGGCAGATTACTTTAGATTTCAATTCATGCAGTAAACTCCCCAATTCATAGTTCTCTAACGTCATGCATTTCATTCATCGTTTTCTATTCACAGCTGCTTACGCATCTCTGCTTATTGTCTATTATGGTTGAATTGTTCTACTGCTCAAACACTGAAGGCATGGGAGGGGCAAATTAATCAATTCAGATGCCTCTGTTAGAATTCGGAATTCAATTTCTTTCCACACATGCATCAACACATCCACAAAATACGCTAAAGTATAATCTCTGTCAATAACTGTAAATAATGTGTCCCCCCCCACAAAGCATATTTGAATGATAGGTACTGATAAAACATCTGTATGTGCAACTTATTAGGTTGAAAGTTTGCTCTATATGTGAGACTAGATTTACTATTTCTGCTTGGGAATGATATTTCAAGGTAGCCCTGAGCCATGATTTCTTACTTGATCATAGTAGTGATAAATTAACTTGAATACAGTATTTAGTGAAATAATCCTCAGTTATTGCTTTGATATTTCTGTATATAAAACATAGGCTATGATAATCAAATAATGGAATTAATGTCTAAAGCATTACATATTAACAGGAATTCTTAGCTATGTACATATTAAACTTAATTTGAGAACAAATTAATATTACTGAGCTATGGCATGGCCACATTTCTATATTGTATATGTGAATAACTATAGATTGATTCATGGGTATAGTAGTTACCCAGTCAGATTTTTAATGTGATCCTCTTGAGACTCTCAAATAGCATGAACATTGACTAGCCCAAAGGTTTTCAATTTTTTTCAGGCTGCAGAATCTGTTAGTTCAATTCTGATACTCCCAAGCAAGAAGCAGAGCTCTGGTGATAGAAAATTGGTAATAAAATGAAAAGTCTTTTTAATGCTAAATTAATGTTTCCAATGTACAAAAATAAAACATTAATTTTGCAATTATTTGAGAAGTTAAAGTTTTAATCAAATAAATACTATGGACATCGGTCTTGTTACATAAAAATGTACAAAATGCCATTGTTTTCACATGGAGTTCTGTACATTTTGTTTTATAATATTCAGTACTTTTAATTTACAAGGTTGCAATATTTGGTTTCCTGATGTCTTCACAATTTTACAGCATTCAGATTACTGTTATGTACGTGTAATACTTGCTGACATTCAGTGTAGAGTCCATTTGGTTTATCTTTTTTGCATTCCAAGTGAAACTAAAGTTGATAAAACTTTTTTTCATATTTCCATTTGTTACTTGGGCTTGAGCCTAATTTATCAAAATATATGTCATAAGAAGCAACAGCAACACTAACAGCCCTGGAATTTATTTCACTTTTTTATTTCTGCTTTTTCAGTACCATCTGCAATTCTTCCAGTTTGTAGCGAGTGATCCATATCTGGAAAAATACATTTTATATCTAATAAAAAAGCAAAGTAAAAATAATATGCACATACTGAGGATATATATCTAGGATGTATTTTTTCCCCCATTGCCTGTCTGAAGCCTCTTAAACACTCATTTTTCTCCTTCCTTTTAAACACAATCCTCATATTTACTCCAGAAGAAGTCACATTCCAAAGGGATTTTGAGACACACATGACTGAACCTGAGCAGCGCAATCCTAAATTTACTAATTTCCACACAGCTCAGTGAAGCTCACAAGGATGCCATTTTGATTATTAAGTAGACTTCTTCATGGCATGTGCATGCACAGATGCACATAAATATTGCCTGCAATATGGAAAGTAAACGGGAAGGGAAGGACTCACCATGATCCTACAGAGTTAGAAATGGATGTCAGAGTTTGGGAGCAGGCAAGGACTTGATGTTATGGATGAGTTATGGTGAAGGAAGACAACCGGCCACCTCCTGCGTGGAGCAGCACTTGCAAACATTGGTGACTTAACAGCAAGTGAGGGGATCAGCAGTTCTGAGCTCTTTGGGTAGCTGAAGGTGTCTGGAATAGACTTGAGCAGTGGTGGGAAGTCTGGAGGTTTTAGACTTGTCTTTTTCACTGGTCATAGTGGTTTGGGCTGGTGAAAATTAGAGTTCCGTATCTAGAAGTTTTATTTGTGATTTGGGGCAGAGGTTTTTAAATTTTCAGGCAGTGGAACTTGTTAGTCTTTTTTTTTTTTTTTATGTATATGCACTTT
>QLTV01000966.1:16840-29180 GCA_003457575.1 Thermophis baileyi | reverse complement strand
ATTCTTTTTTTTTTTTCAACGTAGAACCCCTGATTAAGAGGGAAAGCTCTTGTGATAGAAAATTGGCTACTTTTGAATAAACTTTTTTCTCCCTTAGTTTTTCACAGAATCCCATCAAATTATCATAGAATCTTAGAGGACTGCAGAACATAGTTTGAAAATTTAGTGATTTCATGGTTTACTGTAACTGGTAACCTGAGAATGAAACAAAGACTTCAAAACAAGGATGGGGAACGTCTGCCCAACTAGGTGTGAATATAAAATTCCCAGCATTTAATTAATATGGTTATAATTCAATAAATGTCTGGATGCTTGTTTCTCTTCTGTTTTTGTTAATGTTATATCTAGTACTGTGTGGCCTCAGTTTCCCTTGGAAAGGGATAAATTTTCTTACGTTCCAAAGCCTTTTATAATATTGCAGGGGGTTCTGCCATGCTAGTTTTCTCTATCTAGTTTTATCACTAGCTTTAGGTAGCTTTTGAGTGACTACATGGTTCATTTGTTGGAAGGTATTATTCATACGCTGAAGACATGCCATTTCTCCTATAGAGCTAGTATCTAGATATTAGTGTGTTGCACTGGTTGTCTCCATTTCACCAAGTTCTGTGAAGCCTAATATATATATATGTATGTGTTTTAAAAAAAGTAATCCAACTTTCCATCTCGGTTTGTTAATACATAGCATTAGCACTGAAATACCAATAGAATGTGTTACACATCAAATGTCTCTGCCATATATTTTCACACTCATACTCTGGACATATGTTTTAACTAACACTAGCAGAAGAGCAGCTTGACAAAGTGCCTGTTCTGCTACTTCCTTACAAAAGAAATTGGTTTAGTTAAAAAAAAATTAAAATGGTTTACTTGACAATTAGTCAATAACAAGATAATAAGAGATTAGCTCAATTATAGCAAATAAGTGCAAGTGATACAGATTATACAGAAAGCTTTGGCAACAGTACTATCTGAATCATTGTTATACAAGCCAACCAGTGATCTTACATACTCTGAACTCCCTGGTGATGGATCAAACAATTTTGCAATGCCAGTAGTTAGTTAAAATGATTAAGAAGCTAAGTCTCTTAGGAGCTGGAAAAGCAGAAAAAAAGAGATATATTTTGTCTCCAGAGTAAGGAAGTGAAGTAGTTTGTCCCTTGTATGCTACACTATGCCTATATTAAGGATAAGGTCACAGGTTCATAAAGAAAAACTTTGAAGAACAAGGATATTATCAGCATATACAGTGGGGCAAAAAAGTATTTAGTATTAAAAAACAAAAAAGTATTCTTTCCAAATCAGGCAATGTGATTGTCTGGATTTGTTTTCTCATTTAGTCTCTCATAGTTGAGGTCTACCTATGATGTCAATTACAGGCCTCTCTCATCTTTTTAAGTGGGAGAACTTGCACAATTGGTGGCTGACTAAATACTTTTTTGCCCCACTGTACATTTATAATTGCATAACTTTGCTTCATAGATATTTATTGTGTTGCTTTTATAGAGATCATTTAGACCAAAAAAAGAGTAGCTCCTTGACTATATGTTGCCCCATCAGAAGCTCACAGAGTGTACACAGCTTGTTTTATGTTTTTTTTTTTGCTGCAAAAATGGTCATTGGTAATAAAGAGATGTACAATAGAAAATGAATTTCATACTGTCAAGCACTCAGGTTCAAAGGGAAGACATCATACGTGCATTTTGCTTTCTTGGAAGGATTATAATACCAGAATGTAGACTATAGGACAGTGATGGCGAACCTATGGCACGCGTGCCACAGGTGGCACGCGGAGTCATATCAGAGGGCACGTGAGGCGTTGTCCTATGTCAGCTCCAGCGCGCATATGCGCGCTGGCCAGCTGATTTTCGGCCTTGGGGAAGGCTGTTTTGCCCTCCGGAGGCTTCAGGGAAGCTTCCTGAAGCCCCGGAATGCGAAAAACGGCCCAACGGGAAAACCGGAAGTTCGGAAAAACGCACTTCCGGTTTGGGAGCTTCCTGAAGCCCCGGAGTGCGAAAAACAGCCCAACGGGAAACCGGAAGTGCATTTTTCCGAACTTCCAGTTTGCCCGTTGGACCGTTTTTCACGATCCCAGGCTTCAGTGAGGCCTTTGCGCATTCGTGGGGGTGGGTGGGGGGGTGCATGCGCAGGGGGCAGCGTGGGGGGGTTGTGCGCATGCGTGGGGGGAAGGAATGTGTGGGCACGCGCGCACGCGCACACACCCCCTTTTGGCACGCGGACCAAAAAAGGTTTGCCATCACTGCTATAGGATGATCCAACAGAATTTTAATTGCAGGTAGTCCTGTAATGGTAATTATGACCACAATTGAGCTCAAAATTTCCATTGCTAAACAGGATAGTTGTTAAATGAGTTTTCCCCCATTTTACGACCTTTCTTGCCACAGTTGTTAAGTGAATCACTGCAGTTGTTGAGTTAGTAACATGGTTAAGTGAATATGACATTGACTTTGCTTGTTAGAAGGTCGCAAAAGGTGATCACATGACTCCAGAACACTGCAACCGTCATAAATATATGCCAGTTGTCAAGTGTTTGATTTTGGATCATGACGTTGGGGATGCTGCAACACTCATAAGTATGAAAAATGGTCATAAGTTACCTTTTTCAGTGCTGTTGTAACTTCAAACGGTCATTACATGAATGGTTATAAGTCAAGGACTACCTGAATATTATTAGAGCAAGAAAGTGTGGTGTATTTAGTATTTTTTTCAAGTATCCTGCAGGCATATTTCCATATCAAATGAATGTAGCCATTGCATTATAATTATGAAATCAATACAAAAATATAGTCTAAACTAAAGGCTATGTCCATTAAAATATTAAAATTACACCATGCATATTTGGAAAAATAAAAAGATAATGTCCAGCAGTAGTGGGTTCTAAATCCCGTTGCTACTGGTTTGCTCGTGCGCGCGCCGCTTCTGCGCACGTGCAGAAGCATCCCGGGTGGGTGGGCGGAGCCTCCCGCCGCTGCTACCAGTTCGCCGAACCAGGCCAAACCGGGAGCAACCCACCGCTGGTGTCCAGGCATGAAAATGATAATCTTCTCACACTACTGAAGAGTGATCTGTAACTTGGATATTGTCATCAAGAAGGCCCTAACTTCAGTAGTGGGCACAAGTTAAGGCAGCCTTTCATGTGGATGTTCGTCCTCATCCTATAAAATAAAAGCTAAGCAACTTATTTGATTTGGCCTGAAAACTTATTGAAAAATACTGCAAAGCAGAAGTAAGAACTAGCAGTTCTGAAGCTCATTGCATGTATAGTTATGAACATGGAATGTTATGAATTGCTTTTAAAGTTATGAATTGCTTTTAAAATTTCCAATTAAATTAACCAACTAATCTGCAATCTTTCCCAATCCTCTAGAACAGGGGTGTCAAACTGGCGGCTCCACAAAGGCAAAAAAAGTCACGATACGTCACGTGACGTGATCGATTTTGACACCCTTGCTCTAGAATGTCTGGACATCTGTTGTTTTTAGTTTTGGTTCCAAGGTGTTTGGGAGTCAAGCTTATTTCAGCCTCTATGGTTCATCCAAAACCTGCATCAATATAGCTTCAAGTAGGAGTGGGAAGTCAGGGCCAGCTATGACAAATATTCCCTTATACAGGCATTATTTTATTTGCACTTCTCTTGGTCCAGCTTCCTAAACTTTACATGCTTGTGTTCTTTTAATATAAAATCCACGATGTCGTGATTCTTTTGCACAAATTTTATGATGTCATGATATCTTTGCATAATTTATGTGTGGGAAACATAATGAACAAAAGAAAGATAAGGTGCAAAGTCTGAAGGTGTTCTGTTACACTGTGAATGAAAAAGACATTTTAAAAAATTCACATTTGTGTCATTTCTGTAACAGGTTTTTTTGGGGGGGGCTTCTCTTGATGTAGTGTATTGGTACTGACATTAGCTTGCAGGGTCTGCACACTTACCTTCTTTGTTCTTACTAAAATATGAGTTAGCATATATTAGACACCATTAGCTTTCACTTCTAGGGATTTCAGTAGCTTCTAAATTTGGCACTGCTAAGCTGATGCTCTGTTGCTTGAATCAATCGGGGCTGCTATTTTTAGCAAGAAAGGAGAATTGAAATAGCAATTTGCTTTCCATGTAATAGACCCCAAGAGGAATATTGATGCAAGCTCTCTGTCATTGCATATATTTCCCCTCCCCAAAAGCACCCAGACAAAAGACAGCTGTCAAAGCTTACTGCAGCATTAATCAATCAAGTGTTTGTGCATTAAGTGTTCAAGGGGCAAAAAGGCATGAGCTGAACCAGTTTCAAGTAACTAAGCAGTTTGTATAATGCAGGTAGTGGGTAGAGGGCAAACTTCAAGTGTTCCTATAACGTGCTTTTTGATTTTGATATATTATTAATAAAAATAAATTCAGTAGGCTAAAATGACACATATTTTAACCAGCTCAAGTTAATTTTTCAAAATCCATTTATGACTGCAGAGAATCTTGCAGTCATACGGGTCAAGTGCCAGCATTAAATTACCATATTTTTCGGAGTATAAGACGCACCTTTCCCCCCTAAAAGAGGGTGGAAATGTTGGTGCGTCTTATACACCGAATACAGCCATTTTTGGCCTCCCCAAACCCCACCCCTGTGTCCCATTTTTGCAAAAAATGGGCCCATTTTTTGCAAAATCGGGGTGCGCAAAGGGTTTGGGAGGCCTGCAGAGTGCTTCTGGAGGCTGGGGAAAGGCAAAAATGCCCCCGTTTTTGCGAAAAACAGGCGAAAAATGGGCCATTTTTTTGCAAAAACAGTGTTTTTGCCTTCCCCCATCCCCCAGAAGCACTCTGCAGGCCTCCCAAACCCTCTGCACGCCCCGTTTTTCGCAAAAACGGGTAAAAACGGGCCCATTTTTGCAAAAAATGGGGCACGCAGAGGGTTTGGGAGGCCTGCAGAGTGCTCCTGGGGGCCAGGGAGGACAAAAACTTTTTTTCCATACTTACCTCTTCAAAATCTTGGTGCGTCTTATACACCAGTGCATCTCATAGTCTGAAAAATATGGTATTTAAAGGCATTTTCCTTGCTTTCAAGTGAAGGACTTCAGTTTAATGGTGATTTGTGGAGGAAATATTGGGATATTTTCCATAGTGGGTGGAGCTAACATCCAAGAATGGGATGACACCGTCCCTTCAGCCAATGAGGACTGAGCCTGTCAAATTGTATATCTTCGTCCTCCTGCCTTAATTCCCCCTCTTTGACTCAGTCCTCAGGCTGAATAGGACGCGTGTTTTTACTGCTCCCATTCTTGTGAGGTGTTCTCCACCATATCAGTCAGCGAGTTCTAATCATGTGTTTCTCCCAAGCTGATCTATATTTCATCCGGAATTGCTGGGTCGAGTGCGGTGTGGGCTTTGGTTCTCACCGCTTGTCGAGCCGAGGGCCATCGGTCATAGGGGGGGTTTCCCTCCCGATTTCGGCCTCAGGAGCTTGCTCCGCCCATTCTTATTCCGGCTCTAACGGAGGCGTAGCGGCCTGGTCACGACAGCACTTCACCTGATCACAGCCGACGCTTGCTGTCAGAGCTTCGTGGTTTCCTTGCTGTCGTGCTCGTGTGACCAACGACCAGGGGAGCTTTGCGCTCCGTTGCCGCTCGGCTAGGGGGTGACAGCGCGGACTGCAAATCGCCGCAGGAGCTATCGTGCTCGAGCGGCTTGCTGTCATCTGCCCTCCGGCATAGGGGTTTTGGCCCCACAAGCTGGCATTCGCTGCCTGTAATATCAGCATTCTCGGAGCCAGCTTCGTTGCATGTTATCGGCCCGACTGATATTGAGCCTGTCAGCCCTCCTGCCTTAATTGTAACGCAGGCACGAACGGAACAGCGGTGGCCATTTTGGATTGGCAACATTGTGAGACGGGGCCATTCTGTGAAGTGGTGGGCATCTTGAGTGAGGCGGTGGCCATTTTAAAACAGCCAAGGCCGTTTGAGTGAAGCGGTGGCCATTTTGAGTGTGGTGGTGGCCATTTTAAAACAGCTAAGGCCGTTTGAGTGATGAGGAGGTCAATTTCGGCTCGTTATTCCCTGCCGCTTTCTATTAAACCTAAATGGTGGAAGATGGCAGTAAACGACATAAGAGCTGCTCTGCTAAAAGGCAACCTAAGCAGGTGGCGGCCTCGGTCTAAGAGGCCTCTTCTGAGATGGTCAGGTCTTCCTCACATAAGGAGAGGACCCACAAGCAACATCCCTCTTCTGTCGACCTTCCCAAGGTCTCCAGGGCAACCCAGAGGGATGAGAGCCGCAGGGCCAGGGCGCTTGACAAAATTTGCGCCAAGACCAGCCGCAGCGGCCCAGAGCCTTCTCCGGCTCGCCAGTGTAGTCCTGCTTCAGTGGCCAGAGGCGCTCAGGACACAACTCTAGCTGAGGTGGCTTCCCTGCACCATTCTGAAGCCACGTCCTTGGACAACCCTGATTTGACCATTGCGGACAATGATGTTTGGGAGGTCCCTCCCCATCAAGGGCCTCCTGGGGCCCCATCCATTTCACAGGCCTCGTCGAACTTTACTCCAACGGCCGCTGGGCTTCGGGCCCCTCTGCCAATAACACAGCTTGACTCCACCAACGTGGAGTCTAATAGCAGAGGCTATAAAGCAGGGTATTGAGGCGGGGATTAAACAACTGGCCAGGCCTACGGCCTCCTCTTCTGAGGTGTCCAGGCCTTCTGCCCACGCCTCTACCTCGGGCGATGAACGCGGGGGGCGGTCTTATGTAAGGCACTCCCCTGAACGATCGTTGGGGTCTCAGTCAGATCTGGAAGAGCACCAATTAGATCTGGACCTCTCGGATGACGAGGGGATCGCCCCGGACCCGCCGGACTCGGGTCTGTTTCACCCCGGTCTCTTCAAATCGCTTTTGTTTAAAGCAAAGAACGTGGCCAATCTGGGGTCAACTCCCTCTGAGCTGTACGAGGACAATCCAACTAGGGACCCATTGTTCGAAGAGACCACTCTGAAGCAGAGGTGATACCGCCCCCCCCCCCGCTCTTAGGGACCCATTGTTCGAAGAGACCACTCTGAAGCAGAGGTGATCCCCCCCCCCCCCCGCTCTTTGTGGACGCTGTCCTGCGACAATGGCATTCCCCCGCTTCGGGGCCTTTGCCCAACCACTTGGACAAACGGTACTTTAATGTGGCACCGGACTTAGCACAACATCTCCAAATGCCTCCAGTGGACACCCCTGTGTCGGCGTTGTACTCTTCCAACCACATGCCGGGCAAATCTGATGAGTTGCTACGATCGGAGGACAGGAGGACGGAGCAGGTGCTCCAAAAGGCCCACCAGGCGGCTGCCTGGGCGGTTAGAGCATCCACAACCACCTCCCTTTTTCTCCCGCACGTCGTTGAGATGGCTGAGGCAACTTCAGGAGTGTCTCCCTGTTTCAGATCTCAGGGCCCATCAAGACCTCAATAAGTTGCTGGCCGCAGCCCAGTTCTCGGCCGCTGCCACCCTTCAGTCAGGCTGCTTTGCCGCCAGGGCTATGGGGGCTTCCATAGTGGCGAGGAGGATGCACTGGCTGCGCAGCTGGTCAGCGGACACGCGCCATAAGTGGTATCTGCTGTCTGCTCCTTACAGGGGCCAGCAGCTATTTGGGGAGGCCTTGGAACCCATCTTGATTGAATCATGGGACAAGAGGAAGGTCCTCCCATCTTATTCCCATAAGAGCTCCTTTCAGGGACAAGAGGAAGGTCCTCCCATCTTACTCCCGTAAGAGCTTCTTTCGTCCCGCCCCGTACAACAGGCGCCCATTTCAGGCCGCAGATCTGGGACAAGGATACGGGAGGTTCCAGAACCAGTATGGGGCCAGACAGAGACAGGCCCCGGATAGGGCTAGCAAGGGCAGACAATACAGGTGGTCCTTTCGAGGCGGAGGAGGTCGCCCCTTCCGGCGTGCTAAGTGAATCCACACAGGATCCTCCCATAGGGGGTTGGCTGGCCCTCTTCACTAGCAGATGGGAGGAAATTACTACTGATGTGTGGGTTAGGGAGACCGTGTCATCTGGGCTCTCCCTTGAATTCCTCTCCACCCCCCCCCACCCCCCCGAGGTTTTTCCTTAGATGCCCTGTCTTCCAATCCAGATAAGAGGGTCCTCATGCAGACAGCCATCCAGCACCTGCTGGACATTCAAGCCATACAGCAGGTGCCTGAGGACCAGCTAGGGCAGGGGTTCTACTCCATATTGTTTGTGGTCCCCAAATCCTCGGGCGTGTGGAGAGCTATTCTCGATTTGAAATGCTTGAATTGCTATATCATCTATAAGCGGTTTAAAATGCACACGCTGCAATCCATCTTAAGTGACATTCGGAAGGGGGACCTCCTCACCTCGATCGATCTCACCGAGGCCTACCTGCACATACCAATTCGGCCTTCTCATCAACAATTCTTACGGTTCTGTTATGCAGGTTCCCACTATGAGTATAGGGCTCTCCCATTTGGCCTCTCCTCAGCGCGAAGGGTTTTCACCAAGGGGCTGGCGGCGCTAGCTGCACATCTGAGATCGATACCCGTGCGTGTCCAATGTTACCTGGACGACATACTCATACAGTCATCGTCCAGGCACCAGGCGGTGCAAGATGTCCAGGTAATGGTTAACACCCTCAGACACCACGGGTTCTCGATAAACTTAGACAAAAGTCATTTGTCCCCTACCACCAGACTGACCCATTTAGGAGCCATTGTGGATTCTCTGGAGTGCATGGTGTGTCTTTCCCAGGAGCGGCAGGACAGTATTTTGGAACTCTCTCAACAGGTCCTGATGCAGAACAGGGTCCCCCTGAAACTGCTTTCCACGCTCCTGGGTAAAATGATATCTGCTATACATATTACCCCCTGGGCACAGCTGCACTCCAGGGAATTGCAATGGTTTCTTTTGCCCTTTCAGAGGTCAGGACGCAGCACGTCGGCATCCAAGGTCCTGGTACCATTAAACGTCCGACACTCGCTACGTTGGTGGACTTCGCCAGCCATCGCGAAGGGTTGCTATTTCCTGGAACCCCGCAGACTCACCATCACCACGGACGCCAGTCTGTACGGTTGGGGGGCTCATGTTCAATCTGCCGTAGCTCAGGGCACATGGTCCCCGACAGAGGCGCAGTACAACATAAACAGACTAGAGCTATGCGCAGTCTACCTGGCGCTCAAGCAGCTGAAACATCTGGTGGCTGGTCAGCACGTTCTGGTGCTGACAATGTGGCTGCAAAGGCCCACATAAACTGGCAGGGGGGTACCATGTCCCGTCATCTCATGGACGAGGCCAGAACCCTGGGTCTCTGGGCAGAACACCATCTTCTGTCGATCTCAGCGGAGCACATCTCCGGGGTGACCAACGTGACAGCGGATTGGCTCAGCCGCACCACCATAGACCAGGCGGAGTGGAGTCTTCATCCTTCCATCTTCCAAGCCTTGGTGAGCCGGTTCGGTCTGCCAGTAGTGGACCTCTTCGCCACCCCGGAGAACGCCAAACTGCCCAGATACTTCACCTGATTCCAGACCCAGGGTGCGGAGGGCGCGGATGCTCTCCGTTGCGACTGGCCACCCGGCCTACTGTATGCATTTTCCCCCCCTGCCTCTCCTCCCCAAGGTCATCAGGAAGATCTTGGAGGAGAGGGCCGAAGTACTGCTCCTCGCCTCCCACTGGCCCAGGAGGGCCTGGTTTGCGGACCTGAAATCACTATCAGTCTGCCAGCCCTGGAAGATCCCGCAGACAGGGTCGTCGCTCAGCCAGGGGTTGTTGGTCCACCCGGACCCCCAGTGGTACCGACTGACCACCTGGCGCTTGAGCGGTGCGCTCTAAAGCGCTGCAATATATCTGACAGTGTCATTCAGACCCTCCAGGCCTCCAGGAGGCTGTCCACTGAAAGAATTTATTCGGCCACCTGGAAAAAATTTTGTTCCTGGTGCTCAACTGCGGGATATTCTCCTGTGGATCTGTCCATTGCCTAGGTACTTGAATTCTTACAGCATGGGCTGAACAAGGGGCTTTCGCCCAACACGATTCGGCAGAAGGTGGCGGGGCTCGCTTCTGTTTTGTGCTGCGGTTCTCTGGCCTCCTTGTCACAACATCCCCTCTTGCGCAGGTACTTAAAAGGGGCTGTAAACCTGTGCCCGCCCGTCATCCATCGGTACCCGACCTGGGACCTTTCGAAGGTACTCCTTTCGCTGACGGGGGCCCCCTACGAGCCCTTGAGGACCACTTCGCTCAGCCACCTTACCTGTAAGGTGGCATTCCTCGTGACGATTACCTCCACTTGGAGGATCTCAGAGATCGCAGCTTTGTCTGTCAGGGAGGATCTCTGTATATTTCATTCTGATTGAGTAATCCTCCGGCTGGACCCTATGTTTGTGCCAAAAATAAACTCCTATTTTCACAGAGCACAGGAGATTGTCCTTCCTAATTTCTGCCCCAATCCTTCTCACTCATTAGAGAAACAGTGGCACACCCTTGATGTTCATAGGGCCCTAAAGATATACCTCAAGCGTACTTCCACACTACGCAGAACAGAGGCGCTTTTTGTCTCCTTTCAACCCACTTCCTTGGGGCAAAAGGCGTCCTCTACTGTTGGGCGTTGGCTATGTAGCGCCATAGCGAGGGCTTATGACCTGCAGTCCTTGCCGCGACCGGCTAGAGTGACAGCGCACTCAACACGCAGTGCAGCGACAACGGCGGCATGGTCCACGCAAGCGTCCATTGAGGAGGTCTGCCGGGCGGCGACTTGGGTTTCACCAACTCCCTTTATTCGCCACTACAAAATTGACGTTTTTGCGTCGGCTGAGGCGGCATTTGGTCGCAGAGTTCTGCAACGTGTAGTACCGCTGATGGGGGAAGCCAGCCAGACTTAGCCCTCCCATTGGACAGACTGCTTTGGTATGTCCCATTCTTGGATGTTAGCTCCACCCACTATGGAGAAGGGGCGTTGGTCTTACCTGATACGCCTCTTCTGGTAGGGTGGAGCTAACATCCAGTGCCGCCCAAAGTTAGTCTGGTCTGGACTTCGGGACATCAAATTGTTATCTTCTACTTTGTGTTTTGACCTTGGGAGCGACACGCCGAGTCTGTCCATCGTTCTTCGTCAAAGAGGGGGAATTAAGGCAGGAGGACGAAGATATACAATTTGACAGACTCAGTCCTCATTGGCTGAAGGGACGGTGTCATCCCATTCTTGGATGTTAGCTCCACCCTACGAGAAGAGGCGTATCAGGTAAGACCAACGCCCCTTTGTTGTTGTTGTTATTACTCTGGTTTGTTGCCCAATCAACCAGATGTTTAGACTGGATTTGGCATTTTTTATCCACATATCCTTCCTAAGGCAGATGTTGTTTGATGGTATTAAAGGTATGGCAGGATGTAAGCTGTTCTAAGTAAAGCTGCCTTTACTAATTGTGATTTTGTCAATGCTGATGGTGTTCAAGTGATGCTCCAGATGTTTTGGGATTGCACCCAAGGTGCATATTACTGTTAGTACAATCTTTGTTTCTTCTGCTACAATTGTTCTCTTTTCAGGTCTTTGTATTTTGTGATTTTCTCCAATTCTTTCTCTTCTACTTTGCTGTCTCTAGCTACTGCCACATCCACTATCCATTCTTTTTTGTCTTTCTTATCAACAATTGTTAGGTCTATGAGGCAGGTGTTTGAATTCTAAAGTCCCAGACATATCTGGCCTTCAGTATGGCATTGCTCTGTTTCTTCGTTCAACAGTGATAGTACTGTTTAACGTTCCGAGGTTTTAAAACATATATTGGAGCCAAACTATCACCAAAGCTGGTTCTGTTTTGGTTTGTCGCATGGTCCAGTTAAAGTAGTATACCAGTGCTCTACATTTTAAACCACCTAAAAAGAAACAGGCCAGGCAAGTCAGATTGCTTTTTCTATTGTGAAATAATGGTGACTGGTTATTTGTGTTAGGGATATTTATTTATTTTATTTATTTTATAAAATTTATATGCCGCCCAACTCCCGAAGGACTCTGGGCGGCTTACATCATAAAAAATAAAACATATAAAAACAATTTAAAAAAGAAAGGGGAAAAAAAACCCCCAACTATATTTAAAATAAAACATTCACACAACCATGCATGGGCCAATCAGAACAACTATTGGCCCCAGGCCTGCCGGAAAAGCCAGGTCTTAAGGGCTTTACGGAAGGCCAGTAAGGTGGGGGTAGTACGGATCTCGGGGGGTAGTTGGTGCCACAGAGTCGGAGAGGCTACAGAGAAGGCCCTCCCCCGCGGGCCCGCCCGCCGGCACTGCTTAGCTGAGGGGACCTGGAGGAGCCCAACCGTGTGGGATCTTACCGGTCACCGGGAGCTAT
>QLTV01000965.1:5738654-5782684 GCA_003457575.1 Thermophis baileyi | reverse complement strand
CTGGGGGGCAAGGCTGAGGGAGAGAAGGGGATAGACGTTTAGACGTTTCTCTGGGCCAAGGCTGAGGGAGAGAAGGGGATAGGATAGGGGAGGATTCTATGGGGCAAGGCTGAGGGAGAGAAGGGGGATAGGATAGGGGAGGATTCTGTGGGGCAAGCCTGAAGGAGAGAAGGGGATAGGCTAGGAGACGTTTCTGTGGGGCAAGGCTGAGGGAGAGAAGAGGAGAGGCCGATCGTAACTACTCATTAATTTTCAAGCTGTAAGTGTCGATTTATCAAGCCTGATCACATAGTTTTGTAGCGGAGCACGGGTATTCAGCTAGTTGTTCTATAAAATTTTAACTGAAAGAAAAAAGTGTTTATTTTTTATATAATACCTTTGAGTACATTTTCTAAGACATGGATTTCTCTTGGGAAAGAAATGAAAGTGTGATCAGAAGGTTATATATTAAAAGAATCACTTTCAAAAACGTTTTGCTGATTATTTTTTTCATTAGCAATAATAATAATATATAATAGTACTCACACCATTATGTCGAAATAAGTTACTTTTATTTGTTTCTTGTAATGTCAAAACCATTAATTGGCTTGAAATTCAAATTGAAAAGTGAATAAAAATATAAACAATCTACAAGTTTTTGTCATTTGTGGAACAGGTGAAAGAATCTTGGTGATTATTTAGGGTAGGAGTGATAACTAGTGTCCCAACGCCTTGAGTAAGGCCACAAATCCTCTCAAAAAAAAAAAACTACTAAATTTCAGTTTTTGATAGGACTGAAATGGGAAATTATTAAATATATTGCGAGTAACCATATTCATTGTATTTAATTGATACAACATGACTTTAATTAAATGTATATCTAAATGAAATCACATTTAGTTTCACTCAGAACATCATCTTTTACTCTCCCTTATCCATATTCTTTAGAATGTAGCCTCTAAAATATCTGATAAGTTTTAAATATAGCTATTCGAGAGAAAAAATACTGCATGCACCTTTATTCACGACAATACAGTATGTGTTGTGCAGGTCCCAGCTGTCAGCATCTTGACAAACATACACCTCACTAGTTCCTATTTTAAAAAAAGCTCCATTAAAGGAAACATGAATGAAGTTTTACCTCAAAATTTTAACAGATTTGTCAACTATTTGGAATTCAAATCAATAAAGGCACTAACAGTGAAATTGATAGGCAGTCCTTAGATCCAATCTAAGCCAAGATTCTAAATGAACAATTAAAAATAGTTGAATTCAATAAGCAGAACAGTACGCATTTTCATTCAGAGATGTCTACAGAGTCAGGTGCACCTTTCAAATAAGGCTCAGAGGTGAACAAGGTTTAGGCCTGCCTAACTTCTAGTATAAGCTGTTATGCTACAAGTTGCCATCTTTCATCTGAGTTTTGCTCACTACTAGAAGTATTCATGAATAATACCTCTATAATTGACAAGACGTCTCTTCACAAAACCTGCCATACTGCCTTCTGTCTACTCTTTGGCTTTCACTGCAACAGCTGTGATGTTCTCTTAGACTGGTCAGATCAATACTAGTGGCTGCAGGTGCAGAATTTGGATCCTTGGAATATGATTTCATCTTGTTAGTGGAATTAAAGCCTTTTGCGGACATTTAGCCAAGTCCAACCTTTAAAACTGGAGCCAGCGCTCATTTATATTGCATAATACTGCATTATACCACAGGCTTTTGATTTTGTTCTGCGTTTTCCTTATTGGCCTACACTGACCCTTACTAAATTCTGAAACTTTAGCAACACAGGACCCCAAAGGTTATCTTAGTTTCAAGTTTTAATTTAACAAAATATATTCTGAATCTCTGAGAATCTCCGCCGGGTAAGGAAGTGTCTCCCTCGTTAACTAGTTATTGTGCCAGCTAATGTCAAGGTATCATTGAGAATATGAAGTTTGTTTCTAATAATAACTTAAAGATTAGGATGTGAGAGACCTTTCATTTTTGTTGAGATTAACTTCTAATATTACAGAAAATTGGAGTTGTTAAATAATCAATCAAAAGGATAAGCTGAGGCATGAATTAATGTAGAATATAATATAATATAAATATTATATTCTACATCTGAGGTGGGTTGCTGCCGGTTCGAACCAGTTCTTTAGAACCGGTAATGGAAATTGACCGCTGCTCGCCGAACCAGCAGCAAAGGCTGGCGGTTCACGCTCCTGAACCGGTCCTCCGGTCACCACAGCTTGAAAAATAACCCTCTGCGCATGCGCAAAGGCTCCTGCGCATGCGCAAAGGGTCATTTCTGGGTGTCTTGCGCGGTGTGATGGGGTGCATGAGCGAAGCGAGCGCACGTGCGCAAAACACGCACTTCCGTCGCAATCAGAACTGGTAGGGAAGGTAAGTGGAACCCACCCCTGTTCTACATGATATCAATATTTCATTCCACATCAGATTTAGGAAACATTCTTTGGATAAAATCTAAATAAAGCAAAGAACAAAATTCTGTCAAAATCCCAGTTTGCTTCTTTTACTTTGGGTCACAAAGAACCCACTGATCATTGCAAATAACCTAATAAAAAGTTTGGCTGATACTGGAGTAGGTTCACCGTACAAAATTGCTTATAGAACAATGGTCTGTATGGGAGAACTGTCAGAAAGAAAGATCCCAAACAATCTTCCCAATGAAGACTTCACAGAATGAAAAAGTAAATTTCCGAATGCCCAGTCTTGAATATTATAGAAAAATCTGAAGGCAGATCTCAAGCATGTGGTATGTGCAAAAAGACCTAAAAAGTATTTCTGAGTTTAAAAAAAATAATCTTCTCTAGGGATGAGTGGGAAAATACTCCAAAATCAATGATTTTTAGCTGCCTATGAGAAATGTTCAGAAACTCTTATTTCTATCAAAGAGGTATTAATAAACTACTGACTGGAAGGATCTTTTGCACTTGCCATAAACAACATTTTCTTATTTTGAACTTGTCAACTACACATAAAAGTAAATGTTCAAATCTGCAAAACTATTTACTAAGACTGTATTACTACTATTCTTCTCATCCTTTCTATTACCTATCTCCTTTTCTACTTATGACTATAACCTTGTTGCTTGTATCTTTACGATTTATATTGTTTTATTTAGTTTCCTAGCATGATTTTAATTGCTTATTTAGTATCCTATGCCTATCACTAAGTGTTGTAACTTATGATTCTTGATGAATGTATTTATGATGACTATGATCATGATTTATCACTTATATCTTTTATGTACACTGAGAGCATATGCACCGAAGACAAATTCCTTGTGCGTCCAATACACTTGGCCAATAAAGAATTCTATTCTATTCTATTTTCTATTCTATTCTATTCTATTCTATTCTATTCTATTCTATTCTATTCTTTTCTCTTTTTTCTTCTCTATTCTCTTTTCTTTTCTATTCTATTCTATTTTCTTTTCTTTTTTCTTTTCTTTTTTCTATTCTATTCTATTCTATTCTATTCTATTCTATTCTATTCTATTCTATTCTATTCTATTCTATTCTATTCTATTCTATTCTATTCTATTCTATTCTATTCTATTCTATTCTATTCACTTCATCCCTGTAGGGATGCTGTCAGCTACAGCTCATTTGGAGTTTCATTGAAACAGCATTGTCCAGGGATGCCTAAACTTCCACATTTAGTTGAAAATACAGATAGCATTAATAATTAATAAACACATATGGGAAGTCAATCTCTGAAGAGAAATGAAACTGGCTCACTATGAAACAGACAAAAGAGCATTTAAACAGGTACCGGCATAATTTCAGGCCACGATGCTTTAATGAAAAATCTTTCTAGATACGGTTCATTACAGAAGCTGTCACTTTCTTGCTTCTGCCCTTTTTTCATTCTCTCTTTGTGCTTCTGAGCCTTAAAGGTTGACAATTGATGCACCAAGATCTTTTGTGTGTCAGAGACAGGAGTTGCTTTTATGCTTCTGAGATGACAGCATGAAAGAGAGATGATGTGAGAGAGGTTGAACTGGCTCACTCAGTGCTGGAGATCTTGCTTCTTTCATGCCTGCTGCCCAAGAATATTCCTTGCAACACCCAAAGCTCCTAAAAGTTCCACAGTGGCAAAATGGAAGAAACAGTGCAAATGTCACAGTCTGCTCTTTTTTCATTAATAGCAGTCTAAGATGATGGTAATTTAAAATGGAAAATGACATTATAGGGCAGTGATGGCAAACCTTTTTTTGCTCGGGTGCCAAAAGGGTGCGCGTGTGCGTGCAATAGTGCGTGCGTGTGCCCACACCCATAATGCAATGCCCTCCCCCCCGTGCATGCATGCACAACCCCCCCATGCTGCCCCCCCGGCCATGCGCGCAGGACTCACTGAAGCCTCCGGAGCCTATGGATGGGGAAAAACGGATTCCAGCTGATTTTTTGCCTGCCGGGGGGGATGTCGTTTTCGCCTTCCCCAGCCTTCAGGAAAGCCTCCGGAGCCTGTGGATGGCGAAAAATGGACCCAACGGCCCAACCGGAAGTTCATTTCCAAACTTCCAGTAGGCCCGTTGGGTCCGTTTTTTGCCATCCATAGGCTCCGGAGGCTTTCCTGAAGCCTGGGGAAGGCGAAAACGACCTTCCCCCCGCCCTCTGGAAGGCCGAAAATCAGCTGGCCAGCGTGCACATGCGCGCTGGAGCTGACATAGGGCAACGCCTCGTGTGCCCTCAGATATGGCTTCGCGTGCCACCTGTGGCACGCGTGCCATAGGTTCGCCATCACTGTTATAGGGTATGGAAATAGTATTTTGTCTCTCTAAGCTTTGTTTTGGATGCATTATGTAAATGAAATGTTTTGTACTGGCTTCAGAGCCCAGGCGGCAGATTTTTCTAGTTACGGTTTGCCAGAACTAGAGAGAGTTTGCCAGAGAGAGAAAGGATTTGCAGCATATTCAGTATACTCTTTTCTATGGCATAAAATATATTTTCTTTAGGGGAAAAAAAATAGCACAGGAGAACATGTTTAAAAATATCCGCTACTATGACTGGAGTCGAAATTGCAGTTTTCTGTACCTGTGGGGGCCCACATGTGGGGGCATAAAAGGGGGGGCACATTGTGTGGAACACTGCTACGAAATGGGTCTACCCATGTGACATACATGACAGGCCTGGGTGTTTCTACTTATATGTTTTGGGGCTTCTTAAAAAAAAATTTCTTTATGTTTTTAAAAAGCTTTGTTTTTGTCTGTTTCCTATCTCAAAGCATAGGAGGGTGACTATGCTATCAGTTTGCAGCATCTGTGGCTAATTCCAGGACTTCAGATGCCTCCTCCCTACTTGTATGAATGTTAGGAGTGTTGGGAAGAATAAGGGCTGAAAAGGGGTGGCCCCATCCAGCAGTGGGTTGCTACCGGTCCGGTCTGGTTCTACGAACCAGTAGTGGTGGTGGCGGGAGGCTCCGCCCTCCTGCCCCGGATGCTTCTGCGCATGCGCAGAAGTGGTGCGCACACGCGTGAACCGATAGTGATGGGATTTAGAACCCATCACTGGCCCCATCATTCTGGGATTTGGCATTGCTCTGATGCATATATAATGCAACACATTATTTTGGTTGTCAGGAATTTTTCAGACAAAATATTTTAATTCTACACTCCTGCCTTAAGGTAAAAAGTGTCTTGGAAAATCCAGTAATAGGTCACTTGTGCCAGTTCTACTCTTCTGGTTGGAAATAATGCACAAAGCAAACTGCATTTTGACAGTGATATTAGAGTCCTCAAACTGGCAAAGTTAAGTGAATTAAAAGACATTCTTAGTGTTTGTTTTCCTAATAAGTCAGCTGAAATAGCTGAATCAAACCAGATTTTCTAATAGAAGAGATACATAGTCAGTTTTGGTGGGTTTTTTTTTAAACTTACCATCATTAGCTATGATTCCGCTTACTAATAATATTATTTATTTGTGAAATTGATATATTTTCCTCCAAGGATACAAGGGACACAATTCTCCATCCACATAGAATTCACACAACTATTTTGGATGGTATCTATAAAAGAGAAAGTATGATTTTTATGCCATGAATTATGCTCTGAGTACATTTAGATCTGGTTCTTCAATTATTAACACTCTGGCCATTATGTTTTCTACTACATTTCTTACTTTGTGCTTTAAGTTCTTGGGTGACAGAAGCTGAGGGAGGAAGAACACTTTATTCAGTCTGTGCCACACAGTAGGACCTAACCCTGAGCTAACTTGTTTCCCTCTGTCCCATCATTTTTTAAATAGTGCTTAACTCTCTGTCTCTGCTTACCTTGGTCATGGTTATGATGCATGTGAAGCAACGTTCAATGGATTTCTTTTCATCCTCAAATGTCTTTGGTTGTATGAGGCAAATGTGGCTTTACCTGGACCACCATAGTATCCAAATGATGGATTCAGAGGAGAGGGAGATTACCCTTTTCTTCTATGACAGAGACAAGTCCTTGAGTGGTGACAACAGTACAGGTGCTTTCTTAGGCACGTAACTGTCTGTGGCCTTTCTCAGCGTACAGTACAACCATTTCTACACTTTCTCCCACTTCTCTTTGATCCTACAGGAGAGAGGAAAAAGAAGATAAAACATATGTGAATTCAGTCAACGCAACTGTATTTTGGTCTTCACTCCAGGCAGAATAATGTGTACTACCTATTCTGCTGTGACAGCAGACCTGTCTAAAAACGAACAAGTGCATCACTCCATTTTTCCTGTCAATGATAGACATTCTTTAACAATCAACAATGCTTTACAATAGTTGGCATTGCTAGCTTTGTGATTTATAGTATTTAGTAAAGGCACATTAAATTATGACCTGTTCTGATTTATAGCATGGTATCAGTATAGAAATTTTAGAAAAAATAATAGTTTCGAGTGAATTGCTGAGAGTTAATTTTGTACCTTGTATTCAAGCCATCTAGAGGAGAGAAAGTTTTAATATATTAGTGTGTGTGTGTGTGTGTGTGTGTGTGTGTGTGTGTGTGTACATATATATATTTACAGCCTACAGGTGGTTCTTCAGCTTGGTGCTCAAGACTAATGTTTGGGTTACACAGTTCTAAGGGAAAGTCCTATCTAGTTAGTTTTCCACAGCAGGGGCCAAAACATGTTTTCCAGATGTAAGCAAATGTAACCATTCCAATCATTCTTTACTCCGGCCATTCTGTCTGGGGTTACCGGAAGCTGAAGCCCAGAAACAGCTGCTGATTTCTCATTCTTGCGTTGGAAAAAAAAAAAAAAGAATCTTTGTTGCATTTGAGAATTGGAGCCATAGAGCCAAGAAATGAGAGGCTTGGGAATGGAACGATCCATTTTGTAAACAAAACCCAGGTGTGAGAAAAGTTCTGCAAGTAATCTATCAGAAAAGAGCAGGAAAAAATAGTTCAGCATTTAAATCTTGCAGCACAAATAGAAATACTACTGGATTCCTACTAGTTAGAAACAATAATTTCAATATTTCAATAATTGCTTGATTCTGTAATGAAGTATCTTGTCTAAGAGTCCCAATTTCCTCTGAGAGTGCCAAGTTCCAGTAGGAGGATTATTGCAAAGGGCAACTATTTGACACTGCATATTCTGAGACATCACCGATATGACTACTTTCTACCACGATTTGCTGATAAAATCCCTCAGATTCACCAAAGATCCACTGGAGTCTATGATGGAGACTTCAGCAAAGTCTGGCTAGTTTAACTGGAATTTCTTTTACTCTGCAGATTTCAGTGAAATGGACAGGATGCTTGCTAGTATGTCTCCTGCCACCTGGTAGTTTGATTAGTACTTCTCCTGGTTTTTACAGAAGATAGGGATGTGTAGTCAGCTCAGCCTGGGAGGTGATCTTTGGGAGGGGGCGCCTCCTACAGCCTTGAAAGAAGCACTGCTGCTCACCCTTCTTGAAAAGTCCTTTCTTGATTCGGCTATATTGGAGAACTATAATGCTGTGTCTAACTTTCCCTAGGAAGAGGGTTAAGATTATGTTTTTGGTGGGGATTTGAACTTTAGATCATGTTGGAGGTTTCAATCCTCATTTTATCAGTTGGGCATGAGACAATACTGTATTGGTCGTGATGGTTGTTGATTTTTTGTCAGTTTCTACGGTAATTGTGGGGAATTTGTTTCTTCTGCAGGGGTGGGTTCCGGTTTTCGTCGCTTCCGGTTTGCTCAGTGGCGCGCCACGTGGGCACGCGCGTGCTTCGCGCATGCGCAGTGCTAAAACAAAGCTTCGGCGCATGCACAGAAGCAAAAAACAAGATGGCGCCGCCTACGGCACTGGCGAAACAACTGGCTCAGGGGCGTGGCCAGGCTGCCGTTACTGCCGGTTCGGAGAACAAGTCCCTATTTTTACTACCGATTCTATAGTACCGGTCCGAACTAGCAGGAACCAACCTCTGTTCTTCTGGTCCTACTAACTTTTAGTCTCCTTTCCATACCATCGACAATTGTATTCTTCTGGACTATTTTCAGAGTTTAGGAATTGTGAGAAGTATCCTCTAGTGGTTCCTTTCTTTCTTAATGGATGATTCAAGTTGGTGATGCACATGGGGGTATTCCAGTAAAATGCTATAAGGCTCAATTTTCTCATACTCCTTAATATCTACAGGAAGCCACAGAGAGACACTATCATTTGTTCAGTGTGTGGTATCATCAATATGTTGTCAAGTATCATCAGTATGTTATCACTCTGGGCTGCTCCAGCAATGAAGTCCAAGACTTATCCTGATGCCTAGACGCTGTTAGGTTTGGGATGGGGAAAAACACACAGCAATTGAATCCAAGCAGAATGGAGCAGCTATTAATTCAATGACGTTCTCTGCTGCTCCTCATGTTATTTCTTGAGAATGTTAACGTTATTCCAGAGGGACTCGGTCAGGGGTGGGTTCTAACTTACCTCGCTGCCGTTTTGCTTCCTCCCGCGCCGCGTGGCCGCGCCTCGTGCAATGCCGAAAAATTAAAAAAAATCCCCCCCCAAAAAGCCAAAATCAAGATGGTGATGCATGTGCAGTGCCGGAAACTCGGCTTCTGCGCATGCGCAGAAGAAAAAAAAAATCCCCCCAAAAAATTTTTTTAAAAAAAAAAAAATTCCAAAAAAAAAAGATAGCGGCGTCCACAGACCGGCACCGACCGAACCGGATCCGTGACATCACCAGCGGGTTGCTACTGGTTCGGGCAAACCGGTCCGAACCGGGAGGAACCTACCTCTGGACTCGGTCTGTAACTTGGACTCACTGCTGCTGCTGGTTGGGCAGATGAAGCTGTGGCCGAAAGGACTGTTCTCCAACTTCAGCTAGAGCCTTGATTGCTTTGGAAGCAGGGGAACATTGTGATAGTGACTCATACTTACATCACCCATCCCAGATCTTCAACGTAGACCAGATTAGGAAACAAGAGTTATGAATGCTAATTTTACTTTTATTATAAGGTTACAGGAGCAGAGTCCTGAAAGTCTGAATGCAATTCCCCCTTCCATCTGTTTATCTTCATAAGAACTAGAGAGGATCATGTCTGAGACATAGTTCTGCGCTAGACTCAGCTTTCTATTGTCTGATAGCTCTTGGTTTCAGCTCTTTCTCCTGTACCTTACAGTTATGCCTACTGTCCATTACTTTCCACCATGCTAGATTTCTGCAATTCACTCCTTATGGGGTCATCTTTAAAGACCACCTGAAATCTACAAATGATTCAAATCGCAGTTTTTCTCCTTCCATTAGAATCAGCCCACCCAGTAACAACATCTTGAGAACATTTGCCTGGAGTTTCTCACTGTCATGAAATCAGGGATTGAGGCCAGTTTGATTAGCCTTAATATTTCTGACCTTCTGCAGCAAGCAAAGAACTTTCTTCTTTGAGTTAATGGAGAGAAAGCCATAGGAATGTATATATCTGACATCAGTACAATCGAGCAGGTTCAGAAATATTTTACGAGAAAAGTCTTGCACTCTTCTGTACACAATATAATTCCCTATGCTACTAGGCTCGAAATTATCAGTTTGGATAACTTCGAACTGCATCTCTTGTGGTCAGACTTAGGTATTGCATACAAAATTATATGTAGTAATGCTTTTACCTGTAAATGACTTTTTCTGTTTTAATCGAGGTGGCACAGTGGTTAGAGTGCAGTACTGCAGGCTACTTCAGCTGACTGCTAGCTGCAGTTCGGCGGTTCAAATCTCACCGGCTCAAGGTTGACTCAGCCTTCCATCCTTCCGAGGTGGGTAAAATGAGGACCCAGATTGTTCGGGGCAATATGCTGACTCTGTGAACCGCTTAGAGAGGGCTGTAAAGCACTGTAAAGCGGTATATAAGTCAAAGTGCTATTGCTATTAATCGCAATAATATGCGCGCGAACAACCGCTTGAAACTCAATGTAAATCGTTCTAAACTTGACTGTAAAAAATATGATTTCTGTAATAGAGTTGTCAAAGTCTGGAATGCTCTACCTGATCCAGTTCTCTGAGCTACAAATTTTTACAGTTTCAGTCACAAATTGACTTCCGTGGACCTTACTTCATACTTAAGTGGTCAGTAGAGGGTGGCGTGCATAAGTGCACTAACGTGCCTATCGTCCCTGTCATTGTATTTTTTTCTTTTATTCTTGTTCTCATTTTTGTTTGACAAATTCTAATAAACAAACAAATAAATAAATAAATAAATATGTAATGACCCAAGGAACTTGTTAGTATTAGCAGTTGCATTATATTTGTCCTTACTGTACCATAGCTGTTTTCCTTTGATGTTTCTGTACATCAAAAACTGTTGTACAGAAGATTACAGAATTCTCTAAATTAAATACATACACCTTGTCCTTTTATCTCCTGAAAAGTTTACTCCTGTAAATATTTCTATATATAACTAAGTAAGCCATGTCTCTTGCTCAGTTATCTTTACACATATGGTATTTATGTGGTCATAAGCCCAAGCAGGAGTTTTATCTTGCTTTGATTTATTATTTGTCATTCGAATGTGTGACATGCCAATGAGCTCAGAGGTTTAGTTCACATGGAGACGATAAATTTGCATCAGAACTGTGCAACTGAGATGGTAGATTTATTTATTTGTTTGTCAAGGAACATTTGTATTCTGTTGCCCCAGAATCAAGAGTTCCCTGACTTATAATAAAAAGTGTAAGAGCTTGTTTTCATTCGAATTAATCATAGTGCAAATTATCATATTAAAATATATTATTGATGTACATCAAAGTGTAGTTGCTTATTGATTTGTATATCATTACAGTGCTAATTTCTTTGAGGTTCATTACTTCTGGTCAGTGGTCAGACTACTCTTCTCCAATTGCTGATGGCCACAAGAAATATTGGATTACAAATCCCAACTTGGAATTCTGAGATAGTCCAATATAGCTGGAGTCCACCAGATTAGGAAAGACTGGAAGTAAATCATGCATCCTAGTTCTGAGTTAGATTGATAATCTGACCCAATGTAAAATAGGTTAGGTTCATGTGTGGGACTATCTTGAATTCTTTATAAATTGGCCTGAGATTTTTCTCTTTATTGTGATTTGGCTTTGACAACTCAATACCCATCTGGAGGAGCAGTAGGCAATTACTTTAGTAGGCAAGTACTGCCATCTCATCAGTGCCCACTTACAACTAAGAGGCCCTAAACACTAACAAATTCACTAAATAGCAATAGCACTTAGACTTATATACCGCTTCACAGTGCTTTACAGCCCTCTCTAAGCGCTTTACAGAGTCAGCTTATTGCCCCCCAACAATCTGGGCCCTCATTTTACTGATCTCAAATCATAAACTTTTATGATTTGATGTAAATGTATCTGATAAAATGGACTGTTGTCCCTGAAGGAGGATAGTACAATAAAGTGTTAGCTGTTGAGGTGCCATGCTCCTTTTGTTATTTGGGCTGAATAAATGGATACCACTTGAGAAACTTTAAAGGGCACATTTTAAGCTTGCAAACTGATAATGAATGACTTCTCTAAATGCGTTTTTCCCCATTACTGTGCTGGAATGCCTTGAGCTTGTAGAAAGCTGCTACTGGCATGAAATTTACTGTATCCATTCCTGTTTTCTTTCCTGCCTCTATTTAATTTGCTCCTGTCCCCAGGCTTCTCTCTGAAAAGCCTAACCAATTGGATACATCATGTATTAATTTTAGCTGAAAATGTGAAATGCTGTCTTGGAAGTGCTTGGTGGGTCTCCATATACCGTAGCTTAGTGGTAACAACTGGAGGCCTACACAGTTGGCGAGTGCAGTGGCTATGCTGGCTAGGCAAGATGGGAGTTGTAGTAAAACAGAGCATATAGCGTTCCCATGGAATAGAAAATATAGCATATTTTCTAAACTGAAAGGGAAAGAAGTGTTTAGCTGGAAGGAGAAGACAGGGTGCAAAAGCCAGGGGTGTCACTTGATTTATATCTTCTGCTGAGCCATAATTTGTTTGTGTTGGCTTATCTCATTGTATAAATCCAGGCATTGTGTGTAAAACCATTTTATGGATCAATCTGCGGAATTCACCTCCAGAAGGTTGTGACTGATTTCAGAAATCATTAGCACCATTACTGAGGCCACGTTTGGCCTCATTGTAAGTTATATATGTTGCAAGTATGTTATTACATGGACATGGGGTGGGGTGGGGTGGTCAAATTTCTTGTCCAGAGCTTAGCACATAAATGATTTCTCAGCATTTGGGGAAGAGAATGAGGCTTTGTCGCATGCATAGCGTACAAGATCCTCTACAGCAAGATGAGTCATAGCCTTTACCAATAGCATTGAGAGGTAATGCGGGCAGTGAATGGAAATGGAAAGAGGCAGCCTGGAGCGCTACGGGCTTTTTTGGTTTTGTCTTTATTCCCATTTGTGTTTTCTTTCTGGGAACTTGGGAGTCTCTGCTGAAGAGAGGCTTTGCCAATCCTGAAGTACAGTAGTCGCGAATCTTTGGCGTGTCACAATATGCCCGAATTGGGTGTGTGTGTGTGTGGCTTTCTTACATTTTAAAGCCTTTCTAAGTGGCCCAACGGGACGTACCGTTTTCTCTGTGATATATTTGATGTGGCACGCAGGAGAGAGGAAAAACTTCAACCATTGGGATTTACAGGCAATAACCGTGTTGCCACACCCCTTTTCCTTTACGGCATCCTGGTCTCAACGGCTGTCTGTGTGTGTGTGTGTGTGTTGTGTGTGTGTGTGTGTGTGTGAGAGAGAGAGAGAGAGATAGATAGATAGAGAGAGAGAGACGGAAGATGGGAGGGGGGTTTGGAGAAATGTAAAGCAGGTGAATTTCGCAGCCCGCTCACATGCCTCGGTCTGCATGCCAAGGAGCAGCGGCTTCTTTCTTTTGGAGCTTCTAACAAAAGGCGGCTTCAGTCCCCAATATGATCCTATTAGTCTCAGCGAGTTGAGTCTCGGATTCCTTGTTCCAGAATGACAACAACAGGGTTGGGGCTCAGCGGAGGATTTGTAGAAGGCAGCGGCCGCCAGGGCCGTCCTTAAAGGAAACAGGAAGTGCCGAGAAGTAATAACGCAACGTGCTCGGGGTGGGCAATGGTCCGGCTTGGGAGCGCTCCTTCATCAAGCCTCTGAATCTGGCGCGGGGGTTTATGACATCGCTGTTTCTTGTGAAAGAAACTCTCTTTTCAGGTACAGGATTTCCTGCCCGGAGGGTTCACAATTCGTTTGGAACCTGATTGCAACCGGGAATGTTTTTCCTCCGGCTGCTTTCCCCGCCGGGTATTTAATATCTATCTATCTATCTATCTATCTATCTATCTATCTATCTATCTATCTATCTATCTATCTATCTATCTATCTATCTATCTATCTATCTATCTATCTATCTATCTATATACCGGTATATATAGGAAAGTTGAACAGACGTGACGGTTCTTTCTTGCCTTTTTTTTGTTTTGTTTTTTAACCGAGGGTAGTCTGTCATTTTTCCTTGCGAGGCTTCCTCCACCCCATCGGTGATATATGCATTTGCCTTGATCTTACTGGAGGCGGCATTAAGACCTCAGTTTCAGAGTGAAAGAAGATTCCCAAAGCGGGATTTTATTTCTTTGAAATCGGAGCCTTGAGCTCCCTCGGGTTCCCCCCCCCTCTTCTGTCGAATAGCCGCTTCCCTCCCTGGGTAGGTGCCTGCCGGAGAAGCAGCGGAGGACAAGCCGTGGCAGGATGGAGAACCCACCTAGAGGGGCCCCCTTGACGCTAGCACATCCTCACTGCAGCCCGGGGGCTAATTCTGCTGCACAATGATAGTGGCCGAGGCTACCCTGCAAGTGTCCCAAGCTCCCGGGAAGAAAGGAAGATAAATGGTTTTCGAAGGTCAGTGTTGCAAATCGTATTTATAAGCGGAAGGAAGGAATGCAGGTTCTTCCACCTGCAGAACGGACTTTGGGTCGGGTGGGTTCCCCCCCCCCCCCGCGAGTATCACGTCTCTCTATCCAAGGATGTTACCAGACATTCCGGAGTAACAGTAAACAACATCTCGGACCCAATTCCTTGAGGGAACCTATTAAAGGAAAAAGAGAGTTTACAGGGAAGAATGTTTAGAGGATGCAGGACTTTAAATTGTAGTCTTTGGGCAGGGCACACGGTGTTTCTTTTTTTTTTAGTTCTACAGACTATAGTATTGACTTAAAAGCCACAACCCTAAAGCTGGACACTGCAGCAAAGAAATCTATATTTCAACAGCAGGATTCTAGGTGTGTTTTCTCAGAAGTAAGTCCTGTGATTTTGGTGAGACTTACCACCCCCTGTTCACCCTTAGTGTCATGGAATTGTCATCTTCCTTACAGTTGAAAGGGCAGCTTTGTAATGGCGTTTAATAGCATCCTGGGAGCCTTTGGTTCATAATGGTGTGTCGACATCCACTTCTCTTCTCACGGAGCAAGAAAACAGCACTGCCTAGGACCCTCTTCTCTGAAGTGAGTCAGGGAGCTTTATTTCTAGATGAAAAGTTTGTTTTGTGTGCGGTTATTCTTCGTGTTTTGTCCCTTCTTTCTTGCCAAAAGAAATAAGGAATGCTGAATATGTATTTAAGAAGGAAGAAAAAGCAATATCTGTTTCTAAAGGACAGCATGGCAAAACAGTATGAAGTTTTGCTTTTCCTCTTAAAAACTGATCTAACACAGATGGCAAGAAACTCACTTTTGACTCACGTTTTCCTACTGTCTAAAACGCTGCATATGAAGACACTTTAATTTATACTTGGGATTTATCAAGGGGAATTACTGCCTTTATTTAGGATCAGCTACATAAAGCTATATTTCTTTTATGATATTTTTTTCTTACACAAGCAAATGGCATTAATGGATGGACCTAGAGTTAGAAAAAAATAAATTCTTCAAGTTCAGTTCAACTCCCAGTGACTACCCGGACATATTCCTGCAGTTTTCTAGGGGACAATACAGAAGTCATTTGCAACTGCATTTTTTCAGGATATATATATTTTTTGGACTTCCCAATCTTGCGTACAGAAGGTCTCTCATCCATGTGCCAAGCAGGCCCAACACTGCTTAGCTTCCGAGTCCAGATTTGCTCTGAAGGTGCTAGAACATTTTAGGAAAATTCTGTTCTCTATGCTGGAGCTCCAGAAACACATGGAATATGATATATATGTATATATAAGCATATATATTGAAAACAATTGCAATAGTCCATTACACTAGCTGATGCTATTGTTGCTGTGGAGTGTACCTATGAATACCGCAAGAGATAAAAGTTTTGGATTGATAAAGACTGATGCTGACAGAACTATGAATGTGATGCATGTAAACAATTTCCCATTCAGGAGGCATTCATGGATATGGTGAGTAATTGCTGCATGCTTCAGGAAAGAGCCATCTTTTTCCATCTAAGTCCCACTAAACAAGATCTTGACTATGATTGCCATAAACCCCAGTCAGATTTGGCCCTATTGATTTGGGAATGTAGGAGTCTAACAAACATGGGAGGAAGTCCCTGATTTATTAGCTAAACAATATGGCAATGGATTATTTAACACCTTGGATAAAAATGAATCAGTTTGGAATGGTAAGCCAGATGGAACTAAAATGCATGTGATATAAATCAAGTTTTATATAAACATATGATGTCATTCTGCCTGAATTTGGTACATTTTATCTGTACATGTATATAACTTCAGTGTTTTGCCATTTGAGTCTCTTCCTATAGAGGTATTACACTGAAAGGGCTGCTTAGCTCATAAGCAATTGGATGTATGCCTTTTCCTCCCTTCCCCCCTCTCCCTGCCCCACCCCCTTTTTGCTAGAAAATGCACCAGAATATGAATGATGCTTTCTCTAAGAAATCCTCTACACGTCCTCTTTTTTAAAAATATGTAATATCACTGAAAGATTAAGAATGAGCACTTTGGACAAGTTGCATACTTTTATTTTATTTTTTTAAATCTGCTCTGTAAGAATAATTAAGAAAAGAAGCATTCGTGGCTTAGAAATTTTATGTTTTTCTTTTCTGTTTTCCTGTATAATTCTTATATAATGATATGATTTGCTTGTACCATTTACAGTACTAAATAGCATGCTATAGAGAATTGTCAATTTATGTTTATATACCATACAATACATGCTAGGACCTTTCTCTAGGGACTTCTTGCATCTTTCTCATAAAGAACAACAAAAGCAACATTTTGTTTTTCTTTAAGTATCATACCAAGATTTCATGTATATATTTGAAACTTGGGAAAGAAAGGGCTCTGCATTGCTTTCCTATAACAATTTCTAAAACAATAAAATAAAAGGAAAATAAATTAGATGTTTACATTCTTCAAATGACCCAATTAATAAGGTATTTTGACTTTACTAATTCACGTTTCTTGTACTAAGTATGTTTTTCATCTGTTCCAAAGCCAGACATAACCGTTCGGGGGCAGCATAAAAATCTCAAAATTGTAGGAACTCAACTTTTCCTTTCCTGGTCAGTGACACATCTACGCTTATCTGTATGCAATTTCTTCTTTATCCATATATTTTTCATTTAAAATTTCATTTTTTCATTTAAAGGAAGCATATATGATCAATGACCAAGTCATATTGACAATCCTATTATAAACTTAATTTTTTTCCACATGAGTTTTATTAGTTCTTCCCATTCTTTCCCTCTTCACTATATTGGTTATGAGAAGTAGGTGAGGAGAGATAAATTAAAGTGATGAAATTTTAAACAAGTTGATTTTCATGAGAAAAACTATCTTGCAGACGTTGCACATTACGAAAATGGCCACCTGTATCCTAAACCGATTCTCTTATAGGCTGGTCATAAAGCAGTCTAGATATTTTTGGATAAATGTATTAGCTTGGCACAAACCATTGGCATACCCAAAAGGAATTAAGTGAGCATGGATGATCTTATCATGAAACAACAAGAAGCAGCTGCTTCAGAAAAAAGATTCTAGAGGAAATACTAGTTCCATATCTCCAGTGTAAGCTGTTGAAAGGAGAGGGGAAAAGAAGACCACTGGAACAGAACAAGGTGCAGGGACAACTTAATATTTCAATTCATGTCTAAAGCAACCATCATGGAAGAGAGAAGCATTCATACCTTATATTAACTAAGAAACAAGATTCCCAAGGTAGTTGTATGAATTAGCTCTTTAGATCTAACCAGACAAGCTAAACAGGATTACATTTAGATCCCAAAGATCTTCTTAGGCCCAGAGTGGAATAGGAATACGTGACATCAATCCTGAAGACTGGCAGCAATATGAGACCTCGGAATGCACATGGCTAGGTATAGATACTGGGAACCAAACCTTCTGTACTGAGGTGATTATTTGCTGGTCTCCCTTTAGGCCAGTGGTTCTCAACCTTTGTAATGCCGCGACCCCCCCACCCCGCCCCCTCCCCATGCGGGATGAGGTGACAAAGGGGGCGTGGCACCCGGGGTGAAATGCTCCCAGTTCGGGCTTGCCTGCAGGTCGCCGAACAGCTGATAGCAACAGAAGCGGGAGACTTCGCCCGGACGCCGCCATTTGGGTTCTTTTACCCTCTGCGCATGCGCAAAGCGTTCTGCGCATGCGCAGAGGGTAAAAGAACCCAAATGGCGGCGTCCGGGTGAAGTCTCCCGCTTCTGTAGCTACCGGCTGTCCGGCGACCCGCAGGCATGGCTGAACCGGGAGCATTTCACCCCTGCAAGTGACGGTGGTACCAAGATGGTGGGCTAACGCGTGCGGCGACCCCTGTGAAATGGTCATTCGACCCCCAAAGGGGTCGCGACCCACAGGTTGAGAACCGCTGCTTTAGGCCAAGGGTATAAACTGTACGCTGGGGGAAAAATGGTCCCCCGACTCCTTGCCAAAGTGAGGTATGTGTATCTATATGTGTTAGTGTGAGACAGGTTGTAGAATATAATGGGTGCCATTTGATCCATTAAAGCCCCGGGAGCCTCCAAAGACAGATCTTACTCCTGCATGCATTGGGGTTATCCTATATGTTGTGGAAAGCCTGCTGTGGCTCTTGGGCTGCACAGAATATGTGCAGTATTAGCATCCCCCTTTTCCTTGAAAGCAGCCTCCAAAGTCCTTAATACTGTGAGCAACCTCTGCACAAAATGTTGCTTGCTTTAGATTATGCTGATGTTAACATGTATTGAATATAGCCAGTTGTTCCCAGCTTGCAGAGAAGAGAGATCCGGTACCAATGAAGGAATACATGGGTGAATTATTCTATTGTTCGATATTGTTGACAAGATATTTGAGAGTGTTTCACTTGGTATTCGCCTTTATAGATATATTAGTACAGCCCTGTTCTATAAAGATGAGGTTGATTGAGGAACGTTTGCAATTATAGACCAATTATTACCTTCCCTACCGGTTTGCATCGCATCAGAAGTGCGCGTTTTGAGTGCACGCGCTCACGCACACGCCCCTGTCACATCACGCAAATGACCATATGCGCAGAAGCCTCTGCGTATGCGCAGAGGGTTCTTTGCAAGCCGCTTTCAAGGAGTGGCGACCGGAGAACCGGTTCGGGGGCATGTCCACCCGTCCATCGCTGCCGGTTCGGCGAGTGGGGGCAAATTCCCGCCACCGGTACGGGAGAACCGGTCCGAACCAGCAGCAACTCACCACTGTTATAGACAATAAGTGGGAAACCTTGCCCTCAGCCCTTCAAATATTTACTCTTGATGTAGTTCTGCATATTTCTTCATAGCTGAAAAAGATGCTTGTTGCATGAATATTTTCACATGGGAAGGGGAACACATTGATTGCTTCAAGTTCCTCAGGTGCTTGTGATGATGTGACTGTGTAGTCTACACAACTTACAATCCAGTACTATGAAACACTACTTATGACACATTGTGCAAGAAAATAAACAAGAATATAAAATAGGATTATTATTTAAACTAATGGAGAGAGACAGAAAAATAAAACATAGGGGATAGTAATCGAATTGAATGTGAGTCAGCAATGAGTCAGAATAGGACAGAAACCGTATAATTAGCAAAAAAAAAAAAAAAAGTATAGTGCCCAAGAATGAGAATAGGAAAAGACTACTTTGTCCAGCCTTGACACAGCTAAGCATTATGTTAAAAGAGTAAAATCTGCTGTGAAACCTAAGAGAACTGTTACAGACAATTAGATAAAATACAGCAGGTTTCAAAGAACAAGTAGAAGAGAAACACAATGATTGTCAAAACAATTGTCTTGTTGAATAGAAGATGTATTGGAGAGTTTCCTTCTGCAGAGATGTTGAAGAAAAAGTTGTGTCACTCTGTTGCCCTGTAACTGACAAATTTCTTTTTGGATAGATGTATATTTACTGTCATCTACCGGTAGGTCTTTTATCTAGTTAACTGCAAGCTTCAAGAAGAAAACCACAAATTAATCAGCCAGATTTTGGCCTAGCCCTAGAGCTTGTGCAGAGCCAACCTGTATGATTATTTTATGGTTCACTGTGTTGTGCAATCTGACAAAATTGTCAATTTTGTAAACCGTCTCTAAGTTACCCATAACTTTGGTAAATATGTGGTGTGAACACAGTATCTTAATAACTTAGCAAATTAATTTGAAGAGCAATTAGTTTCCTCTTAGAATCTTGACTGTAATCTAATAGATTTTACTAGAAAGCTGAGCTGCCACCTGTGCACAGGATGAGCTTCTGGGTGATTCTGAACAGTCGATACTGTAGAAGAAGGAATTTCTCACCCCAGACAACAGGCTGAAATCCTGTTCGTCTGTAACTATGACGGTGATCATTCTAATTTCCTGTGCATCTGGTCATTATATCTGCTTCGGAATAGTCAATTTCAGTTTTATAGATTAGATTGTAAGAAGGTACTGCTTTATTCCTAATAGATGTGTGAAAGTTTCAGGCTGATTATGCCAAGTTGAGTGTGTGTTTTTGTTCAGTGTTGGCTTTGAACATTCTTTTTAGTGCAAAAGCAGGATTAAAACATTGATTTTAATAAATCAGTAATAATTGTATAATATACCTGTGTTATGGGGCAACTATTAGCCTGTGGGAAGCAAGCCCAGTTTGGATAGAGTAATTGCTTCACAATGGAAACTCAGTTCAGAAATCTGACTGAACTACTTTCAAATAAAATCAAACCTCAGGACTGAATATTCACATGCTTCCAGTATCTATTATAAATAAGTAAATGATTTAGAAGTATATTTTACATGTATTCTGGAAAATGTTATTCCATCAGTCAATGGGCAATTGTGTGTTGAATGTAACCCCAAAGGAAGACTTCTGTTCCTGTCTTTCATACGTGTACTTTATATGTAGATGCTAACACTGAAAGTGGATTGGCTGAAAGAACATTAATTGCAATTTGCGTCAGGTTTTGTGTGGTAGTATTTCAAGGGTCACAGCACAGGCAAAACTCAGGATGGAATAGAAGAGATCAAATAAGGACTGAAGAACAGTCAGAATAAGGACTAAAGTAGCTTAGTTAACCTGTTGCTCAAATTAAAGTGTCACGTATAATTTTAAAGATGATAAAGAAGGAATGACTGTGTCTATATGTTTGATGCTGACTAAAAATTCTGATTCGAGACATATCTGCCTGTTAAGTTAGTGATTGATAGAGAGATGTCATCATCAGCCATTCAGTACTGTCTGACCCTCGGCCACTGGATCAGCACTCTCCATGCCCCTCTATCTCGCACCGCCTCCTTCAGATAAGCCATGGTCATTCTGGGGTCATCCTTTATAGTGTCCAGCCAATGGGTACTGGGGGGGGGCTTCTCCTTTTTCTGCTCATCACTCCCAGCATGATTGACTTTTTGAGTGAGTCAGCTCGTATGATATGACCGAAATATGACAGCCTCTGTTGGGCAATCTTGGCTTCAAGTGATATTTTTGGTGAGGTTTGCTCTGTTTGTGATTTTTACAGTCCAAAAATAACATAGTGAGGCACATTCATTTATTTACTTGATATCATATGTGTCATGATGTCATTGTGCAAATAACGTATGCATGTAAGTATGTATGTATGTATGTATGTATGTATGTATGTACATATTTATTTAACACATTTACACAGTTGCCCATTTTATAACCAACTCTGGGCAATTCCCATAAAAACCATAATAAAAATATAAAACTAAGCGCCTTAAAAACGTTAAAAACAACAAAAATGTGGCACCAAGTCATATAGTCCCTTATCACAACACTTGGGAAAAAGCCAGGTCTTCAAAGCTTTACAGAAGTAGGAGGATAGAAACCTTTCAAACTTCAGGAGGCAGAGTGTTCCACAGGGCAGGGGCTGCCACATTACAATACATTTTCAATTGGGCATGCTTCCTAGCTGTCATCAAATGGCAATATATAGAGCATGCCTACCCTATCTGATCTGTTAGGACAGGACGATGTTTTTAAGGAAAGGGGTCCTGCAAATAACATAGCCCTATGCCATCTAGGGCTTTAAAGGTGATGTCCAAGCATCTTGGATTGCACCCAGAAAGAAACTGGAAGCCAGTATAGAGAGCATAACAAAGGTGTTGGATGGCCAAACCTAGGGGCCACCATTATTGTGTGTGCTGCTATATTGTGGGCCAGTTGAAGATTCCTGGTGCTCTTCAAGGACAGTCCTATGTAGAGTGCTTTGCAGTAATCCAAACGGAAGGTGACCAATAGCAATAGCACTTAGACTTATATACCGCTTTACAGTGCTTTACAGCCCTCTCTAAGTGGTTCACAGAGTCAGCATATTGCCCCCAACAATCTGGGTCCTCATTTTACCCACCTCGGAAGGATGGAAGGCTGAGTCAACCTTGTACTTCTGGCAGGCATGAGTGACTGTGAGCAAGGCCTCTGGGTCCAGGAAAGTGTGCAATTGGTGCATTAGATGAATCTGTAAACCTGCAACTCCAGCAGTGGCTGCCACCTGCCCCTTGAGCAAGAGCCATGAATCTAAGAGGATCCCCAAATTTTGCATCAGTTCACTCATGGAAAGGGCCACTCTATTCTGAGTCAAAGATGAAGTATCATCTGGGCTTGGGAGCCAAAATCTCACAGCCACTCCATCTTGCCAGGGTTGAGTTGAAGCTGATTCTTCCCATCCAGATCCTTATATCAGCTGCATCATAATATCATAATGCTAATAATGATTGTATGTTGTTTATGTTAATTGAACAATGTCATCAGTATGACATCATTTGCCCCTTCCTCTCAACCCCGATGGTCATTAGCTGAAGGCTACTTGGATTCACAGAAATAAGTCTGTAGGAGATAAAAGTAACCAACAGTTTATTGAATCCTGACCTAGGCTATCATAAAACATGCTCACCATGATTCAGTAAGATCAAATAAAAATTAGTTATAAATATTTGCATGCAGATTTTTCAGTTGAGAATTGGTAAATAGATATAATCCCAAGGCTGAACAGAAATCTTAATATGCTTCAAGCAATGTTTATGAAGGTCACTGCCCCAATATATTTAGACCTTTTCTGCATGTAGTGAAATCCATATCAATAGCAGGGGTTTGAAGATAATTTTTTTGTTCCTTTTTATCCAAATATCTTATCTTTTTAACATTAGCCAAAGGCCAAAAGGTTTAGCATTCAACAACTGCAAGGAAGGAAAAGAAAAATAATGCAGTGATTTTTTATTTTATTCAGAAAACAAGTATGTGTCTAAATCACCAACAATTCAACAACTTAATCTTATGAGTCAACTGCTGCTGGATAAACATCATTCCTGTTTGCTGATCCCAAAAGTATAGCACAATTTCTTTCCAGGAGCTTTTATTTATTACCACATTGTACGTATAAGTCACACTTTTTGCTAAAGGCAGTGGAAGATATGTGTGCAAATACCTATTTATGACATTTGCAACTGGGGAATAGAACTGAACATAAAATATAATATAAAAGTATTACAAATTTCCTAGGAAATTGTCACTTTCTCCACAGCTTTACATGCATCCAGAAATTAAGAAAAAGGGTGGGATTAGGTTTGGACAAAAAAAGACATGTTTTGATATTATTGAAGCTGCAGTACCCTGCCTTAAAACTGAGACTAGGAGATAGCAAACTAAGACTATATACCATTTACCTGGGGTAATACCCCCACCTTTGAACTCAGGTGAATGGCAGCACCAGTAAGCAATAACTGATCAAAGAGCTAAGTTGTGTTAACCTTCATTCATATTTTGTTTGGAGACTACAAGGAAATACAAAGCCTCTAAAGTAGTCTAGAAAGTTGGAAAAAATATCAACAGAAGATAATATAGAAATACTTCTGTATTTTTTATAAACTACATCAATGTCACTAAGAGTTGAGATTGATTTCAGTGGGACTTACCCATTAACTCTCATGGAACTTAATAGGACTAAGTTTTGGATATAAACACACAGTGCTTTAAGTGTTTTAACTCCAATTTGGAAGTCCTGGACCTCATGTTGTCCACATGAGGTCCATGACTTCCAAACTGGAGTTCTCTCCACCATGCTGCCAATTTTCAACAGCAAAGTACACAGGAATTGGTTTGTGATTCCCATATTTTTCTCATAAATCCCTGAAAAATACAATCTTATCCCTTACACCACAGGTGTCAAACTTGATCGTGTCACGTGATGTATCATGACGTATCACAACATTTTTTGCCTTTGCAGAGCTGGGTGGGCGTGGCCTGGGTGTGACGCATCTGGCCCATGGGCCACCAGTTTGACACCCCTGTCTTACATGGTCAGAAAGATCTAGATATTGTTGTTCACATAATGTTAACTCTTTGCTTAGATTATTATAATTACTCTGTGTAGACTTTTGGTCTCTAAGTGATTTGTGGCTACTCATAGACACATCTCTGCATAGTATTTGAATTCTAGAATACTCTTGCTGCTAAAATTTGTAAGGCACCTACTTGGCCATTGTTATTTGCCATTTGAATACCTCTCTCTTTATCTAGGGCTTTTCTATATTAATTTTTGATGAATGGTTTTTGTTTGTCTTTTGTGGCTCACTTTGTATGCAGTAATTCAATGTGGCCCTCAGTTTCCCCCAAACACTAAATTACAGTTAATTGTCAATTAAATGTCTTAATTGACAAGTGGATCTTCAAAATTATTTGAAGAATATACCCTTCTCAGAATGTCACTCTATGAGAGAAATAGGCAGTCTCCAAGTTTGATAGATAGATGATAGATCAGGGATCTCCAACCTTGGCAACTTTAAGACTTGTGGACTTTTAACTCCCAGAATTCCCCAGTCAGCATGGGGAATTCTGGGAGTTAAAGTCCATAAGTCTTAAAGTTGCCAAGATTGGAGACCCCTGTGATAGATCATAGATAGATCAGAGAGAGAGAGAGAGAGAGAGAGAGAGAGAGAGAGAGAGAGAGAGAGAGATGATAGATAGATAGATAGATAGATAGATAGATAGATAGATAGATAGATAGATAGATAGATAGATAGATAGATAGATAGATAATAGAAAAAAGAAAGGAAGGAAAGGAAGGAAGAAAGAAAGAAAGAGAGAGAGAAAGAAAGAAAGAAAGAAAGAAAGAAAGAAAGAAAGAAAGAAAGAAAGAAAGAAAGAAAAAGACGCTCCTGGAAGATGTAATTTAGCAACATTTTCATGACAAGTTCCCCAGCACTGTGTCGCTCAGAACTGCATAGGTTTCGGTTTCACCGAAGGCTACTAGGACGGAAAAATAAAGAAAGGGTGATCTCCCATGCTTAAACCTATGAAATTGAGAAACTACTCCACAGTAGTCATTTTTCTTAAGCAATTTGAGGTAACTGTCTGTGCATGAATGGTATCTGGACATACAGTAAGTACAGTACATAGGAATATTTTTTTAAAAAACCCCAAATATTATAAAGCAGCACATGTAGTTGTTATAAAAAGCAAAACATAAAAATTCACTAGCATAGAATAAAATAGCTCAGGAGGCCTCAAAGATATCTGAGATAAATATCTTTTGCCATTAGAAAGTAATCTTCAAAGAGTCAAATGCATTTCTTTGAAAAAGAATTGCAGAGCCTTGCTATCATGATAGAAAAGACCTGTCCTGACTCATCCATTCTATTATACTTCAAATGGTAATGGGTCATAAAGTAGAAAGATGAAAATAGAACTGGAACTTCTTTTTTTCTTTCTTGCATATGGAAATATATTAAATTAACTTTTAAAAGCTTCCTCTATACCAATTCTGAATAATACATTAATCCATTGTCTATACTTACTGGCACAACTTTCCCCAGTTTTCAGATATAAATCTTTTCTACTCTTCACAGTAATGGCAAAGGAAGGACGAGGGAAGATTTGTCTGCATTGCCACTGAACAACAGTCCTACTAAAAAAAAAAAGGGGGGGGTTTCACATTATATGGAAGTTTCTTCTGAACTGCTTACACTAAAAACAAAGGCTCAATTTTATACCCATTTACTTGGAAGTAATTCTTCTTTAATTACTTCTGCTTGCTACTTGAATATAGGATTGTACTATGAAAAATGGTAGATATGCGTAAATTACAACATTTGGTTTGGAATCTAATATAACAAATTTGAGCAATACGCTTCTGTTCAGAGAATTTAGAGACCCCACAGTTGAGCTCAGGGCCCAGACCTGAATCTCAGTTCAGGAATCCAAATCTTTTTATCTCTGATGGATAAACACAAATGGTTAAAACATTTTTGTAACCTGAAATGGAAAAAATGTTGAGGAATTTTATTTTGATCTGAGAGATGGAAGCGTATGAAATTCCAGACAATATGCTTGGTTGACTGGGTTAGTTGCCTTGATATTTTTTTGGGGGGGGGGAAGTGGGGGGACAGTAATGCTGATATATTTCAAAATTTCTTAATGGAATTATGTTGTTTCTTTGAAGGAATCAAATCTGTGAAATCCCATAAGAATAATTTAGTTGTTTGTTTTCAGAAGAATGGTCTTTGTTTTGGGGAGGGATTTTCAGAAGAGGATGTACTTATCCTGTGCTTTTTTGTAGACAATTGTTATAAAAATAACTTATAGATCTTACTGCATTTCAAAATGTTTGTGAATAGGGATTCTTCAGATTGAATGCTCCTCTTGTCTTCCTGTGCCCCTGGGATGTTTGTTTTGTTTAAATCTTCTGTGAAGCTTTTTTGGTAGAATCAATAAAAATGGCCATACATCAATAGGAGTTAAGATGAATGCATAGCTCAAGGTATCTTTGTATTCCACTCATTAACATTTCAGTCACAAAAGTGCAATCATAGTGGGGTCATCTTCTGACAGAGGCAGAAGATTCGGAATTTTCCAAGCAAGCAAACATAAAGTGTTAGCCCCTCTCAGTTTGCATAATATTCTTTCAGTAGTTTGTTTTTGGAGAAAAAAGAATTAACAAAGAATACTGAACATTAGTATCTTATGACTCCAGCAGTCTACCTCCAAACACTATGATTAAAGAATCCTGATAGAATCATTAATCATGATTAGAAGATGGATCGTACTCAGTAAACTACATCCCCTCCTCTCTTTGTCCTGTAATTTCCCTATCACGCTGTGATGAACTGTATCAATTTTTTTATAGATGTACTTTCTGACTGTGTTCATAAAGATGCTTAACCAGCTCAGTTAAAATCTAACTGCTCTGTTTACAAAATATCTGAAGTTTAATTAGACTCTTATGTCTATACCTCTCCTAATCCCAAAAGGCTAACAAAGCTTTGGAAATTTCAGTAGTATATTTGTTCCGCTTAAGAAGAGCCTTAATTTCTAGAACTCCTGAATCTACCCAGTGGAGCCATATGATTGCCAGGTCTGTTGTGCACTTCTAAACCCCAGGGCTACAATATCACAAGGTTCCATCAGAATTAACAAGGTGGAAGAAAGGCATGTGATATTGTTGTACAAGTTATTATCCCTGAGTATGGAGACAGGTTCATATCATTCAGTCCTTATCTCTTTAAATCAGAGTTTTGTGCTCTTAGAAATTGAATGCAGGCCAGCTCTAGTTATTTGTTTTATTTAAGGGTCCCTTTACAAAAAGTTTGCATGTAGCCATTGAAAGAGAATTTTTTTTTTTAAATGTTAACTTCCAACAATATTTGTTGTTATTACCTAACCCAAAGTTTGGGCTACATTCAAGACTTTCTTTGACATATCGTAAGCCTTAAAGCTGAATATCAAAGAAACATTTCCTTGATGTTCTTGCTAAAAATGAATCTGAAGTTGAAGTAAATTTTAACAATAGGTCATTTTAAAAGAGGAATTTACTCAGTTTCACTAAACTGAAATAATAGCCTAATTATTATCAGCTGCAGCTCTGGATCCTTTGTATGAACTTCTCTCCAGATCAGTGGTTTATTCAGTATGAAAAAATGCTGCATATTCTTAGGTAGTCAAAAGGTTAACATTTCTTTTCTTTTTTTTAAGTAGGAAATTGCAAAGTAGAACTTTGTTTAAATCAAAGGCATTTTTTTTGGCCCATGGATTTCATTTTGAAAAAAGATTACTTTGGCTCTGAGGGCTAAAGGATTGGGATAGGAAGTTTTAGAAAACAAAATGAAGCCGTAGAGAAGTTAACACAGCCATTTAGATCTTTATGCCAGTAAAAAAATCATGCCACCAAAAATTGACCACTTTGCTGCCAAATTTCAAGAGTGTAATTTGGGGTTCTTGCAAAAGCCACAAAATGAAAGCTGTAGCTGCCCAAGACTATTTTAAAGGGAACCAGTTTCTTCAAAAATAACAGAACTTTATTCTTTTCTAGCTCCCATTTTCTAGTTTTCTCTTCCAAACATAGACTTGTATACTGTGTTCTCTAAATATATTCAGTATCCATTGGACTACATTTGTCAATCTACTTCTGCCTTCAGATTTTTCTTTTGGACAGTTTCTCCCGCTTTGGCAAACTATCTGCTGGTGCAGTTTGGAAAGGATGGTTGGCCATAAAAATTCCCTACAGAGAGCATGAATTTACTGTTATCATGTAGGAATCTGAGTTCCTGATAGAAAGTATAGCATGTGGGTATAGCATATAATTTCATAAGATTACATTAATAATAATAATTGGCATCCTAAAAACAATAACAAATGGATAATGCTTTGTATTTATATATGTATAGTTAGGCTGTGCAAACCTTTTTTAGAAAGGCTGCTTTGAATGGCATTTGGGGCTGTACTGCATAACCAGGACAAAGACATGGTTAAACCAAAACAAAAAGTAAGTTGATTAAATTAAAATTAATGTAGCTAATTAATGCAGCCATGCTTTTAATCATTTCCTCATTCTATCAAGATAATTACAGTTTGCTAGCAACTTTTAAATATAATCTGGAAGCACATCCAACTGTTTTAGTGGGGAAAGCATAATTACGATATAGTACTGCTTTTTTCAATCTCAAATTCTCCTGTTGCTTGGAATTGCAGTTCCCTTTATTTCCAGCCAAAGGCCTGACTTGCAGTCCATAAAACTGAAGCCCAACATACCTAGACAGAACCAAATTCCAGAAGATTGGTATAACGAATGGTGTTATGGCACTACTAATGTTTTCTAGAAATATTTGTTTTCTAACAGTAATTGTGTTACCTGTAATGTCACATTTCAGCTCAGGGCAATTGTAAGTCTTGTCTCTAGATTCCCAATACCCTCATTCTAGAATTGGTTTATTGGGCTCTTGGACATGATTCAGCAAATATAGATGCTTCACTGCTGAAAAGGATGAAGCCTATGTTTCCTATTGTACAAATACTTTGTCATTCTCTGGATAATTGACATGTGAATTAAAATGGCTTTCTTCCTGAGTGGTGGTAAGTGGTGGGAATTTGAGGCCCTACAAGCTATGGGTCTGAATTCAGATGTGATAGTAGGAAAATTTCAGTGACTTCTACAGTAAGTTTTGACCATAATGGATAGACATCAGTAATCTCAATCCTAACAGGAAATTATATGTACCTGGTCAAGGGTATCTTAAATGATGGAGGGTCCAGTGAACTTTCCTGTGGTGGCAAAAACTACAAGAAATTGTTGTATTTCAGAATCATTCTGAGTCTGCAGAAAGACAGGAATGATAGAGTGCTGATGCATATTTCCACGTATTTGGGTAGACAAGAAGGAAGCCAACTGCAAGAAAAATTCTGCCTATTGCAGCATATGACAGTCAGCACATATATAAATAACAGCACTCCGTGTTTTAAACTCTTGGCTTTTCCTCCCTCCTTTCTGAATTAATGCATAATTTTTCATTGTCATTCTAGGCCCTAGAAAGCAGCTAAGATTAGTTGACGCAACAATGCTCTCTAGTCTGGAATCCACTGGTCTCAGCTATGCCAATTTCATACATAACGACTAAAATACAAGAATGCTTAGAGAAAGTGGGTGTTAGGTAGGGACCATGATGCATAATGTATCAAATCCAAAACTAGAGCAAGAATGATTAATTCATAGTTGATAAGAATTTAATTATTTAAGTGAGAGATTGCAACGGTTTTCATTGCTCTTTTTCAGGGTCAAGTAATCTTAAAATGCTTAAGATGGAACTTGTGTGTGATCTGCAGTCATTGATTGTGACTCAAAATCAGCTGTGCTCTTCTCTTTATAATTTGCATTAGTGACATTGATATTTATTGTTGAAGAGCCATTCTTGTGCCAAAAGAGACTTTGATTATACTTCTACATATAATTTCATGGAAGATCGAGTTATCTCTCATTGAAGGAGGCTATAAGAATCCTTTTCCATCAATACAGAGAAGAAGGAGAAATTGTTCTTAGAGCTGTTAAATAGCATAGTAACAAGAAACTGCATCATTTTCCAAAGAGGTTTTGTGCAACCCCCTCTCAAAAAAAAAAGAATGATACAGTAATCCCCAAAATACTAACAGTAAACCTTACAATTCTAGATGTGGAAATGAAACATTTTTATGTATCTCCCACTTCCTAGGACAACTACTTTGAAACAGAATGGGATTACTGAGAAGGGGAAGGATTGTATTGTCTATCTCTGTGTGGGTATCATACGTAGAATCCGATGAATCAGAAGATCCTGATTCCTCCAAAAATCTTACTTTGAAAGTTATGACAGTACAAGAAAACTACTCTGATTGGACACATCCCCAGGTCCCACAAGTTTATCCCTAGAAATATTTCAAAATTTGGGTATGTTCTGTAACAATCTGTAGTATTTCAGACAAAGAGGGATCCGGAGTCCATACTCAAACATCTAGAGACCTGTGAAGATAAAGTATGCTCTGAATCACATTCCTAACACATGGCCAAAAAGGAGAATCAAACAGCAAAATCATTGAACTTGGATGCTTGATAGTAAATTCCTGTGCTGAATAATTCTCCTGCTAACTTGCTAAATCTTTATTCAAAATAAACTGCTCATGGTAAGGCTGGATCCGATATCCCCCCTTTAATTGAAGTTTCAAACACAAAAGAGATTAGGACAAAGAAAGTATATTTTTACACATTTCAAAATATATATGCATGAAATTTGGTACCATAAAATGTGATGATTGACTACCTAAATGCTATTAGCCATAATGTTATATGGTGCATCTAGTTCAGAAGTGTTAATTGTCTGAGTACCAGTCACTGAGGAGCAACAATGGGAAGGTAGTAATTATCTTGATATCTGCTTGAGAGCTTCCCAGGGGCATCTTGGAGAAAAACAGACTGCTGGCCTGTTTCAGTAGGGATCTTTTCAACTTTTTATCTAGGTGTGCAAAATTCTAAGAATGGATTAGCAGCTATAATTCTTTTTATTGTGTATAGAAGATGTGAATAGTTCATACTGAGCAAAATTGCATTAAGTGCTTGTTTGTCAGAGTCATTAGACGCCTACCACAGTAGAATTAATAATAAAATATTATTTCGCCTTTTCATATTCACCAACTGATATGAAGTGTTATGGAAACTGGAAAACATTGTATTTGGCTGCTATATTTAATATCCACCTACCCACAAGTGAGATCCAATAGTTTGGATTATTGTTAACATTAGAAATACATATTATAAATTTAATAAATATTCAGGCTTTGTTAATATGACCTAGAATTTCCTCTGGGCTCTTGTAATAGCAAACCATACCTTCCTGGACACTCAAGATATATTCTATTATATGTCTATTAATGAAATATTAATTAAACTTAACGAATTTAATGTAATATACTGGCAAATTATTTTATTTTTTTCTGACATCTGAATAGCTTTTGTATGTGATTTTTATATTGACAGCAAACCTTGTAATGGATCTTTTGCTTTTCTTCCAGATGTTCTAATGTTATTAACTTAGCAGCTGGTTGGGTACCTATTGACGTACTTCAACCTCCTCTTCTCTTATCCCATAGCAACCCTGATATTTACACAGAGATTTCAAGTTTGTCATAAAACTCCTGAAACCTTTTTTTTTTTAAAATATGCCAGGAACATACATTACATTAGCAAAACTGGAGAATATACAATGTTTTCAATATTAATATTGTATTAGTGATTCCAATGCAAAACAATACAAGTAAGAATTTTTATGAGTTGCCAGAAAGCTGATCTGAAAATACAATCAGTGTGGTTAATGGCCAGTTATTGGGTTTGGATGGGCATTTATTGGATTCGGTACCAAACACTTTTATGCTAAAGAAGGAGAATGTGGCCCAATATGATGCTTTTCATACCGTAGTGGCTGGAAAATGGGAAGTTCAAAAGCAGGGCATGGAGGAAACAGATGTTATTTGTTCATAGCTATGTGTGGATTATCTTTTAGATTTCATGTTATCCCTCTGTAAGATAAATATACTGTATTTATCCCTACATTATAGGAAGAGAGTGGGTTTGTTAAGTTGTGTTGCTCTGGTATTGTTTGTAAAATGTTGCATAACAGATGTGGACTTTAAATATAAAACTGTAAATTAACCTCCTCTAATCTCTTCCAGTGCCCTGGAGATGTACAGTATTTGATATAAATCCTATCATCCCAACAAATGTGGTGATTAATTGTTGGAATATATGAATATTTTGCAGTTTTAGGTAGGTAGGTAGGTGAGTCTTTATCTACTTTCTCCAACTAAGGAACATTCCCCAACATTCTGCATTAAAAATAACATCAGTTAATTTGTTGAAAATGTAATTGTACATCTCTCAGCAAAATTGTTACATCTGACATGAGAATTCTATTTACAATAATTTAGTTCTGAGCAGGCCAAATTATATGCAAAGGTCTCATCTTTTATTGAGCAATATTCAATTAGTTATCCATTACCTCCATGGTTTCTCACATTTAACACAAGTCAACTTAATCTCACAATAAAGCCATTTTTCCCATGAATTTTTTTCAGATTAGCAAGCAGTAACAACCAGGGAGTTTGCATGGTACTAGAAGGTTAGCATTGTACTCAATAAAATATGCTTTAAAAAAAAAATCACCTCCCAATCTAAAGATGAGATAGTAAAACAGAAGCTTCTTTCCCCAGAAAAGAAAACAGTTGGGATGCTGGAAGTCTAAGTTAAGACCAATATTATTTCATATATAATTTTTATTTCTATTTTTTACCTACATACTCTTGCTTTCAGTTGGGTTTTTCCACACTTTCCTTCTCTCTAATGTCATTTCTCAGCTTATTTCAGACATTCTGTAAGAGCCATTGTATATGCTTTCTTGATCAACAGTAGGTTTTCAGACTTGCTATACTAGTAAAACTGGTTAATAAGGATGATTGTAGTGGGGGCAGAGGGACAATGAGCATTTGTTGCTAAAAATATCAAAACAGTCACTTCTCTTGAGGGCTTGTTAATGAAGATAAAGGAAAAACTGCAGGTGATGATGGCTAGAGCTAAACTATGGTATTGTCAAAAGGGAGGTGTAAAACTCTACTATTTATAGAATATTTGAGGACTTGTATAATGAGTCAGAGCAAGGGTCTACTATTAGAGAGCAAGACTGTATCTAGTTCAACATCTGCCCTATTTTAAAGGAGTTAATCTATTTGAAGTTGTTTTTCAAGAGTTTGTCCAACTCAAGGCTGTTTCAGAGATAAGGCAGCTCAGAAGTTGAAAGGGCATAGAGGCCTTAAAGCTGCCCACAGGTAGTTTAACCTCTGGCAGCAACAGCTAAGCAGGCAGGACTATGTTATCTAGTCTTTCCTATTACAATATAATAAACTGTATTTTTATTTAAAAGCTTCCTTTTTACAACCCTGTAGCCCCTATTCGGGGTAGAGTTGGGGTGACTGGATGGAGCTCAGCGTATACTGGCCGGATGCCTTCCTAACGGGAATGTGACAACTTGCCACAGCCAACTTGCTGCGGCCAACTCACCATGACCACTCACCATGGCTAACTCGCTATAGCCAACTCATCATGGCCAACTCGCTGCAGGACAACTCGCTGCGACATAATTTAACAATTCTATTTAATTATTTAAAATAAATAAAAATTATTTTAATTTTTGCCATTCACATTTCATTCTGTCCCTCCTTTTGCATCCTTTGTTTAATGATTCTATTCCACCTTTTCTTTGATATTAGTGTAACTCTTGTCCCACAGCAAGTTGTCCTGTGGCGAGATGGCCGTGGCGAGTTAGCTGTGGCGAGTTAGCTGTGGCGAATTGTCATAGACTCTTCCTGACAACTGTGTGGAGAGGGCAGAAGATTTTTTTTTTGCACCCTAGGAGAGAAATATCTACCACTACCTAGGATTGAACTTTCAACCTTATGAGTAGGAGGTGAATGTCTTCACCACTAGGTCACCATGCCACTCTCTACACCTATGTTTATTTAAATTGCTGCATTTATTTCTAAAAATTTATCTATTCCTGGGAGTCCCAAGGTGGTGCTCATAGGCACCTCCCTCCCTTTGGCCTTGCCTGATCCCGTTATCTCTTCTATATTTTAACATATTTAAAGGTTAATTTAAATAGAATGAAAAAAGAAGTGGCATGAAGCAACCTATGCAATTTCCTTTCATGAAATTATTTTCATTCCCATTCAGTCCTTTAAATTTCATATAAGTTCCATTGGCATGCTTAGAAAATAAACAAGATGAGTGTCTTCAGCCCAGTGGCTTGTTTCAATGTATGTACCTGCCCGTAAAAATATATGAACCTGCCCATAAAAATGACGAATATTTTGAGGAGCAATGTGGAAGCAATGGATCTATCTCCCCCATTTGCCTTCTGATAATTTTTTCTTCCACTATTATCGCCCATGGCAATAATTTTCTTTGAATTATCCTGAAAATCAATTTTTCCTAGCCAAAGAACTCTGACATACAGATGACCACATGTTTTTGACCATGTGTCAGTAGTTGCTCTTAACAACTGCCAGAGATTTTACAAGGTCACATGCAGAAGCTTTTCCTGGCTTGGAATATTTAATTATGTATGTTAGGGATTGGACTTTACACATCGACAAACATTTATTTTCATTTGTCCTTCATTTTCCATATTCTGAGGGGATTTTCCAGAGAGGAAGGCTTTTAAATGGACAATCTGGTATCCTCTATTTTAGTTGCATGACATACAGCTCCAATCACCTCGAGCTAGTTGGCCAATGGCAAGGATTTATGGGGAACTGTAGTTCAAATCACATCATGTTACGTATTCTTGCTTTGCAATGTAGTTAGCTTCAGAGAGTTAAGTCAGCAGTAAGGAAGAAACTGAGTTGCTTTATGCCTTGTGAAGACCCCCCTCCCCCAAATAATGAGAATGAAGTTTCTTAAACTTGGGGATATTTTGTATTTACTTAAAATATACAAGACTGTTTGCACACTACTCTAAGTAATGGTTGGATAAACATCTTAATTTGTTAAATATGGTTTATGGTTTATAAAGTATATTGGCTGCATTTCTAACAAAGCAACAAACAAGTAAACTACATTCTAGCTTAACACATTCTTTGGACACAGTAATAGGTTGTCTTTCCATACAATCAAAGCCCTGTATAATCTACCACAATCATAAAAGTGAGACATAATAAAAACATGAAATTATTTATTAGTCATTGTATGCCTTAGCAACCAGTGCAGTGCAGACTGAAATAATTGTGGATTATTTTGAAGGAATGACAGATTCAGCCAAAGAGATGTGTACCTGATTTAAAATAATTGGTTTGGTGGAGCCGGTGATTAACTGTGATTAGCAATTCTGCTTTGAAGAACAAAGGCAGACCTTATTTTGACAGTTTGGTGATAACCAATTATGTCAGGAAGTCAGGATAACTTGAAGGAAGAGAGAAAAGAAACAATGGGCTTGATCAAGAACCATCACATCGTGTTTGGCGTTGGACTCAAACACCATGAACTGTTAAAAGAATGGTTATACATTTGCAGGAGTAAAAGAAAAATAATACAGGTAGTCCTCGATTTACGACCACAATTGAGCCCAAAATTTATGTTGTTAAGTGAGACATTTGTTAAGTTTTGCCCCATTTTACAACCTTTCTAGCCACAGTTGTTAACCATTGCAGTTGCTAAGTTAGTAACCCGGTTGTTAAGTGAATCTGGCCTCCCCATTGACTTTGCTTGTCAGAAGGTCGCAAAATGTGATCACATGACACTGCAACCGTCATAAATCTGAACCAGTTGCCAAGCATCCAAATTTTGATCACGTGATGCTGCAACGGTCGTAAGTGTGAAAAATGATCATAAGTAACTTTTCAGTAGCGTTGTAACTTTGAACGGTCACTAAATGAATTGTTGTAAGTCGAGGACTATCTGTATCTACAAGATTAACTTGCAGAAGATGAAGTAGCATTAAAACCAAAATACCAGATCTTGGTGAAACATTAGAATAAAATTCCCACTACAAACTTTTCACCAGCAAGATAAGCTTTATCAGAAGTGATCACTTTCCTTTACAGGAGTTACATAAGTAGAAAGTAGACATATGTCAAAAATATGGCAGGCATAGGCACACACCTCTGTGTTAATGATTCACCTGAAGAGGTGGTTAGCAACATCCTTGGTGTGCAGCTAATGAGTAGGGTAGCTTGGTCGCTCAACAGCGAGACATTGGTGAAGTGGGCACAGCAGTGCCTGCATTTTCTACATTGCAGTAGAAAATCTTCCTTCCCCTGTCCTTACCACTTTCTATAGAGGGACGATCGAGATCATCCTGTCATATTGCATTACTGTTTGGTTTGATTGGAAGCATTACTGCTTCAGACAGGAAGGCGGTGCAGAGAGTGGTGAGGGTGGCAGAAAAGATTATTGGTGGTTCACTTCCTTCTATCCAGGAGATAGCACATAAGCGTTGCTTGAGCAGGGTCCGCAGGATTGTCTGGGATGTTACACATCCTCTTCATGACCTGTTTTCCTTGTTATCTTCTGGGAGGAAGCTTTGTGGTATCCGAAGAAGAACATCCAGATTCAGTCACAGTTTTGTTCCGTATAGCATCAACCTTGTGAACTCTCAAGTTTCCTCTTTCCGCTATGTATTCAAAAAGGGCGGTTTTAACATTTATATGTATATACAAGTATGGGTATAGATATGTGAGTGTGTGTGTGTATCATATGTATATGTGTGTTATATATATATGTATGGGTAGATGTATACTTTCTTTTGAGAGCAGGCAACAGAATTTCATTTTTAATGTGGGCCAGTGTGCTCACTGTAAAAAATGACAATAAAGGTTGTCTGTCTGTCTGTCTGTCTGTCTGTCTGTCTGTCTGTCTGTCTGTCTGTCTATCTATCTAGATCCTACATGAGCAGCAGGTTAGACTAATTGACTCCCTACTTCTTGTCTAACATTATAGTTCTAAAATTACATACGAGTTGAACTACTGGGATCACATTGATTATATATGTTTCTGGACTCGGCCATCAAACTTTGTAAGTTACGTTTTATGGAATACGTGCTGTATCAATCCAAACCATCCGTGATGGTTTATAAACCATAGTTGTAGCTTAGCATGTTGTATGAATCTAGAAATTTTTGGCTTATTTAATAAACAATGGTGAAACAAAATAACACAAAATAACATGAAAATGTTAATGTAAATCTAACAAAACTTCCGTTGGGTGGAGGATAAAATATTTTAGCACATCTGGAAGACACCAGGATTAGAAAGTTTGGGTGGGGAGTTTAGTAAGGCAGAAATACTGAAAAAAGATACAGGAAATGGGCTAAATAAAAAATTAGTTGCAATGTGAGGGAGAGAAGAAAATAACTTAAAGAAAGCTAAATAGCTGAAGAATCCCAAGAAAAAGAAAATAAAGAGTTGAAGTATCCTTTTGCTATATATACTCACAGGATTGACATCTTGTGAGGTTTTACCTTTGCTTGGTCTTTCTTTGCAAACCAAAACAATCACATCTCTTTCAACATATGAATCAGAGCTCTCAGGTTGCCTCCATAATATTAGAGTCAAGGTGTTGATCACTTGTCAGAAGCAAATGCTGAATGAAAAATACTATGGGAAAACAAACACCCACAGTTCTCTCAGGTAAAAGAATGGTTTGTTTTTTGGGAGCAAAAACTGGAGTGGATAGAACTTGAAATTGAATGAACAGATCTCAGCATATTCATACGACTCATTCCATATAGAGAATGAAGTAATCTCAAAGATTTTTCCTCATGAGGGGAGCATAATGGCACACAACTGGGTAATTTACGTTGCTTCATAGTCAATGAAGCTTGCATTATTTAAGCATAGTTTTCATGATTTGGATTGTGGTAATAAGTCAAACTCCTTGTCCCCTTTCAGACTTCCCAAGTTAAATATTTTCTCCCAGGGATGCTCCCTTCTGCAGAAAGTATCAGTGCTGTCTCATTCAAAAGTCAGCATGAAAAAAGGAAATATTAAGTTATTAATTATTCAAATAATAATTAATATTGAACCTGTAAGTTCTGGATATGCATGAAAGTAAGCAACGGCTTGAAGACTATGGGTGATGAAAGGCCATATTTCAGAGAATTATAATTGCCCACTCTCATTAATTGTTTTACTCGGTAACTTAATACAAAGAAAAGCAAATTACAAAGCTTCTGTCTTAAAGAGTTTGCAACAAAATGCAATAGTGACAATTATGAGAAGAGATTAACACAGAGAAAGGGTTGTAGAAGCTAATTATTTTCCCTTCTGCTTCAGTAGGGCTATCCAAATCATATTTTTGCAGATTGGATATGAAGTATATAGTGGTGGTGGTGGGGGTAAACATTGGCAGAAGCATTATAAGTTCTAAATTTTATTCTTTTCCTTTTAAAGCTGGAGAAAAATATTGAAGAATGCCCTTTTCAAAGCATGTTAGCATGAACAAAGCACCACTATTTAAAGCACTGATTACAATCATAATTAGGACTGGAATTGTGAACGTAAGTTGTTACGGTTGTAAGTCAAGGCCCCATGTGACCGGACTTGATTTTACATTTTTTTTATGATGGTTGTTAAGCAAGTCACTCTAGTTGTCACATGGTTATAAGTGCAAATATTATCAAATGGGCTTTTTTGGTTGTAAAATGGCAAAAAACTTCACAAAATGTGATCATGTGACCATGGGATGCTGCAGCCAGACATAAATGTGAACCAATTACCAAGCATCCAAAATGTGTTCATGTGATCATGAGGTAGTGCAGCAGTCATAATTTATGAGCAGTCACTCATAAATAACATTTTTTAAACTGTCATAATTTCAAATGGTTGTTAAGCGACCAGTCATACATCAAGACCTACCTGTAAGGCTTATTGTGCAGCTTCTGTTCCCCAAAACAAGCAAGCAAGCAAACAGGAAGCTAAGAGGGCAGAGAGTATCCTGGATGTTCTCTATGAAAAACTAAATGCACAGCTCCAATATAGAAGGCACCTGGCTTGGCAGTAGTACTTACGAAAGGATCAGGATGTTGTTCTGACCTAGGCTTCCTGATAAAATAATACAACACAAACGGAGTCCCAAAAACCTCTTTTTATTTTTAACGGCTGTGAATTAAGTTCATTCCCAGCCGTAATAAGTCCCAAACAATGATAACAAGTCCGACAGAAGTCTTTCGGAAGAAGGCAGATAAGCACGAAACTTTATCTTTCTTGACACGCTGCCAAAGACCTAATTGGCAAGGAACTTTGCAAGGCCAAACAGAAACACGGAGTCAGAACCAAAATGCTGAGAATTGAACCAAGTTGCTTCCTGCAACGAGCACATCCGTTTGCTCCACTTTTATAGCCAATAGGGACCAATTATCTCCAAGCCTTACTCCAGAGTAGTCCTTCTCCTTGTAACTGTTCTTGTCTTCTGGCAGCTCTGCGCATGCGCGCATTGGGAACAGGCTCCCCCTGTTCCTCTGCCTCGCTCATGTCAGCCTTTGGAGGCTCTGGAGTCAGCACAGACCTCCCAGATGGCCCGGGCTGGATCCCTGCCTCTGGCACCGAACCTTCTCCAGACTCCAGGCCTGGCCCATGTTCCTCCCCAGCCTCCTCGCTGTCCGACTCTGCTGCCAGCTCCGCAGGTTGCTGGCAGACCACAACAGATGTCCTGGTGGACCATAGATTAAGCATGAGCTAACAATATATTGCAGCTGCCAAAAGAGCCAATATAATCTCGGATTTCAGCAACAAAGTTATAATGTTGGGATGACAGGAACTGATAGTTCAGCTCTGGTCAAATCTAGAATACAGTGTCCAGTTTTGTTACCACAGTAGAAGAATGATACCAAGCAACTGGAAAGAGTGCAAAGAAGGTGAGGGGCTGGGAGGCTAAATCCTATGAAGAACTGGATATGTTTTACTAAGAAGAAAAGGCGAAGGGGAGACTTGATAGCAGTCTTCCAGTACTTGAAAAGCTGTCATAGAGAAAATGAGCAGGACAAAACCAGAGATCCAAAATTGAAATAAGGATTAATTTCCTAACCTTGAAAGTTATTAATTGGTGGATGCTAGGGATTTTCAGTTAAAGGCTGGGATCATCTGAGGGGTTAGAGCAGGGGTCCCCAAGCCCTGGGCCGCAGCCTACTACCGGGCCTTGAACCCTTTGGAATTGGGTCGTGGAAGTGGCGGGTGAGCGCGGGTGCACATCTCCACTTGTGCGAGCAGTGGGTGCATGTGGCCTCCGCTTGCGCAAATGGAGCTGCGCGCATGCGTGACCACCACTGGCACTAATAGAGCTGTGTGCGTGTGTGCCCACCACTCACATGGAACTATCTCCTCTCCTCCCCCCTCCAGACAGTCTGCAAAGCCAGAAAAGTTGGGGAACTCTGGGTTAGTGTGAAAGACCTCCAGTGAGCCTTCTACCCCAGTGGCGGGGAGACCACTAGTTTGCCTTGTTTTGTGGTTGTCCACACTCATTAGATCAGCCAATTTATGAGAGTGCCCTTTACATGCTTTCAAAGTTCCAGTTCTATTGTTAATACTATGCTTAAAATAGCATATTTAGGATTGATTACATCAGTCTCTTAACCTAAAAGAACTCAGCCCCACACAGTTTCCAAATGGAATTTGCCTTCAGAGACTTGCTTTTTTCCTTTGAAAGTCTTATTTGTAGACTTTGAGGCAAGTTGTTTTCACTGAGGAAAAAAAAAGTGTGGGAAGAAGGCTTAATGATCAACACTGCCGTTCTTTTTGCTGCAATAAAGCAGTTATCACCAGCATATGGCTCTTTGTTAAGAAAGTAGACTGGCCAGATATTATTAGTCTAACATATCAAATATTTATCTACATTTTTATAGCATGCCTTTAGTCTCAAAGCATAGTGGCATGTCAACAATAAAAGTAGAGGAATTTTGCCTTGATGCATGTAATTAATCAAAACATATTGCAGAAGGAAATTTGCTCCATTGTAAAATCTATCACATCTAAATATGGGATGTGTAAGTCTGTATTTAAAGTAAACTGAACCCTCATTGCTATTCTCTAGATCTGGTAGGACTCAATCGAAGTAGCTGTGTAACCTGATTAACAAGTGTGTGAAAAAGTGCAGCTGTGCCTGATAGTTGGAAAAATGCTGTTCTTGTTCTCCCATACAAAGGGGAGAAAGCTAATGAATACAAAAGCTGTAGGACACTTAATTGGTTAAGTGTGTCTGGAAGACATTTGGCAGAATTCTCATCAAAGTACTATGAGAAGTGACAATGAGCAAGATTTGAGAAGCCTAACGTATCTTTATGCCAAGCAGAGGGTATACACACAGTTGTTTTGCACTTTAGCAGGTCACTGTGAAAGATACAAGCAAGAGAAAGAAACTTTATCACACATTTATTGACTTAAAGCTTATGATAAAGTGAATGAGCTTGAATTATGAAATACTTCGCATGAATATGGAGTTGGCAGTTACTCAATACAGTAAGAAGAAATATGACGGAAATACAGCATGGAAGATAATTAATGGCGTGCATAGTGGAAAGGTTCAACATTGTCAACATGAGACAAGAATGTATTCTCTTTTATTTAATAAATTTATGAATACATGTGTAAGAAATGCTTGTAGTGATGCTGGAGCCATAAATGTAGGATTTCTCTTTTTTGCAAGTTGAAACATCAAATGATTTACCATGAATGTTAGATTGTATGATGTAACGAGTAGTATGGAGCTAAAATTTAATATATCAAACACTAAAGTTCATTACATTTAAGAAAAATGAAATAAATGATTGCAGGCTATACATAATAGTGGACAAAAAATAGAAGAATTTAAAAAATTGTGTACTTTGGTAGAGTGTTTAGTGAAGATGGGAAAATGGATGAATGAATTACAAAATGTAAATACAAGTAAAAGCGGTAGATAGTTTTCTATAAGAAGCAAAAATGGCTGTTTATAAGAGTGTGTTTGTGTCCATTTTGTTATGAGAAGTGAGGGTTAGCACTGTAAGGAAAAAGATAAAAATAAACTGAATGTAGTGAGGATTGGGAATTCTATAAAGTAAAATAAGAATGGAATTGATCTGATACAAATAAGTGATGAATGAATAGAAATGGAATTAAAAATGAGTGACCAGTACAAAGGAAGTACATTCAGGCTTTTTGGTCATATAAAGTGGATGAATGATACAAAACAAGTTTGTGAAGAGAAGACTGAATGGGTTGAGAGAAAGACCAAGAAATTCAGAATTGGATGTTGATGAGATCTTCAGAGAGTGGCGAGATTTAAAAAAAACCCACAAAGTATAAATTGCTCTATAGACATGCTACAAGCAAGAATGATTTATAAGAATAGGAAGGTATGGAGGATTATAGTGAATGGTTTGAACTAGATTTAGTTTCCTTTTCTTGAATTTTTCATTTCCTGCCTTAACTTTCTGTGGCATACTACTTCTTATGCCTACCTGAGCTTTGCTTAATGCTGGAATAGTGTGAGGTTATGCATGTACTGTATATATATAAAAGTAGTCTTTGACTTTTGACTGGTCGCTTAGCGACTGTTCAAAAGTTCTAGCAGAGCTACCTGTGGGCTACTTATGACCTGGATTTGAAGTTCCCAAGGTTGCTGCCCCTCTCCTCTTGCAGTCACATGACTGCATTTCCGGTGGTCAGCAATTGGGCTGTATTTACAGCCATTTGCAGAGTCCCTCAGTCACATGAACATGTGTTGTGGCCCGCCAGTGGAGCTGGCAGCAGATTCGGACAGTGAGGAGGTTGGGGAGGAACATGGGCCAGTCCTGGAGTCTGGGGAAGGCGCTGATGAGTGCTCTGCGTCGGAGGCAGGGATGGGGCCAGGGCCATATGACAGTTATCAGCTGCCTCCAGAGTCAGACATCAGTGAGGCAGACGAACAGCTGGAGCTTGTTCCCAGTTTGCGCATGCGCAGAGTTGCCAGACGAAGGGAACAGCTAAGGAACAAGGGTCAACTTGGGAGTTAGGCCACAAGTGGACGATGAATGGCCCCTCCCATAGGGAATAAAAGAGGAGCGAAAGGGGAGGGGTGTTTGCAGGAGACAATTAGTTCATTTGAGCGAAGATCTGTTCCTGCATTCTTGCCAAGTATTGTCTGTTATAGTGTGGAGTATGAAAGATATCGGCTTGGCAGCTCTCCAAGCCTGATAAAGGTCTGTAATTGGGAAATATCTTGAAAAACTGTTGGGCGGGAGTTTGCTGGAGCGGAATTCACTGTAAACTAAATAAAAGGGGTTTTATCAGGACATGGAGTCGGCTTCGTGCTTTTGGGGACGCCTAGGTCAGAACAACATATTTTATGATGGTTTTGGTGAAAACCAGCATTTACTTCCAGCTTTTGGTCATGGGTTCACTTAACGGTCACGGTTTCCATTTTATGACTGCATCTGCTTAACAGCTGCTGCAGAAAAGGTCATAAAATCAAGCTGGTCACATGATTAACTCATTTTATGACCATCACAAATTACAACTCTGAAGGGCAGGCTCCATTACTATTGTAACTTGAGGATTTCCTGTAGATAATTACATTATCGTGGATTATAATAGGATAACTTTATCTAACAAAAGTCTAGTCTCTCAGTGGCTGAAGATGAAATCCTGATTTTAGCTGTTAAATTAAGCCCTGTAATCATGACAGATTCATTAGAACTGATGCTCAGGTTTCTACAGGGAGCATTAGAAGCCATGGGGACCAATTATAATTGATTCTCTTCTTCCTTCCTTCAGAAGACTGTTGTCAGCTATGACAAAATTAAAATCTGATCAATCAATTGTTTTTCAGATTCAGATGGGGGATATGAAGCTTGCTTGGAAGCATAAAAATATATTAAATGAGAGATACATCAAAGTAGATTATAGTATATGAAGAAAAG
>QLTV01000965.1:5723934-5738257 GCA_003457575.1 Thermophis baileyi | reverse complement strand
AAAAAAAAAAATAAATAAAAATCCCCCCCCCAATTTTTTTTTCAAAAAAAAAAATAATCCAAAAAAAAGATGGCGGCGTCCACGGACCGGCACCGACCGAACCGGCTCCGTGACATCACCAGCGGGTTGCTACCGGTTTGGGCGAACCGGTCCAAACTGGGAGGAACCCACCTCTGGTTCTTTCTGGTCAATAGTCTTGTTAAGTGCCTTTGTTCAGCTCTTCTCTCATGGTGAGCCCTTGCATTGGGGTGTGTATTAGCATCTCCTCTTTGTCTTCTGAGGCCAGCAATAGCTGTCTTTCCTGGTGGCTAGAAAACTCTTTCACTTGCATCCCCTCAAGCTGATGATCCTCTTCCAACTCTGAGCTAGCCACGTCAGCAGGTAATACATGTCAGGCCTGTATGCAATAAGACCATTTCAATCCATGTTGGAAGAGTGAACACTTTATGACTGTGACCTAGATAGACACTGACAGAAATGTAGTCATGTTGGAGATTTGTCCTCTGGGTTTCAGATTCAGCATCAGACACAATACCAAGAACATGCAATCACTTGAGAGAACTTGGCATGAGCAATAGTACAGTTTTGGTAGTGACTGGATATGAATGCTTATATATGAAGGTGGGCCAGATAGGTTATGGAAGGTGTATAGAACAGAACATTTCACTGCCTCATGGCCCGTAGACTTCATCTTGGGGCTGGTGGTATAAGAAACTCCAAAGATTTGGGTTCTACGGGACATGAACCTCTATGCTCAGAGGGTCAAAATTGGATCTGCTTAGAAGGTTTATGGCTTTGTCTCAGTATCAGCCCAGCCTCACAAAAGTATACTAGATTTAGTCTGAAACAGATGAGACATGGTACAGTATAAATATGGAGGATGTTGACCTCTATCATCTATTGTGGTCAGGACACTTTTCAGACACATTACAAATCATGAACAACCTGAAACTCTTTGAGGGAGTGGGATTTATTAAAATGGTCTGTTTCAGATATATAAGGGATCCAAATACTTTTGAAGATTTTTGAGGGTTTCTGATAATTTTGGCAGGAAGTTCCATTGTGTTGATTGTTGGTAAAAGGTGCTTGAGATAGTTGCATTTATGTGCTGGTTATGACCCTCCCCAGACCAGGAAGTCCCCTACCAGTATAACTGAACTACTGCAATTTCTCCTTGTAGGGTTGACTTTGAAAATGATATAAAACCTCCAGCTGCTATAGAATGTGCCAGCCAGACTGCTGGTGAATGAAACCTTCTATTGCACAATTATACTTATTTGCAGTTTATAGTGCTGGTTAAAGTCCTATACAATGTGGCACCTTATGATTCTTCCCATTTTGTATGGACAAGTGGAGAGGGTCTGCTTAAGATCCTACCCATGCAAAAGGTAAGAGAGGTACATACCAAAAGTTAGGGAAGATGTAATGGCATGTGGAAAGAACCTGGAAGACCGGGCAAAGAGATGCTGCCAAGGGAATGGTCAGATAAAAGACAACATAGCCCACAGCTGGATAGTGGTGTAGCAAAAGACCTCCCTAATTTCTTGGGCTGTAATGGAGGTGAGGAAAAAATGTGCTTTCAGACTTGTAAGATTCTGTTGGTGTAGCTTTACAATAAAGTAGGATTATCTCATCTGGTTGTGTTTCCTATCTGGTTTGCCCCATGAGGCTGAGAGACTCTAATCTTGATCTACCCATTCCCAGTCTGACACTTTTGCCACAGACTAGATTGAAATAGAAATAGAAATAGAAATAACAGAGTTGGAAGGAACCTTGGAGGTCTTCTAGTCCAACCCACTGCTTAGGCAGGAAACCCTACACCACTTCAGACAAATGGCTATCCAACATCTTCTTAAAAATGTCCAGTGTTGGAGCACCCACAACTTCTGGAGGCAAGTTGTTCCACTGATTAATTGTTCTAACTGTCAGGAAATTTCTCCTTAGTTCTAAGTTGCTTCTCTTCTTGATTAGTTTCCACCCATTGCTTCTTGTCCTGCCCTCAGGTGCTTTGGAAAATAGCTTGACCCCCTCTTCTTTGTGGCAGCCCCTATACTGGAACACTGCTTGCACTCTTTCTAGAGTCTCAACATCTTTTTTACAAAACTGAATGCAGTATTCCAAGTGTGGCCTTACCAAGGCATTATAAAGTGGTATTAACACTTCACGTGATCTTGATTCTATCCCTCCGTTTATGCAGCCTAGAACTGTGTTGGCTTTTTTGGCAGCTCCTGCACACTGCTGGCTCATATTTAAATGGTTGTCCACTAGGACTCCAAGATCCCTCTCACAGTTACTACTATTGAGCAGGGTACCACATATAGTATACTGTACCTGTGCATTTTGTTTTTCTTGCCTAAATGTAGAACATTACTTTTTTCACCATTGAATTTCATTTTGTTAGATAGCGCCCAATGTTCAAGTCTGTCAAGATCCTTCTGTATCTTAAGCCTATCTTCTGGAGTGTTGGCTATTCCTGCCAGCTTGGTGTCATGTGCAAATTTGATGAGTTCCCCTTCTATCCCCTCGTCCAAGTCATTGATGAAGATGTTGAAGAGTACTGGGCCTAAAACAGAGCCCTTGGGGTACCCCACTGCATACTTCCCTCCATGTAGATGCAGTTCCATTGAGGACTACACGTTGCATTGACTACCTTGGATTGTCCAATTGAAACAAGGAGGTTTCAGCAACTTATCTTCCTAGAATCAGGTCTCTAATGCTCTTTGATGCCATGAGTTGTCTTATACGGAAGAAGCAAAGAAATATTCTATGGTACTTCCATCACAACATGTTTGTTCACTTGGGACTGTTGCAACTGCAATCATCCCTTTGTGACCTCCTGCCATGGAGACAGAAATACCATAGAGAAAAACATCATAAGACAGGCATCTTTTTAAAATAATGCTATTACTTATCAGCAGTATTACTCTTCTCCAAAGGTAGCAGAGTAATCAATATTACTTCATGATATAATGTATTTCAATTTTGATACACAATAAAATGCAGTTTAAAATCAAGAAGAATACTGAGGGTCTTCGAATTTACCTGATGCCAACATTTTGGCATTTGAAGAAAATACGATTATTGGAGTTGCTTTCAAATTGTTTATTACAAACATGAATATCAGAATCTGCTTTCCTCCCTTATTAACTTACGGAGAATACATATATAGAAGCCTTTTCTGGCTATTGGTATTGTGGAATGAGACCTCAAAGCAAAGGAAACAACTTGACAAGGCCAATTGGCTCATTTCTGTGATATGGTTTCATCAGGACTTTCACACTCCTAGAAGAAGGCCATTTGTGTGAGAAAAGGATGAAAGAATATCCTTGGCTGGGGTGGGGGCGGGGGAAGGAGATTATATTGAAATATCTGAGAGGCTATTATGCACAAGATGTTCTTAGAATAGTTCCAGAATGTAAGACTACATTCAGTGGGTAAAAATTGCAGGGAACCAAACTAGCCAGTGAGCCCATTTTCACTACATAGGGAAAATGATGGGCAACTCAGGAAGTGATAAACTCGTCTTGGATAGAAGCTTTTAAGAAGGAAATCCATCAGTTGTGGATACTGAAGCAAAATCTTGCATTTGTAGCCCTGTAGGGAGCAGAGAAATGAAATGGATTTCTATGGAGTGCTTCAATTTTTACTATGTACATTGGTACTCAATAGCTTTATCTCTACAACTATTGCTCGGCAGATTTGCAACTAGAACGCTTTGTGTATAGGCTCATATTTAGAGATCTATAGAAGAAGATGGTGGAGAACAGGGGTGGGTTCCAACTTACCTCGCGGCCGGTTTGCTACCTCCCGCACCACGTGGGCACGCCTCGTGTGCGCGCGCATGCGCAGTAACGAAAAATCTGATTTTTTTAAAAAAAAGCCGAAAACAAGATGGCGATCTCATGCAGAGTGCCGGAACTCGGCTTCTGCGCATGCTCAGAAAGAAAAAATAAAATTAAAAAAAATTCAAAAAAAAATTCAATTTTTTTAAAAAAAAATTAAAAAAAGATGGCGGCGCTCACGGACTGGCACCGACCGAACCGGATCGGTGATGTCATCGTGACATCACCAGCTGGTCGCTACCGGTTCGGGAGAACCGGTCCGAAACGGGAGGAACCCACCCCTGGTGGAGAAGGAGAAAAAGAAGGAGGAGGAGAAAAACCAATTCCTTGGTTCATGTGCCAAATGTACATGTACTGTATATTAGCTACCCTTGCAATCTTCCAGCAGTCTTCATTTCATTCTTTCCTCCCTACAAAGAGACAGCTAGCAATTCCATGGTGACTGAACATTCATAGTGTTTCCACTGCACACTGTTATACCTTCCCCTTTAAAGATTTTGTCTGTTTTCAGTTTTATAAAGTGTGAGATTGCTATTGTGTCTGTAGTTAATGCTTACATGCTGATAGTAACTGGGACAAAGAACTCCTTCATTAAGCAATGTGGTCATAAAATGTGATGTTATGTGACTTTGCCAACTTGGGATAATGTTTCTGACAGTTCCAGCTGTCCAGAATTCATCATTAGGTGAATTCTGCATGGTCACAGTGTCCCTTGGTCATATGTTTGCTATTTGCATTCTCCTACTGGCCTCCCCATTGACTTTGCTTGTTGGAAACCAGCACTGAAGGTTGCAAATGGCAATCACATGACCACAGGTTGCTGCAATTTCATAATTGTAAGAGGCTGTTGAGTGCCTGAATTGTGATCATGTGACCATGGGGACACTGTGATAGCTGCAACTGTAAGGATTGTTTACAAGACCCCCTTATTCTGTGACATTGCAAGTTCAAATGGTCACTGAACACTGCTAAATGAAAACTACCTGTACTGTGTAGAAGGTGCATTTTGGTTACATAAGAACTTTACTGTCACACAGTAAAACACAGTAAAACACACAGAAAATTTCATATTTGCAAAACCCAATGTCATTGTTAATTCCTGTCAGATAAGAGAGAAATGACCTTTTAATTTGGTTTTGTTGGCTTACTATGTTATCTATTTTATTAAAAAATATAAGCTCATATGTGTACATCTAGAGATTTCACAGATGTTACATATACACTAGACTGGCAGGGTGTGAAAAGCATGTCATATTAAACCAAGCATGGACATATAGGGAAAGAGGAGAGAAACATTTTAAAATCATCCCTGTTGAATGTAACAGGCTCCATATGAAGATGCATAGCATCTGCGGACTGCAAGTCTGCCAAAGATGAGGGTTAGAGATACAGACAGTGGTGAGATTCAACCGGTGTAACAACCGGTTTGCTGAGCGCACACACGCCGAACGCGTGCTCCGCGCACACGCAGTGCATTTGAAAACAGCTCTAAAACTTACCTTCTACTGCAGCCACGGTGAGTAAAACAGCTGAGGTGCGGCAATCCGCTCTGCCGCGCCTATCAGCTGGGCTTCAAACAAAGGAAATATAGGTCAGTATAGCGCAGGGGCGGACGGGTGGTGCCACGTGATCGTTGGAGCGAACCGGTTCACTCTCAACTGATCGTCGGAGCTACCGGTTTGCCCGAACCGGTCCGAATAGGACTTATCTATTTACTATTTGCCAGATAGGGTGATCACGTATGACAGGGTAGGATTGAGATGGATCAAAAATAAGACAGCCCCAATAAAAGGGATGGCATCAACTTACTGTTTACCATTCCTCCTCTTTCAGTATTTCAAAGGCCTGATTTATTTGCAAACAATTAGACTCATATTTCAAATTTTGCTTAGCAAAAACTAAGACTATTATTGCACCTCGTACACTAATTATGGTATTTTATCACAGCATTAACTTTCATGGAGCAATTTGCTTTATCCGGTGCAGTGGGCTATAGTCTGCAAAAGTTCATTCCATAATAATTGTGTTAGTTTGTGAGGTATAAAAGATTTTTGGAATAAATATGATTTCTTACTGAATTGCATAAGTGAAGAGATAAGATATTTTAAAATGCTGAGTGAAGAAAGACTTTAAGGCAAACAAGAACCAACCCCCGCCCCCAAGGTTTCTGCTAATATAGCATAATTACTGTATATTACTAGGATCAATAGTGACAATGTTTTGTATTTGCTAGTGCCAGTGCTAAAAATGCTTTGTCATCTACGTTGCGGACTACAGTTGTGGTGCTGAGCAGATTTCAGTGAAAAAATAAAGCAAATGTCATAACTATCATTTCACCCTGCCTGCTTGTGCTATTATGTGCCTAACCACATAATTAATAAAATATCCACATTGCACACTATCAAAAATAATATGAGAGATGAGAAACACCCATTCTAATTTCAATGGAGGACCTATCGAAATATTCATCCAAATGTGTGAGGGTGCAGACTGAACGGAGTTCACATATTATATTATGAAAATTTGACTATAATCTGTTGATTAAATCATGAGTCACATAACATACTAAACTGAAATCAGTCTAGCTACCGTATATCTTAGTGTGGCCTTCTGAAAACCAAACCAGTATGGATGGGGTCAGGGTTGATGTCTATTTCTCCATTTTGATTATCTGAGGATTTAACATGACTATCTGTCTGGAAATTTGCAGCACTTTCAAATTAGCCGCGGTGGCGCAGTGGTTAGAATGCAGTACTGCAGGCTACTTCTGCTGACTGCCGGTTGCCTGTAATTTGGCAGTTCGAATCTCACCAGGCTCAAGGTTGACTCAGCCTTCCATCCTTCTGAGGTCGGTAAAATGAGGACCCAGATGGTTAGAGGCAATATGCTGACTCTGTAAACCGCTTAGAGAGGGCTGGAAAGCACTGTGTATATAAGTCTAAGTGCTATTGCTATTGCTATTATTAGCACACTTAGAAACTTCCTCTAAACTAGAAAGATTGATGTCATCAAATTTGCAGTAGGGGGCATGTTGAGATGTTGGCACATGTGTGTCTGTGCCCATATTCATTTTATGCCTTGACCTCTTTGTTTAAATACTTGAATAGGGCATTTGTGATTCTCACACGGGTTAGGATGAAATGTAACAAAGGTAATTAAAATGGAATTGCCAGAAAGGCTTTTAAGCCATCATTCTAACTCTCCAAGGAAGATAGATAGTCATCTGTAGGAGTAGACCTCCCATTAATTTGTGCTTTGTAAGAGGACAATACTATTATATTCTTACTGCAAGGCAAACCGTCTAGGGTATTTTCTGCCTCAAGGGCCAACACAATTTCAGACAGTAGAATTGACTTGGAGGATGGGGATCAGCTGTGTCATTTCCTGGTCTGCCTGTTGGGCTAAATTACCTTCCTCACAGCTCTGTGTTTCATGTAATTTGGGGCATTGGCACAGCAAAGGTTGAATATACCAAAGCTGGGTTTGGATGGGGAAAAAACAGGTGCTTAGGACAGATTTTATTCTCCTTTTATCTAAGGCAGGATTTTTTTATACCTGTTTTGAATGGAAAGAATTATTTTCACACTTTTTTGGGGGGAGGGAACGGGTTAAGGAACTACAGCTTACCATCCTTGTAGATTGCCTCTCCTCCCCCCAAAACCCCCTCAACATTTACCTTCCATCTTCATTTCCATCGTTCAAAATGAACAGTGCTGTTCTCCATAGCACTTGAAGTCATGCCAAGAATCCATGGCTGCTTTACAGAGGGTGACCCAATCTTGAAATAAGGACGTATTTCATGCCCCAAGAGCCATGAAACCATTAAGCAATGGAACTCCTGCCTCCTAAAGTTGTGGCTGTTCCATCACTGGATATTTTCCGGAAAAGTTTGGGTAGCTATTTGTCTGGGATGATAAGAAGATTCCTGCACTGTGCAAGATGTTGGATTAGAAGACCTCTAATCTTCAAGGTCTTCCCTTGATTTTGTGAGCTCATAAGAGAAAACAAAATAGATCCTTTTTCTTTTTCCTTTATCCAGAATTTCACTTGGAATTTAAGACCTAGGAGATTGAAGGTACCCTTTTTATTTTGCCTTTTTCCATGATGAATAGGGGCAAAGTTAATTGGAACAATTTCTGGCACATTAACTAGGACATATAAACTCTTAAGTCAAATACAGAGTCACCGTTTCTGCTACTGTGGCTTTCAAAAGTTGGATTAGTAGGGCTATATAAGGTTGTCTTGTGACCTTTCAAAAAGTCACATCCAGATATGCCGCATGATGCTACAGTTCAAAGCCATTTCATAGCACAGAAATGGGCTGCAATTAAGGCACAGCCAGGCTTTTTCTCTGCCAAGAGCTATACTTGTCTTCATAAAAGTGGAGGGCATCAATTAATTGGCGAAAGAGCAGATAAGATCAGGAACCTGGCAGAAGCTGGACAGTGAGGTTGATGGTTAGAATTAAATCGCTATTGAAAGAAAAAAATAACTTATTCACCAGTGCTATTATCTTACCATTGCTCAGAGAAAAGCAGTCACCATTTCACCAAATTAGAAATGGTGCTTGCTATCATTTAACATTAAACATGAAAGCAATATATTTTGCTGTGAAATCAGCAAAGTTATTAAAAAATCCAACAAGTGCTATGAATGTTGCAGAATGCACTTTCTAAAGTAAAAGGAAAGATGGGTTGACCAACAGCAATATTCAGTACTTGCCTCCTTTTTTAAACAATAGATTTTAAACAAATAATCATTAGAAACATAATTTCCTACAGCACTTAGATTACTGCATGAAGTTACAGCTGATATTTATCAAATACAGAATCAAATATCAAGCTGATGCTTGAGGATGTATAGTGGGATCTAATTTGGGAATCTACTGTCATATAGTTATGATTAATGAAGATATTACAATATTCCTTTTGTAATTCTTCCTAACCATTTTCATTCTATCTGATGAAGTAGATGATGAGATGAGATGAGATGAGATGAGATGAGATGAGATGAGATGAGATGAGATGAGATGAGATGAGATGAGATAAGATAACTTTATTGTCATTTTTTCACTGCGAGCACACCGGCCCACATTAAAAATAAAATTCTATTGCCTGCTCTCAAGAGAAAGTGTATATCTACCCAAACACATATATAACACATACATACACATGCTATATACATACATAAATATATACCTGCACCATATATATATATATATACATACATACATACATACACACTGTCCATTTTTTAATACGTAGCGGAAAGAGGGAAAGAGGAAACTTGAGAGTTTACCTTTTATAAAGTACCTTTTGATATCTGAGCAGAGGCTCCAAAATTACTGTTTTGAGCTTGAAATGGTTGATGCTGAAATCACACCTTTGCCCCAGAAGGGGGCTGATATTCAAGGTTGACTCAGCCTTCCATCCTTCCGAGGTGGGTAAAATGAGGACCCAGATTGTTGGGGGCAATATGCTGACTCTGTGAACTGCTTAGAGAGGGCTGTAAAGCACTGTAAAGCGGTATATAAGTCTAAGTGCTATTGCCATTGCTATATCAAAAAGCTAAACACAATTGAACCTGGTTAGTACTTAGATGAGACTCACAGTACTTTAATGAGTACCCGTCAGGTAATCCTGGGGCACGAAAGATAGAAAGGGGAGAAATATCCCAACAGAAGGATATCATTGTTTATCATTGTCAAGAAAAATGTATGTTCACATCCTTGCAGTCATGAGGTGTTTAGTCTGATTTAAAGGATATCACTCTTACTGATTATGTGAGATTTTCCTAAGACAATTTACCTCATAAACTAAACAATAGTTCTGTATTATTTAAAATCCAATTAGTTCAACACAACAAGTCTTTGGGTTCTTTCTTATGATGAATCAAATCCTTGCAGGGAAATTAAGGTTTAAGGATGTTAACATGCTGTTAAAGTGTATTCTAAAAGTTTGGAGTATGTCTACATCTCTACTTAAGTCTCTGAACTCTGCAAACAAAAAGGAATTCTGAATTCCTGGAAGGAAGTATGTGCTAGATTCTAAATATTAAATTAATCATCTCTCAATTTTTAATTGGCTTTGTATTGAGTGAGAGAGAGAGGTTTATTGAAGCAGACTGAAATGAGTAATCGCGATAGTATGAATGACCAAGGCAAGAGTTGCTTGTTTCATCATATTCATCTCTGATTCTCTTTAAGCACATAATCTAAAACAAAATGGATACAAGTAGCTTTAAGGGAAAACTGATGACAACAGGCTTTTGAAGCCTCAAATTACAGCTTCCTAGAAGTCTCTTTTATTGCCTGTAAATGCTTGACTTGATAGCACTGAGCAAAGGCAATAATGTTAGTGAACTCTTCACTATTAACAGCAATAGCAACAGCACTTAGATTTATATACTGCTTCACAGTGCTTTATAGCCCTCTCTAAGCGGTTTACAGAGTCAGCATATTGCCTCCAACAATCTGGGTCCTCATTTTACTGACCTCAGAAGGATGGAAGGCTGGGTCAACCTTGAGCCGGTGAGACTGGAACTGCTGAACTGCTGCAGGCGGCAGAAGTAGCCTGTAGTACTGCATTCTAACTACTGCGCTACCACAGCTCCCTACTATCCCTACTATCAACACTGAAAAATAATATGAAAAAAACATTTGTATCATTGGTCACGGTTTAATTGATATTGACAAAATCAGCTTCTGGTCAACAAGAATGATGGTATTGTAGTGAAGCAGACATACCAGAAAAGACTTTCTTTTCTATAATAATGCAAAGTTGGGCATTGCTGTTAAATTCCACTCCACACAATGAAGACTATGACATAGAACATCTAATAGTATACCTAGTTGGCCATTCTTGTGCCAAAATACAAGTAATGAAGGTAGACATGACTGTATATCATGTCAATAATGTCTGGATGATGCTCTAAGACTATAAATCATTATGGGAAAAGAGCCATGATTTTCAGTAATCTTCTTCTTCCTAGCATGTTCCTGCAGGTGCAGCATCCACTTCCATGATCTTCAGTAATGCAATGTGAAAATTACTGCCCAAATGATTCATTTCTACCTACATGGTTGGTTTTAGGAATTAAATATACATACAAAGTAATTTAAACAATGTATTGCAATATATGGAATGTATTTCAGAATGGAAAAAGTACAGCTTATATATTTCACGTATCAGAGGATATGATAGAAGCTGTTGTTGGAAATACCTAGAGAGCACTAGGTTGGGAAGGCTGTAGGTTTGGGTTTGTTAATATTAAGAAAAATATTTTAAAAGGTGAGCATGTCAGAAGTATAAAGAATTACTTGGAATTCTTTATATATAATTGATTAACGTAATTGATTAACAATTAGCAATACTTGATCAAGTTAGATTTGATTCCTTAGGAAAATCATTAAGTCCTCTTTCTCCTCCTGGTCTGCTTGTACTTTTATACACTCTGTTTTACTTCCACCAGATCCAAATTAAATTGAAAGACAAAAAGTCAGAGTCACTTGTTGATATAGGCAGCTATAGAAATCAAATCAAATCAATCAATCAATCTCTTGAATAACTTTGCATTATTCCAGAGTTCTTTTTCTTTGGCTTGCTCTCATGTTCACAATAGCTGACTTATCAAAATAACATTAGGTCCGTAGTTCTTACTGCTTGCTTCCTTTTACTGCTGTGTTTTTTCCGATTTTCATTAGAATTCTTTTTCTTTTTTTTTTTAACATATTGTTTTCTACTAGTAACTAATTCTATCATAGAATAGCATGGGACTAGAACTGAATTCCTATTAGAAAGCATTAGGTAAAAACTAGAACGAAGGAAATAAAAGATATGGGAACAGGAAATGCTATTCAGTTACCCTGTTGTTTTTAAAAGGGGTTTTCCACCAAACATAACTTATTAAAAAATCTACTTGACCATCAGTAATGGGCTATAACTCAGTGAATTTTGCACTTTTTGCATGCAAGGGATTTAGGCTTTAGCCAAGAATGAGACTCCAGAGGCAAGCATGACTGTATTTGCTTCCTATGGTTTTATTATGGATGGGATCCTTCTTGCTGGTTCTTCTGACTGAGCAATTATAAATGGAAAGAAAGAGTAATGCAACTATTGTGAACCCACAACCTAAGTATGGAGGCTTCTTATCTGTATTTAAGTTATGGAAGGAGGAATTGGGGGTGGGAGGGAGGTAGATTAATCATTTCCTCACAAGATCCTATCTGAGTCGATCACCGGGACCAGAGGTTTATTTCTTTCAAGCTTTTGGATTCATGCTGGAGCCCATCCTCAGGGAATTTCTCTTTTTCCAGAAATTTCTCCACACCCCATGATTTAAACATTCCAATTCCAGAAATATTTGTTTATTCTAATATTCGGGAATAATTGCTTGGGAAGACTCAATAAAAAAGACTCGACCTGCTCTTGCAAAATTGCTTAAGAAGAATCCAGTAATGGCTACATTATAACTGCAAATTACATTCTATTTCAAAATCTTTATGGTGATCACATTGTCTGCAGCCAATTATTTTAGTCTTTATATCAATTTAATTTCCCTTAATCTCAGTAACTACTCCAGGCCATTAAACATCACTTTTTGCCCATTCTTCCCCTGGTTTGTTATGCCTCCTCCTCCTTTGCTTTCTAAAACAGTGTTTCTCAACCTCAGCAATTTTTAAATGTGTGAACTTTGACTCCCAGAATTCCCCACCCAGCGATGGGTAATTCTGAGAGTTGGAATCCACACTTCTTAAAGTAGTTGAGATTGAGAAACACTGTTCTAAAGACTCATATTTCTAAATACTAATACCAGTTTTCTTGTGGCTTCATATCTTCTCGTATCTTTGACTTCATTCTCTTGAAATTCTGCTTTTTATCCCCCTTTCCTTCTGGGCAGCTTTGGCAACTTTTAGCTCTGTTTCAAGTAGCTTGTTTCTGGACAGAGATCTTGTAAGATCATCTTATTTCTTTATTCTGAAGAAGGAACAAGGGAAAGGGTAACTTTTAGTTATTGCTGCCAAAGATGTGCAAAACACGCTACGCCACATAATTTTCTTTATAGAATATCACTGCAGTATAGATTGTACAGATATCCTGTCAAGAGATGCTCAGATTCAGATGCTAGGCTATTGTCCTATGCAGATTAGCTTTTTACAGGCATTTAAGTTCCATATGCAAGAAGTAAGTGTATCCCGAATGAGTCTATAAACAATTTTGGCAATGTTTCCATGTACCTGACACCAATGTAGAACTTTTTATATTGGGCATGAAGGTGTGCAGAAAGATTATAAGCCTAATAATCTCAAAGTCAATGAGCTAAAACTCCCAAAAAGAAGACTGAAAAACCAACAATCACTGCTCTCAGAATTAATAGCAATAGCAATAGCACTTAGACTTATATACCGCTTCATAGTGCTTTACAGCCCTCTCTAAGTGGTTTACAGAGGCAGCATATTGCCCCCAACAATCTGGGTCCTCATTTTACCCACCTCGGAAGGATGGAAGGCTGAGTCAACCTTGAGCCTGGTGAGATTCAAACTGCCAAACTGCTGGCAGCTGGCAAGCAGCAGCAGTAGCCTGTACTACTGCACTCTAACCACTGCGCCACCACAGCTTAATGCTTTGAATCACATCAAACATTTCAACATTAACAGTATTAACAAAATACTACTGATGTGCAAACTCCTAAATATCAGTTTCTTTCCCTTCCTTGGAATGCAAGGGCACTTCATTTAATGAATTATTGAGTCTTGATCTGGCTAGAAAGATTTATCTCCAAATAGATGGCATGGGTTGTATATTCAGGTATTTTGCTGATTGATTGGTTGGCTTTCTTGCTTCTGACCATCCTGAATTTCTAATAAAATCTTACGTTTCTTCAAGTGGAAAAAAATGATAAACTTCTATGAGCCAGAGGTGGTGTATGAGGAGATGGAGGCAGAGGAAACTGACACCCTTCCAACGGATTCGGCTACTATCTCATATATCTCCAACTGACATTAAAGTTACAGGCCAAGCATACCTGGAAAGCATTAGAGAATCTTAAGCTAGACTAATATTGTTAGAACATCTGCCCAGCAACAAACATTAAAGGATTGGGTTGTCTCTCATAGATCTTGTAACTAACATTGGAAATAGTCTTACTGGATTTCTTCTTCTTCTTTCTCCAAGCCTGGGTTATGCTCTTCCATACTTTTGTAGCATAGAACAACCTTTCATGTATAAAGTAATTTTGAGTTCTGTCACTGTTTACCTAGAGCTGTATGCATGTATAAAACCTACGTTTTGCAGTGAATCACACTTTGTATCTTTTGATTTAGATGAGTTTTTAATTTCCTTTAATTTATTTATTTGTCAAGCATATATGATTACAAGCCAAGTATAGACAAAGTATAAACATGATTGTATATATATATAATAGTACAAGCATGATTATGAGTACAAGAAGTATGAATATATGGGTACATTAGGACAGGATTA
>QLTV01000965.1:5687131-5704544 GCA_003457575.1 Thermophis baileyi | reverse complement strand
CCCTCTTGCTGCACCCGCTGCCGGAATTCATAGCGCCGGACGACCTTGGACGGGGTGGGCGCATAGTGGGTCTTCAGCGTTGCTTGAAGAACTTGCCACGGGACGCTCTGGACCGGAGTTGGGTCTGACAGCGACTCCGCGGTGTCAAACACCTCGGGGCCACAGTGACTCAAGAACACAGCTCTTTTGCGGTTGTCGGTCAGACCCAGCATATTGTTCGCTTCTAGAAAGCAGTCGAATCGCTGCATGTAGGAGTCCCATTTCTCCCGGGTCGGGTCGAAAGGCGCCGGCGGGTGGAAGGTGGACATAGCGGCAGAAGGAGACAGGAAGATGTCTGCCTGGCTGGTTGACAGTGCTGAAGAAGCTAGTCACAGTTCTCCTGGCCCAAGCCCTCGTCGCCACTGTTAGATAGTGGGTAGAGATGACAGGAGACAGACTTCCAAAGCAGCTCTTTATTTCAGCTCTTGTATCAGCAACCAGCAAAGAGCAGTCTGACAGCTTGCCCTTTTATAGGGAGCTGTCAGACAGACCAGCCAATAGCGTTTGAGCTTTTTCCCGCTCAAACGCTGGACCTGGTTGGAACCATGCAACACAGTTATAACAGTTAGAACATAACATTATTTGTTGGTGATTTTTAAGAAAGATGAAAATTGCTGACAATATTGCCAATTTGCCCATTCTGATAACTGACTGAATGGGATTCTGATGAGAGTCCCATGAGTCAGAGCATCCCACAGTCATGTGATCACCATTTGCAACCTCCTCCCTGCTTTCCCATTGATTTTGCTTGTTGGAAGCCAACAGTTAAGGTTGCAAATAGCGGTTACTGGACCATGGAGCACTGTGACATTGTAATTGTAATCTGGCTGCCAAGCATGCAAATTATAATCATATGACCACAGGGATTCTGGGATGGCCACAACTACAAGGGGGTGTAGGACAATTCACCATGGCCAACTTGCCACAGCCAACTCACCATGGCCAACTCATCGCAGCCAATTCGCTGTGGCCAACTTGCCGCAGGACAAGAATTACACTTGAAAGAAATGGTAGAATAAAATAATTAAAGAATGCCAAAGGCAAGACAAAATGAAATGTGAATGACAAAAATTAAAAAAATATTTTTAATTATTTTAAATAATTAAATTGAATTATTAATTGTCCCGTGGCAAGTTGGCTGTGACAAGTTGGCCGCAATGAGTTGGCTGTGGCAAGTTGGCCATGGTGAGTTGATGTGGTGAGTTGGCAGTGGCAAGTTGTCCCATTCTGACTACAAGTAACAAGTCCCCTCATTCAGTAGAGTCACAACTTCGAATGATTGGTCACTGAATGAGGATTCCCTGTAATTCGGTTTTCACACTGGAGTGTCCAATTCTCCATAATTAGTAGTTATTGTTTCATTTATTTTTATGTTGAAAAACAAAAATTACAGACTAATTGCTCATTTACACTGTCCTACAATGCAGTTCTTGTCCCATTACTTTTCAGCAACTAGTATTTGTCTATTTCACAATCAATAAAGCAGTGTTTTAAAAACTTAGTTCAGTTATTATATTTGATACCACTTTCTGTTCTCTATATTTTTGTAGCACAGATCTATGGCTCTAATGAGTGTAGCTAACTAAATACACACACATATAAACATTTAAAAATAAATACAACCTTTTTTTTACAAGTCAGAATATTTTTTCTTTCTGATTTGTAGTTTGGTTATTATTAGGAGTTTACATAACAATTCAAAATGCTTGCATTGTGTTTAATATTAGGTCAACTGAGGCTGTTGTTATTAAATAAGTAAGCATTTTGACTTGTGAGTCGATTTCATTCATATGCTGTATTTTCTGACCCATCAAATTATTTCCTGACCATACAGTTAAAAAATATTAAATTGCTAGAGACTACCATCATGACTCTTATTCTATGTTAACCTTGGTGAAAATTTGTGTCAGTTAGTACAATATCATAGTCTGAATTATTTACTTTCCAAATTTTGAATACATGTACAATGTGTAGCTGTTTCCAGTTTTTAGTAATATTGGAACAGCTGGAAGCATTTTGAGTTTGGTTTGGCAGAAGTTCCTAATCTGACCTCTCTGTCTAGAAATAGAAAGTTCCTGTATCTAGCTGTGGTTAATCCCTGTTCTTTCAGGCATTGCATGAAATCTCATTTTTGTGATATTGGACCTTGACAAGCAAGGCTATTTTTGTGTTAAGTGTGAATGTATGGGTGTCATTTGACTAAAAGTATTTTACAAGCAGCAAAATACCTATGGTATAATTTTAAAAAATGTATCCCTACATCAAACAATAACATGTGATCTACAGTTGCAATATTGTAGCCATAAACTTGAGTGTTGTATGTCATCAAACAACAAAAGTCACCATATACTGAAGTGTCTCTGACCATGCTTACCCCAGTTCAAATGTACATTTTCTTAAAGTCTTCCTGAATACAGGTGGCCGTCTCTGAATGATTGCTTTCTTTAGCAATTGTTTGAAATTATGAGGCCATTGAAATATAACTTGACAACCTGTCCTTCCATTTATGTTAATTACAATGTCCCAGCTAATTTCAAATTTTATTTCATATATTAAGAGTGGAGGATTTCTTCGTGGTGGCCATGAAGAAATGCTAGTATCTATGGCTTGATGGATTGTCACATTGTTTTGAAGGGTTGTCATGGACACTTGTCAGGCCTCTCTGTTGTCTGAATATATGCACAGATGACATTTTCACTGGATTTTCTGCCAAAGTTTCAGGATTACCTAAAGCACTTGTGGCAAAAATACCATCTCTACATGCACACATATGCTCAGACATGGGAGAAGGCCGTTAGAATGACTTACCTTCAGTCTTTGTGTTAGGGTTTTCTACACTGTAGTACTTTGCATAGGTCTGGTATTGATGCGTTCCTTTAAACAATGATGAATTATTCCATCTAATCCCATGAATTTCAATTTCTGCAATTTCTTTTTTATACCTCTTGGGGAGCCTGGATAGTGTAGAAGAGAACCAGGTTCGAATCTATCCTCCGCTATGGAAGTTCATGGCATGATGCTAGGCCATTCATTTTCTTTCAGGCCAATCTACCACAAAAGGTTGTTGTTGTGGACAGGCAACAATAATGACAATAATAAAATACCATCAGCATTGACAAAATCAGTTAATTTGCAAAAGACAGCTTTACTTGGAACATTTACATCCTGCGATGATACCTTTAATACCATCAAGCAACAACATATGCGTATCCCAGGTCCTTGGAAAAGACCCAGTAGATAGGTAAAAATTCAGTCTAAACATCTGGCTAACTCTGACCAACCCTGTGATGATACCTTTAATATTATTAAACAGCAACATCTGCCTATGCTAAGTCCTTGGGAAGGACTTGATATGGGGATAAAAATGCCGAATCCGATCTAAACATCGCTGACTGTGCAATCAACCATAATAATGTAATCTTGTGTGCCACCTCAGTCTCAACAATTTCAAGAAAATTTGGAGGAAGCATTATATGCATCCTTTATTCATCTCCTGGAGGAAACATGAGACATAACACTATTAAATAAAATGTATACATAGGTCTTCCTACAATAGCCATTATTATTCCATGTACTGACATTCTTAACACTTTTCAGTAATCCATGATCTCCCGTTGAGGTTTCAGGGTGCCTTACCTGGCACATAATACAATCAAGAGAGACAAATAGCTATTTGTGAGCTCCCTGGTGACAAGGCTGTATTATTTGTTGCAGTATTGGAGTGTTCTGATACTTATTTATTGCATGCATTTGAAGGCATTGGGGTCCCTTTTTGCTGTCTGTCAGCAACCATGGAAATCTTTCTCATTGTTAATTCCTGTTTTCCCTAAGCTGAAAAGGATGCTGAGATAGTGAACAGTAAATCAGGAAGACCAAAGAAGAGAAAAGGAAAACATGGTTTCCTTGGCAACAGTTGCCGTGGAGCAGTCAGAGGTGGCATCTGTCTCGTCATTTATTAAACCACAATTTGGTTTCACAATCTGAAACAAATCTCAGAATGGTATTGGGTGCTACTTTATGCACAGTCGGTCCTTCTGCAAAGAAAATTTGGTAGTAGTATGATAAATCGCTTTCTTTTTTTTAAAAAAATTGTTTTTTAAATAACAGCCTAAATATTGTTACTAGGAATAAATCTGCTCATCTGAATCTTACCTGTAAATAAACATACACAGGATTATACTATGAAAACAGAAGATATTAGTTGACAGAGAAATACAGGGAAAAATAATCTAATAACAAGTAATCTTAAGTATAATGTGCATTATAGTAATTAACATAAAATAAAAACAGAAAAGGAAATATGGAAGCTTAAGCTGAAAGTAAAATACCATTGTTTTAAAAATTATATGAATAATTTATTTTTATTTTTATTTTTTAAAAAACATGAAGTGTAACAGGGGGGATCTTTGATGGGATTTATACCATTATAAGAAGAAACCTGAAGTCTCAAAGCAGCTTAGTGCCTTCCAGAGGTTCTGGAACCTCAAATCTTTGCATTCATTTGGAAAGCATCCGGTTGGGGAAGGCTGCCTCTCTATTTTCTGGCTTATCCTGTTGTTCAGCTGAGGCCTCAAGTTTTTTTTACATCTGAACTGAAAAATAAAGTGTTAAAAGGACATTACAGAAGAATGTTTGCACAGTCCTGTGGAAGATGGAAGACCTTAAATTCAGCTGTGTATTTAATATCCATTCTTGTCAGTGTTTTGAAGTTCCTCTTGCGGAATTTAGGGCAAAGCTATTCTTTAAAAGAAAAATATTCTTTCCAGAATGCAAGAGAATCAAACAGCTGACATCCTCTTTTATCAACATGATATAAATTGACGTCAGAGCTCTGGGAACGCTGGAGGGAACTCTGGAGCCTGTTTCCCTTTGCGTTCTTTTGACAATGAGGATACATTTTTAATTGTTTAGTATCAGGGCAAATTTATAGTCACATGTAAAACTCTCTTTTCTTCTTTCTAAAGATATACTTGCTGCATTGTTAATTTCACTTAATGATGCTACAGTCCATGAGAAGTCATCCTGTAGAAAGGCAGAACGTTACCGGCATTATTTAAAAGGAAAAATAATTATTATATCTGCAAATTTCAATATATACTGCTGATTTTGCTTTGTTTTCTGGGTTGAAATTAACAATTATGAGAATGATGAGTCTGACAATAACTACTGAGAGTTCTTTAAGATTTTGCAAGATACAAATATAAGTAAAAATATAATGAAGATAATAGAGAAGATTAACCATTTATTCAAGATGTTCCAAAATCTTGTGTTATAATATGGCCCCACAAAGTCAAATTATGCATTTGCTTGCAAAATAGCCCAGCTGAGCAATGAACTCAGGGATGACTTATTTATTTATTTGTATTTAGTAATCACATTTATATAGCATATCATCTCATAGTAAAGTGACTTTGATCATATTTTGCTGTCTGAGATAATAGTGAATGGCCCCCTTCACCTCAAAAACCTGCATAAACTTAGAATCAACTGTTATTTTGAAAGCAGCTTGCTTTCCACGGTTGCTTGGATGGATGGATGGATGGATGGATGGATGGATGGATGGATGGATGGATGGATGGATGGATGGATGGACGGACCGACAGGCAGGCAGGCAGGCAGGCAGGCAGGCAGGCAGGCAGACAGACAGGCAGGCAGACAGACAGACAGACAGACAGACAGACAAGCATCTGGCTTTTCAAATGTTTTCACTCTTAGACTGTGTTCTACTCTGAGATTTCTGGTATGCTTTATGGGAGTACAATTAAAGCAAATAGGGATTAAACCATGGTTTATATAAAAGATTGCTGGTGCTATCCTTATTAATGAAGTGAACTGAGGAAACTGCCTGATGCGAGGGGGACACATTAACAATTAAATTGTTATTTAATATATTATAATTATAGGACTACACTATAAGAAATGAATCTGGGCTTTCCTGCCTGATACACCAAAATCGTCTGACTTTTTGTACTATGTACCCAGTCTTGGATGGATGGTGGAGGGCTCAACTTCAAGCAGCCAAATTGCTTGGATCAAGCCTGAATTTTTTTTACTTAATCACAATTAGAAATCACACAATTTTCCTGCTAATAAAAAGAGAGTTGTACTTATTTCAAAATAGAAGCTTTCTATCACATCATCTTTATAACAAAGAAAGAAATCCAGAGAAAAGAGAGAGAGGGATGTAAGCCTAAATTCCCTAAAGCCCTTTTCTCATAATGGGAAGTGAAGGTTTTGCACTACATCTGAACCAGAATGATGTGTCACATGCAGGTAAAGCATTATGGCTTCAGTCCTGTGGGGAAGCTCTTACAAATCTAGTATGTGTTGTGGTGAAAAGCTTGTCAGCATTTCAGATAAATTAGCTTTACAAGGAGAGAGTTGGCAAAAAAGTAGGACATCATTTTTTTCCAACCACTTTTTCATTTTTTAAAAATACCATTCTTATATTGGTTAAGTCCTCAAACCCTGTAGAGGGAAGATAAGAAAGGGATTGTATGCAACATTTCTAAAATTAATGTTTCAAGCATTCTCCAAAGCTACAAGCAATTTCCAAGGCCACAGTTAATCTCTCTCACAAGAGGTAACTTCTAGGAAGAGCCTTTTATATTCTCCAGACTATTCAGGACATTACTAAAAACGTATTAGTACGTAAATATTAAATTCATAGCTGTTATCATGTTCTCATTCGTGCAGAAAAAGCAAAGCAGATCTTAGCTTCAGTTTTTGGTGGCACTTTTTAGTGTCTAAATTAGTTTTGCAATCATAATACAGACATAGTTGAATAATCCTTGACTTACAACCACAGTTGAGCCCAAAATTTCTGTTGCTAAGTGAGACATTTGTTAAGTGAGTTTTACCCCATTTTACGACTTTTCTTGCCACAGTTGTTAAGTGAATCACTGCAGCTGTTAAGTTAGTAACCCGATTGTTAAGTGAATCTGGCTTCCCCATTGACTTTGTCAGAAAGTCATAAAAGGGAATCATATGACCCCGGGATAGTGCATCCGTCATAAATATGAGTCAGTTGCCAACCATCTGAATTTTGATCACGTGACCATTGGAATGCTACAATGGTCATAAGTGTGAAAAACGATCATAAGTCACTTTTTTCAGTGCCATTGTAACTTTGAATGGTCACTAAGCGAACTGTTGTAATTCGAGGACTACCTGTACTCCAGTAGCAGGTCTGCCAATTATTCACTTTCTCTTTTTTGTCTTGTAGAGCCTTTCTATATTTATATAAGTCTCCAGTTTTTCTCCTGATTGTAACATAATTGACATGTGACAGTTAGCTTAAAATTGCCAGCATGCCCCTGGCAAAGTTGGTTTTCTTTTAATGATCACTATCAGCAATATAATTGTACGTATTTTATTTTCTGCATTTTCTGTTTACTATTCTTCCCCAATGATGTATTTACATTTAAGAATGTATAAATATGCACAGTGTCACTTGAGGTGCAAATGATCTGGCTCAAATTATCCTGCTTTGGAGACATTAAACAAAGACCCAGTTCTGTGGAAAAATCTATAATGTTGGGAAAGCTGGCAGGAAAAAGAAGATAAAAACCAGCAGCAATTATGCAAAGGGTGCCCTCTTAGAAGACTTGAAGGATCAGGTTAAGGACAAATCTTCTTGAGATAATCTATCTCTGTGGTCACTCAGTCAACATCCACTTAACGGCAATAATCAGTGAAGTGTGCAGACACATATAGGTACACTCACCCCAGCAGGTTATACAGAGTATCTCCCGTTGTAAACATAGTTGAATAAAAAGCTTAGGCCACAAGCAACATGTTAGTTTCTAAACTCTATGACATTTTTGTAATTTGTGACAAAATACATAGACTACCGGTGAAATGCTACCGGTTCGGCCCGGTCCGGGCGTACCGGTAGCGGCGTCCGCCAGTGGTTCGGAGAACCGGTAGTGGCGGCAGCACGAGGCTCTGCCCACCCGCCCAGATGTCGCCATTTTCTTATTTGTAACCCTCTGTGCATACGCAAAGCGTTCTGCGCATGCGCAGAGGGTGAAAAAGTGTGTGCGACGGGCACGCACTTCCGAACCGGTAGGAAAGGTAAGTAGATTTCACCGCTGGACTACATAGACTAACAAGGGTTTTATTTCCCGTGATTTATATCAACGGTCCTCAATCTGATATTTTCCAGATGTGTTGGAATATAATTTCCAGCCAGCTTAGACTTTGATTCAGAATTCAGGGAATTGTAGTCTCAAGATATTTGGAATGTGTTACATTGGTATAAAGCTGCATGCTGGCTGAAGAATTCTGGGAGCTGAAATCCACCCATCTTCAGGTTGCTGAGTTTGAGAAACACTGCTTTAGAAAGCAAAGTAGGAGGAGGCATAACGAACCAGGGGAAGACTAGGTAAAAAAGTGGTGCTTATGGCTTGGAGTAAAGGGAAGATAAAGAGATAAAGGGAAATTAAGTTTATATAAAGAGCAAAACAGTCTCTAATCCCAGAGAGGAGAAATTGAGCTCTTAGAATATGGCTTCTTCAATTTTCCACATAGTTTTTTCACTGACTGATGTTTATTAAACCATGAAAGCAGAAACAGTTCCTGGATCTCAAACAAATATATATTCTGGAAATGTGATTTTGTAGCAATTCTACTTAGTGCAGAATCTTTCAGAGAGTTTTGAAACTTGCAGCTACAGTGATGTTTGGAGCAATGTTTGTGCTATTCCTGAGAAAATTAAACTTTTTTCAATGTAGCAATTGAAAAATGACATGAATTGCATTATTTATTGTATCTTGCACTATGAGAATAACAGAAATAGGGTCTATATACATGTATAACCAATAAAATTTTAACTTTGGAGGGCCAACACAGATTTCTTAAGCATCCTTCCTGGGATCAGCAGATGCAATCCAAGTGTTCTGCAAAAATTACAGTATAACACAGACTCTGTGGTCTATGGAAAAAATGGTAATTCCAAAGTAAAGATATCTATTTTAATTGAAATATGCCTAGGTTTTGGTTTAGAAAAAAAGTCTTGTGCAATTAAATTATGTAAAGGAAATTGTAAGTTGAGGTCTATGAGAGATTTCTGATAAATTTTTCATTTGTCATGATTTAGGAATAAAAAGAGGAACCCTTTCTATAAAAATACAGCAAAATATGCTAGGTTTAAAATAATGAAGCATTTTTCATACATAGGAATATAACATTTGCTTTATACTTATAAGAAATTTACTCGTATATCGTCCTAACTATCCAGAATCAAAACATATGATAGAAAGCGGGAGACCATGAGTTCTAGTCCCATCTTAGGTGCAAAAGCCAGCTGGGTGACCTTGGGCCAGTCACTCTCTCTCAGCCCAATCCACTTCACAAGATTGTTGTGGGGGAAAACAAGAGGAGGAAGGCATGTTGGATATGTTTGCTGCCTTGAGTTATTTGTAAAAATAATAAAGGCGGAATACAAACAAACAGACAGACAGACAGACAGACAAACATACATACATACATACATAGATACATACATACATACATACATACATACATACATACATAAATAAATAAATAATTTTTTTTAAAAAAGACCACACATCTCTATCTTAGAGTTATATATAGCTGCTCTGATCTACTCTCCATTTGATTGAATCTGGAGGGTAACAATTTCTATTTTGTTTTTATTTAATTCTCATATACATGTTCCATTCCTTGGAATATTTCCACCTTGATTTGTGTGTTCTTAAAATGTTACTTCATTATCCGTGTTCATTTCATCAACCAAGTATGTTACTTAGTAACACAAAACCCAAAATCTTTAACAAAACAGCATTAAACCTAGCTTTGTTTGTGGGCTGACTTAGGTTTCAAAAGTCCCTAAGGCAAATTACCTGTGATGGTTTTTTTCAGTGTCATTACAATTCTCCAAGTAGCACTCAGTATGTGAGGTTGAACATGTTCACCACAGAAGCAAGTCCCACAACCTATTTCTCTGTGTTATTTTGCTATTGGAGACAGAGCTGTATTAGCTGGTTACAGCAACAAGAGGTATGGATACTGCCATCAATGGGACTCAGCCTTTTAAAATATTATCCACCTTCCTTGAAGCTTTCCATCACCTTCTCTAGGCTGTATACCTTGGAATTGTAAGGCTCCAAACAGACACAGAAAAATTATTACGGTACATATTGAGTTGTCTGCATTATTTCTAAAAGTCCAAACATTTTTATCTTAATTTTCCATAAATAATCCTATTCTGTGATCTTGTTTGTATGCACGGATGTCTTAATTGTTTGTGCTAATCGAGGCAGAAGGATAGTGATTATCAGAGGTGTAGGAGCAGAAGGAGGAGGTGGAGAGCAACCAGTTCTGTGTTGCATGCTATTCCAGAAAGAACTGCTTGATTTAGCCCAGGCAGGCCTGTCTGACTGTCTGACAGCAGGTGGCAGTAAACCACTGGGCCATCTCTACAAGGCCCAGCAGAGAGAAAGGCAGCAGCCAATAAAACAGGAAACTCTCAGATCTGTGAAAAAGTATCTGATGACAGATACCTTGGTTGCTAAGTACAGACTCAACAGCAACCAGGCAGCAACAGGACCATTAAAAGCAGATTTAAAACAATTCAAAGCAGAGAAATAAATGGCCTTAGCTATTGAATAGGCCATGATTGATGTTTTAGCAGCTTCAACTGCTTTTTCATATCTTCTGGCCCTTTGAAGTCTTAGAACAGAATGTTCATTTGACAGGCATTAGAAATAAGTCAGAACAGAGCTGGAAGGGACCTTCGAGGTCTTCTAGTCCAACCCCCTGCTCAAGCAGGAGACCCTATACCATTTCAGACAAGTGACTGTCCAGTCTCTTCTTAAAAACCTCCAGTGATGAAGCACCCACAACTTCTGATGGCAAGCTGTTTCACTGGTTAATTGTTCTCACTGTTAGGAAATTTCTCTTTAATTCCAGGTTGCTTCTCTCCTTGATTAGTTTCCATCCATTGTTTCTTGTCCTGCCCTCTGGTGCTTTGAAAAATAAGTTTACCCCCTCCTCTTTGTGGCAACCTCTCAAATACTGGAATACTGATATCATGTCCCCCCTAGTCCTTCTTTTCTCTAGACTAGCCAAACCCAAATCCTGCAACTGTTCTTTCATATGTTTTCGTCTCCAGGCCTTTAATCATCTTAGTTGCTCTTCTTAATCATCTTAGTTGCTGTTGTGTATATGTATATGCACATATGTACACACCCCTTCTTATTGCATCTTATGGCAATGTGATTTCCCCCCCCTCCATTTTGTAGTTCGTTCGCTGAAGTCAGTGGCCCGGTAAATGGGAACAAAGTATTGAAATGATTTTGGTATTAGATTTTAACTGCTTAGGTTTATTGTCTTTAATGAAAAGAATCTATTTCCTCATTATAGACTGAAACACATTTTGGAGGCTGTCTTCTCTGGGTTTCAGGCCCGGGACATTTAATTCAAAGAAAAAAGATTGTACTGTTACTTTGAGATACAAATTTATAGCTTCTTTCTTTCAAAGTTGTTTTTCCTGTTTCTTTGTGTTATTCAAGCCTTTTCCTTCTATGAATAATTATAGGAGAAAATTAAGTTTAATCCAGCCTGCTAGAATGCTTCCTAATAGATTCCAGATAGCATCTATCGCTGTAGTGGTATAAATTTTCTATGTTTAATGATGAATCAAGTAATCCTGAAATCAATGTCAATTTATGCATGCATGTAATGAATATGTGACTGATCTTGGAGAATGCATAATTTTATGATAATCAAGTTTGTATACGAGGTAAAAGTTTCTGATGAAATTTACTACTTTTGAACAGTTTTCAATATGAGATAGTGGCGAATATCTCTGGCTCAGGTGTAGGATGAAGGTGGAGGTTCGTTCTCTGAGCTTGTGGGTTGGTTTCTGAGCATTTCGTTACCAGGCTAGGTAACATCTTCAGTGGAATGTAGGGGATGTCAGTGTCTGTGTTGTTCTGTGTTGTGTGGTCAGTAGGTCGTGTGATAGTGAGGTCACGTCAGGTGAGAGTCACGTCAGGTGAGGGTCTTGTGATGGATCTTGTGAGTTTTCAATATCCGTATTTGTTTTTCTTGTTGATAAGCAGTGATGAAAGGTTACATATATATATTAAAAATAAATCCAAATACTGCACTTTGCTGTTTCAAGAGTTTACCATAAGATAACCAATAGGATATTCACTGCTAGGGAAAACATACTATATTTGGTTAAGTCTATAAAGTATTATCGCTTTGGGATCTTCATCAGTTAAAAATACTGTCCAGTTTTGGAAATGAGAAAATTATCACTTATTTCATTCTATTGACCTCTCATAAGGAATCAGTACAGGGAGGGTTGAGTCCTCTCCATCCCCCAAATTTGTTGTACATATTTAAAGATTTAAATAAACATTTCCTCAGATTTGGTAACTACAGGTAGTCCTCAACTTACGACCACAATTGAGCCCAAAATTTCTATTGCTAAGCGAGAGTTGTTGAGTGAATTTTGTTCCATTGTACGACTTTCCTTGTCACAGTTGTTAAATTAGTAACATGGTTGTAAAGAGAATCTGGCTTTCCCATTGATTTTCCTTGTCAGAAGGTCACAAAGGGAATCACATGACCCCTGGACACTGAAACTGTCATAAATATGAGTCAGTTGCCAAGCATCTGAATTTTGAGCACATGGCCACGGGGCTATTGCAGTGGTCGTGAGTGTGAAAAATGGTCATGTCACTTTTTTTGCAGTGCTGTTGTAACTTTGAACAGTCACTGAATGAACTGTTGAAAGTCGAGGACATTATGTAGTCCCAATGTGCATTTTTTCCTCATCCTATCCCATCTACCTCTTCATGAAAGTGAGTAAACCAGGTCTTCTGTGTTAGCCATGCTGACTGGTTATCCCAAGCGTGGTAGTGCGATGTACAGAAAGCATCTGATTGGACAGGGCTAAAATCCATGCTAATCCACAAATGAATGCTAAACAGCCATCCAAACTATCATTTGATGTTGCCTCCTTTGGTACTTGTTTTCTTTTTGAAACCAATACAACTAGGCCCTGCCAGTAACAGAACAGGATGTTGCAATTGCAGCTGATGCTTTCTAAACTGTTTAGAAAAAAACATATCATTATTATAGGGGGGGGGGAGGAGATGAAAGATACGTTTAGGATGTAATATTTATAATACTGAAACATTTTCTCTCTTCTTTATTTCCAGGTAAGTTATATATCGCATCTCCTTGAAATGACAGAAATTGTATTTCTCGCATGATCTGTAGCAAATGTAAAAGCAAGACAGTAAATGCAAAAATGGCATTGTTCATCAACTTGGGTAAGATTTCAAAAACAGCTTCATTGTGTGCCTATTTTGTTCTGAGGCTGGTAACAGAAAGTAAGCTCTACTTTGGCAAGAGTTGTTATGTAGAAACATAAAACTGAGTTGACTTTTGTGCTCCACTTGAAGTATATGGAAACTAGGAGTTGCTAAAGTTTCTTTGAAAAAAAGTGGCTTGGCTATTAATCATATTCATAGTAATAGAAACCATCTTTTTCTTCTTCTAAATAGGAGAAAAAATTGCTAGGACTATAGTGTTACTCCACTGTAAAGGAACCAATGATCTAATCTCTGTGTTTCTGTATGTATATAGTATATATATAGTATTTGTTGCCCAGTCTGCTTGATTTGAGGTCTTTCCAGTTTTTTACTTTCACAGAATAGCATTTCATTTGCAGATCACATATTAATTTCATATCAGATATTCTGGACAAGGCTAATGTAGCTCTTTAGAGTTCACACTAGTTCAGATATATTAGTCTGGATAGCATTTTGTGAATGAACTGGTAGCAATAGGTATTCCAAAATTTTTCTATATTGTTTCCAAACCTGTACTCTTTCTGACATAAAGCCTTTTTGAGAATTGGAAACTATATGAAAATGATGTCACCAGTACATTTATAGGAAAGCATTTTATTTCATTTCCTGTGCCTCCCGACTAATAACTTATTCTACCATTACTATATGTTGACTTGATTTTCTCAGCCAATTGATGGATCTTTCTCCTGGGAAGTCAGTTCAGACTTTAAATAATAGTAGTATAAAGTATCCATTCTGGTTGATCTCTGTTGCTGTATGATTTTAACAGGCAAAGATTATTTTATTTCTTTGTTCATTAAAAGACTTGATTGCAAGTGTTGTATAACTAAAGGCTGTGTGTCTGCTGAGGAAAAGCTGTTTGCCACTGATCAAAACAGAAATTAGTCTTATGAGAAGAACTACAAGGAAGTTCTATAAAAAGTGGAGAGGTATAAGATAATAAATTCTGTGCACAATTCATTTATGTGAATTCTGAATCACTGTCAGAAGACTGAGACTAGAGTTAGGGAAAGTTGCAAGGTTGCCATCAAACATAGCAATCCCGCTTCCCATGTCATTCTTATCATCCTTTCTCTTAGCACCAAATTCTAAAGGTAAATGCCATCAGTTGTGTAGTCCAAACAGGCTACTCAGAATCATACTGGTTAATTTTCTGGAGAGTCAATAAGCAAGGAATGGATTCATGTTCTTTTTACCTGTGTCCTGATTACCGATAGTAGCCCAGCCAAGGCTATTATCCCAGCAAAGAAGAGAAAACAATCAAAGGAAAGTGTTTTATCTACTCTTTCTTATAGCTGTAAGGGCTTCAGAAGGAGCAGGTGAATAGATGACGACAACAAAAGACAGAGGAAAGAAACTGTTGGCAGTGGCACCTCCACAGGTCTATGGTTTTTAACAGATATCCTCAAATTCCTAGCTCTGTTATCTTAGGTAACCAGGAGCAAGACAGTCATCCTCAATAGCCCATGGAATGACACCAGAAAATGTTTTAAAAAGGAAGAAAACTTAAAGGGGCAAAGTAAAAGTCAAAACACACCAATGAGGACTGAGTACGTATAAAATATGCGGAATGGCAAATTGAATCGGATCAGATCTTTATTATGGTCATTGACCAGCATGAATGTAGATTGGCAAATGGAAAAGAATGAGGGAAAGCAAAATATCCTTTCTGGAAGAAATGACTGGCTGGAGCCTAGGATAGAAGCACTTATTTTAGATGGAAAAATGCAACATTTTGCATTGATTAAAATTACTAATATTATACACTTCATTTATATACAACACAAGGCACCAACCTATTTTCTCCACAGCAACTCCATGTCAGCTGGGTTGAGAGAGAGTGGCTGTCCCAAAATCACCCAGCTGCATTTCATGTTAAGGGAAGCCCAGAAGTTATAATCTTCTGCTTTCTAGCCCAGCACCTTTATACTACTACACCAAGCTGGCTCTCCAGAATACCAAATACAAAATTAGTATTCATTAAAATGAAGCAATGGTACAAAATTGGGGCATATCTAGAATCAGATATATGATTCATCCATCCTAGGAGATTACCAGACTAGCATCGGTCTTGGATTTTGCCATACACAGCATGCATAGGTATAATAAAAAAAACAACTCTAGAAATGGAAGGCAGTATGTGCATCCACTGGACACGTAGCACTATTGTTGTGTTAGGATACCCTCTCCTAGCTCCCTAGGTTGTTGCTTTCCCAGAAACACAACTGGGAAATCTAAGAATGCCTGAAATCTTTCCAGTATGTGATCAGTTCCATTTAAATGATCTGTATGTGAGTGGGGGGGAGGTCTGTATATTAACCCAATTTAGAGGATTTAAATTGGTAAACAGAGGAACATTAGTATTAAAATATTTTATTGTACTTATTTATTTATTTGGCTACCCTGTCATTATTTACAGGTATAGCTTGTAGTAACAGACACTCTGAATACAGCATAATGATACTCAAAAAGTAAAATATATTACTAAATGCAAGGTTGGGAAATACAATCCTACCAAAAATGGTTATGTGCAAATGTGTTAATAGTGGAGACATCCATTGTGCTTTCTTAGAACCACATATGTGTGATTTTCATGACCTTCCCTTCTAATCAATGCGACATTCACATCTACTCACACGTTCACAAACATGTGACAATGAGGTTGTGTTTTTTTTAATTTTGGTTTTTATTAGAATAAGCTAAACATTTTTAAAAACCTGCTGTTTGGGATTGATTTTTTTAGGATAGAACAACAGCAGCATTCAGGGATTAGAATCTCCAGTGGAAGTCATGTAGCCTTTCAACTATGTAATTAAAATGTGAATTTGTTGTATTATTGAAGATAAGCAACTGCTGTTTTGAGACTTAGCCCTGGCATAGCCAAGGGAACAGACAATATTTGGGTTTCCCCATTTTTGCACACACACAAAAAGAGCAAAAGATGAGAGCATTGAGAACATAAGACATTGGTTTGAGAATTATACATGATCACTCTGTCCATATGTCAATACAATCAATACAGCTCTCTCTTGTGGTATTTGAGGAAATACATTGTAATAAATTTACTAACTTGCCAGCTCTGGATTGCAACAAACATGAAGATTTGTGATAGAAAAGCTTAGATGTAATGGATAGCATCAGACAGGAGACTGCACTGTCATGTTTCAGTTGTTGTCTAAGCCAGCCTTGTGCTGTATAGTTAAGTGAATTATTTGCTGTATTTTTCCATGTGCTTTACTTCCATATGCTTCCTTTTGTTAAGTCTTGATATTATGTTGTATAGGCAAGGAAAAAGCACAGAAGAAATCAAAAGCATATACATGTTGGATTTCTTTTTGAGGAAAAGAAAACTTTTTTTTTTTATAAAAACACAGAGCATTCTCCAGTGAGGTTGCAGGATAGGCCAGGAATGGGTGATGACTTCATCCTTCTGCCTAGAGACTGAGTCATAATTTTCATAGCCACGCCCCGTTGCCTCTCTCTCTGCTCCAGTTATCGACGAAGGCGCAGCTGTAACAACACAACTTTATCCAGAGGTTAGACGCCCTGACCCCCCCCATCAGGCTCCCAACACAGAGCATTCTCCAGTGAGGTTGCAGGATAGGCCAGGAATGGGTGATGACTTCATCCTTCTGCCTAGAGACTGAGTCATAATTTTCATAGCCACGCCCCGTTGCCTCTCTCTCTGCTCCAGTTATCGACTCAGTCCTTGCCAGAGAGAGACGCTTCGCTTAGTGGCTGCTCGTCCTAGGCAGAAGATTGAGTCATTTCCATTCAGATTGACTAGCAGAGAGTTTATACTGAACAGGTTTGGATTTGGCGCCTTGAGCGCTTGGTCTCCGATTTGGCTGCGTTGATTTTGAGAGCTCTGCCCTGTCAGCTAAGGCTGCCTGGTCCAGTTCGGGCTCGAGCTTCTGGGAGCAGGCTACCCCGGGTCTTCTCGGCCGCCGCCCACAGTTCTCTATTGAAGGGGGGGAAGTTTTAATTCCCTTCCCCTGACATCGCAGCCCTCATGTCAG
>QLTV01000965.1:5671568-5684908 GCA_003457575.1 Thermophis baileyi | reverse complement strand
CGATAGTGTTGCCTACTTTTTGTCCCCGACCTTCTCATGACCTGGAGCGTAGTTGGCACACTTTGGATGTGCGGAGGGCTCTCCGCATTTACATCAGGAGGACGGCCTCCTCCAGGCGTTCCGAGGCCCTGTTTGTGGCTTTCCAACCTGCCTCGTTGGGATGCAAGGTGTCCTCGTCTACGATTGGCCGTTGGATCCGGGCCTGCAGCGCGGCTGCGTACCAGGTCCAGTCTCTTCCTGTACCGCGAGGGGTGACCGCTCACTCTACCAGGAGCGCCGCTGCTACGGCTGCCTGGTCAACCCAGGCCTCCCTGGAAGACATCTGCAGAGAGGCCACCTGGGCATCTCCTACGCCGTTTAGTCGGCATTACCGGCTGGACGTGTTTGCCTCAGCTGAGGCATCCTTCGGCAGGAGAGTACTCCAGCAGGTTCTCCGCGCACCGACAGATCCAGCCCCAACGGAGACCCGCCCTTAGGACTTCCAGCTTTGGTATGTCCCATTCCTGGCCTATCCTGCAACCTCACTGGGGAAGGGGCGTTGGTCCGACCTGAACGCCTTTTCTCAGTGTAGGTTGCAGGATAGGCCAGTCCCACCCTGGCATGACCGTAGGGTCTGGATCCTGGAGGGTGGGGTCAGGGCACCTAACCTCTGGATAAAGTTGTGTTGTTACAGCTGCGCCTTCGTCGATAACTGGAGCAGAGAGAGAGGCAACGGGGCGTGGCTATGAAAATTATGACTCAGTCTCTAGGCAGAAGGATGAAGTCATCACCCATTCCTGGCCTATCCTGCAACCTACACTGAGAAAAGGCGTTCAGGTAGGACCAACGCTCCTTTTCACTTCTAGAAAATCTTTTTCATATAAAACATATCTGCATCCAGGTTCTTATTTCATGGAGCTGGGAGGTCAATTTGCCATCAAAGACTGTATTGATAACACTACCCCAAAGCAAAAACAGTGAAAATATATTTGAACGTACAGTATAGCATATAAGTACTATTTAGGAAAAATATGTGTATTTTCATATTTATTGATAGCATATCCATGTTCAAGACTATAATTGTGTGGCTACTTTAGAGAAAGCATATATGAGTTGTCCCAAAAATTAGAGTATATCAACAATAATAAAAATTAAGCCACTGATCTCTCATTTGACTGTCTAAAAAATGAATCTTCAAATTTGCCACTTCTGATGGGGACACAAACACCTGGATTTATTTATTAAAAAAAAAAAATCATGGAAACTAAAGATTGAAAGGATCTTTGGAGATCATCTGATCCAACCTTCTACCTGTGTGAGAATCCATTAATATATCCGCCCTGATTAATGATCATCTACTGGTCAAATATCTTCAGCAAAGTCCACCATCTCCCACTGTTATAACCGCCATTATTGTTAGGAATGTTTTCCTGAAGTCCAACCAAATTCATCTTCTTTGTAATTTAAACCCATTGTTTGTTATCCAACAGCTAAAAAACAATTATGTCCTCTGTCTTCTACATGATTAACTTTCAGAACCTTAAATATGGCTATCACCTTTCTTTTTAGTCTTCTTTACTCCAAGCTAAATTATATCCTAATACTTCCAACTGCAGCTCATAGCTTTTTTCCTTCACAGCCCCTTATCATCTCAGTTGTTCTCTGGTGTTCACCTGGTTCTGTGCTGGTACTCTATGATTGTTCAAAGATCACAGGAATGGGCTTTGAGATGTCATCAACAAAGTTCATCGAGTCTCCAGATATAATAGATTTGGCCTGGGAAACATAAATGTATTCATGTTTCTGAGGTGCTACCACTCAGACTAACCTATCTCCATGTTTACGTCCATACAGGCATCATAGCCATGACATGGAACTGATTTGCCACTGCTTTCATCTGGGATTTTTTTTTTAAATCTTCCAGTCTAGATATCTTAAAGATGGCAGCATGCAAAAGTAGAAAGTCTGCTCTCTGTTGAAATAGACATCAGGACGATAATCAATAGGTTTAAGTTTTCTAAAAAATGAGAATCAGAATGAATTTTAAGAAGATTCTTCTGAAAGTAAGAGCAGTGGAGAATTTGCTCTTACTTGATATTTTTAGATAGAAGCTTGATGGCCACTTTTTAAAAATATTTTAGAGGATTCCTGTTGAACTGAGCAAGAGTTTGGACTAGCAGCCTTATAATAAAATTTACATTTTGTAATTTTGTAGTGTTCGTTTTATATTGTGAATCAAGTCATATATTTTTTTTTAATTCAAGTGGATTCTAATATTTTATGCATTGGAACACATATTTTGTCTTTTTATTAGTTTAAAATATAAAATACAAAAATACAAAACAAAATAGTAGGATAAATAGGGGAGGAAAAAGTGTAGGGAAAAAGAAAGAACAGGCATTGACTTCTGACTCCCTTTGTTTCAGCAGAATAAGATAATAACATCAAACCTCAAGTTTTTACTTTTACATAATAGTATAAACTAGCCATTTCTACAAACCTATCTAATCGGCAAAACCCAAAATCAAAGTTTCATTTTTTTCCACCTCAAGCACAAGTCCAGAAGCGGTTTCTAAGTAGAAACAAAAGTATTTTTTCTTTCTGATCAAAGCAGTCAACTTAGCCATTGGAATATGTATTTTGGATCAGTAAGATTCATGCCTTGATCTATGCCATTTTAATTTAAAAATAGCAACCTAGAATGTTTGAGATTATTGACAGTTTATTCACTGTCAATATGTCAAATAACGTGGGCAGACAACCTAATATTTTCCAGATATTTTTGATGACGTTTCTCATTTTAACTAGAGTTTACAAAAATTTGAGCAGTTTATAGGAAATTGTTTTATAGTCAAAGATATCTGGAGAGTATCAGGTTGCTTGTTCTTGTAATAAAGGAGCAAATTGACCAGAAGTCTCTCTGAATGGCAATTGCAAGCCATCCACTGATACAACAATAAAGGCAGAAGTTTTTTACTGGGAAAGGTCAGAGTGAGCGCAAAAGCAGCTGTGTCACAGATGATATTTTCTGTGCTTAGAAATTAAAAAAAGTTTTTTAAGCTCATTCTTCATAACACTTTCAAATATTTGCATGGTTAGATAAAATGCAAATGTTTATGCAGCAATAAGTAAGCATTAGGCAATAGCAATCTCACTTCTGTATAACATTTATTACAGAATAATATGAAAGCATAATACCAACAGGTTCTTTTCAGGAAATAATATTCATGGAAATATATATATTTCCACGAATACAAAACATTACTGTGAAACAGAAAAATAGACTTATTTAAACAGCATCAAGAAATATGTTGAGGGTACAATGTAAGATTTCGTGGTAGTAAATGAAGACTTTAATTAAGTCAGAAGGAAGTATTTGTACTAATAACAGGAGTACAGCAGGAGAGTGGTACTGTCAATTTCATCAGTACAGGATGGAAACTGACAATATTCAACCAAATGAAATGAAAATATTCCAATTTTAACTACTACTCCCAACTTCTGTTGTTAAAATTGGAATACTTTCATTTCTTGATTGTTTATAGATACATTGTAGAAACAGATATAGTGTTACAAAAAAGGTATTAGCCAGAAATGGGCAGAAAGGAAATTGGGCTTTATTGATTAATTCCTGATTTGCCGTTTTCTGACTCAAAGCTAGGGCACAAACCCCTGTCTTTTTCTAAATTGTATTTCTTGATTTGTAGTTATACCAATATAGACATGAAAGCTTAAATATGTTCTTCCCATGTGTGGTTCATGGGATATTGTAGATAATTTTGTCCTCCCTCAGAGGCCACTGTTTTAGATCTTCTCTAGCCTATCTCAGCCACAATTTTAGCATCCTCTTACTCTAATTACTATTTTTCATTGGAAAAATATGGATGAAAAAATGGATGGTCCTTTGCTGATGACTATTTTCAGGGCTGGGATACCATGAAACTATTATTATTATTATTATTATTATTATTATTATTATTATTATTATTATTATTATTATTATTATTATTATTATTATTATTATTATTATTATTATTATTATTATTATTATTATTATTATCATCATCATCATCATCATCATATTTATTTATTGTATTTCTATGCCGCCCAATTCCCAAGGGACTCTGGGCGTCTTACAACAATATAAAAAACTTGTTAAGATATAAAAAACTATTAAAAAAAACATAATAAAAACATTTAAAAACAGTTAAAAACTCATACACACCGTTTCATGGCCGGATCTCGCCAAATTGCAGAGGCGAGATCAACGGCCCCAAGCCTTCTGGAACAGCCAGGTCTTCACCGCTTTCCGGAAGGCCAGCAGGGTGGGGGTAGTCCGGATCTCAGGAGGTAACTGGTTCCAGACACTCTGCTTCAGAAGAAAAATACTTTTAGGATCTAATTGGCTCTATTTTATATTGGGAAGTCTTGGGGCAAGTTGACCAAATCCTCTGAAATGGTGAAAAAAAATGCACAGATACACACACAAACAGTATTCAAATAAATGATGGGATCTGTCTACTCAGAAATTCTTTGGAAGCAAAGATCCTGTTGTAGAATCTGAATTGTTGCCCATGTTTCATAGATCTATAGTATAATTATGTCTAGTTATGTCGGTTCTGGATCCTTTTGCTGCCGATTCGCTCAGGGTCGCGCTGTGCACGCGCACCCGCAGCAATAAAAAAATAGCTTCTGCGCATGTGCAGAAGCAAAAATTTGCTTCTGCGCATGCGCAGAAGCAAAATCCAAGATGACGGCACCCACGGAGACACCGACAGAACCAGCTTCATGACGTCATCGCCGGTTTACTAATGGTTCTAAAGAACTGGTTAGAACCGGTAGGAACCCACCTCTGGTTATGTCTACCCAGATAGGTAAGTTTGTGCAGTGGTTGTCTCCAGAGTGGTTTAGGTGCATTTGAAGTACAGCTAGCAGAATCTTCTGATCAATAAATCTCAAGAGTTCTACATTGGGGAAAAAGTAGTTGTTGGAGTCCCTGGAACCCTAAGTAGATATGCGTAGGATTGCATTTTTAAACAACTATCCTGAAATTATCTATTTTCTTCATTGTTAGTTATCTGGGGTATATTTTTAAAAATAAATATATGGAGTGGAAATCATTTTTTTTCATAATTAATCTTTCTGGAAACTGGGTAGTCGAGACAGGATTACTAAGAAGAAATAACAGTTTCTAGCCATAAATTGTTACTTGTTAACTCAGACCAGATATATAATGTGCAAATAGACACATACATGTTTTCCCCCCCCTATACATATCCAATTCTCCTAAATTAGGAACTAATTCAATGAAAGGTGATATTGTGTTTTTTTAAACATGGGGGGGGGGAGAGATACCATGCATATTTAAAAATGAAATAGCCAGTCTCCACAGAGAATGCAAATTTAATTTTCAATAGTTGATACACCATGAGCCACAAGTTAGGTATACATTAATAATAGATGCCACTGACCTAACATTTCTAAAATGTCTTTATTTTGCCTATGCAATAAGCAACATTTGTGCAACAACCTTAGTTTTCTAAACTTAGCAACAACAGCTGATAGGTACACATGATATTCCCCTAGAAAAAAATAAATAAACATAATTGTTCTGCCACAGAGCTGCAGCAATATGCTTGCATGTATTTTAATGCGTAACTGTATACACAGTGGCCAACATTTTTCAAAATCTGACTTTTGGGCCTTTTTTTTCCTGAAACAGTTATCTTGTCAACTGCCTTATGGTGGGATACCTCCCTCCCCCCCACACAATTTTTCTTTTTTAATTACATTTATATCTATGCATAAAATTTAAGAAAGAATCAAAGCTATATCTTAATCTATATAGAGGCAGAAAGGTAATTTCTCTGTGGAAGAAACAAAAAACAACAACAGCCTAATAACTTTATTATGTGCAATCACTATTAAATTCAAAATGTAATATCTACAAAAAAGAAATCCTATTCAGATTACCTAATGGAAACCATACCCTTCATCAAATTTCTCACATTAAAATATTCCTGTTGTTGAGCTTAGCAGATAGTGAAAGGTTTATGAGGAACTTTAATGGAACAGCTGTGACCTGTATGAAAAATATTGCACTTGTCCAGTGTGTTTATCAGTTTCTTTGTCAAAATAGGTCACATACTGTTTAGCATATTTATCACTCCAGCAAGACTAGACTGACACATTTTGCTATGTAAAACATGCAAGCCATTGGTCACCTAGGTCAACAAGCGTGTATGTTTTAATTTTCCACGGGTAGCATTTGAATCTATTTTGGCAGAAGTAATCAGTAAGAAGAGCAGGACTTTAGATTGACAGGGTTGTTCTTGTTAGGCTTAAATTATTTTCAAGCAAAGCCTGGGTGCAAAAATAAATTGAAGAGCGTAATGCTTAAAATCACTGATAAAGACATTTTTAGAACTCATTAGAACTAGGAAGCCAGTTAGACAGTTGACTGGTTTGTTAGTTGAAAAATGAATCATGATTAGATATATCCATGGTAGGAATAGAAATAGAAACTAAAAGACATTTTTGCCCATCACGACCAATCTACTCAACTGTTAACTATAAAATGGATATAATACACAAACGTACACCATTAATTCACAGAATGGAAATGAGTTCTAAAAAGACTTCTGAGTGTCCCAGATGAAATGACTGTCCAAACGTTCAAATGCCCCAAAGTTGAATGAATCCTTAACTTTGCAGCCGTCATTGCAGCATGTGCTTGTGCCTAATTCAAAAGAACTTAAGAAACTAATCATCTTGGCCAAAAACACTACCTCAGATACAGTAGCTTTCTGATATCCTTGCCTACAAGAGTAATTTATAGAATATTAAATTGAAAAAGGTTCTTATTAAAGATTAATTCTGGAATTAAGCTTATGGTTTCTCTTATGGAACAAGAACGGCCTAAACCACAGAAAGCAGATCATGTAGACCTATCACAAAAGCACATGAGAAGCCAGGCACCTGCTGATTAAGTCTGGTGCTTGAATAATTTTTCTTTAGATTCAAAGTTAAAGGTACCTGAAGTGTACTTACAGGAATGAAAGGGATTTTAGTTAGTCATGATTAGCTAGCACTATTGATTACAATGGGACTTCTCCCACAGCATGATTATATCTGGATCCAAATGGAGTGAGGTGTGAATTAATGTTACGCTTTAGAGTAACATCACATCAAAAACCATAGAAACACAATGGAATTGTGAAAAGCTTTAGAAGGATCTTTCAAACTGGGAAAATATCAGATGTGAGTCTGTGTCATTATGTGTAAATGAATTGGATAATGTTGAAGCAAAAAAAAATCTGTAATGGTCTGTGAGAATGACTGGGAGACAAGAGACGAAGGAGCTGCAGCTTAGGCAACAGTGAAATGAGAGATATCTCAGCTCACAGAAGGACTGCAGATGTGGGAAGTGTTTCAAAAAAGATCCTTCCTAGTTCTCTGAAAAGTAATGGTGATGAAGGGGCGAAAATGCCTTCAGACTTGCAAGAGTCTGTTACTGCAACCCTACAATAAAGGACTACTTTGAATAGCAACTTGGACTTCTATACTGCTTCACAGTGCTTTACAGCCCTCTCTTAGTGTTTTACAGAGTCAGCATATTGCCCCCAACAATCTGGGTCCTCATTTTACCAACCCCGGAAGGATGGAAGACTGAGTCAACCTTGAGACGGTCAGGATTAAACTGCTGGCAGTCGGCAGAATTAGCCTGCAATGCTGCATTCTAAGCAATGTGCCACCAGGGCTCTGAAGAGCTGACACCAATTTTGTATGCTCCTCTTCTTGCCTTTACTTTCCAAAGAACTAGGGAGGATCCCTATTGAGATGCTTCCCACATCTCCATTCCAGCTGTGGACTGAGATATGTGTTGTCTCACTGTGGCCTAGGATGTGGCTCTTCCTCCTCCTTTCTCCCAAGATTATTTCCACAGACCATTACATAAACCGATATAATTTCACATACATTCATGAAAAGAAGAGTTTATATGTAGACAAACCTTCAGTTTTCAGGAATCCATGAAAATGACAAAACAATATAAAAAGACAGAGTAGCTGCTGATCACAGTTTATCGATATGGATAAATGAAATTACTAAATTCAGGTAATCATTAATTATGTAATAAATTAAGTTGTCAAGATAAGAATCAGTAATTCCAAAGTTAAAAGAACGTTTTCAGATTTCTGACAAAACTCTCAAGAGATTGACCAAATATCCCTTGACTCAGAAAGTTGGAGGAAAGAAAAAAACCCTAGAATTTAAACTCAGGAGCCAAAAGTGGGCTTTGATTCTCAAGGTTGACTCAGCCTTCCATCCTTTCAAGGTCGGTAAAATGAGAACCCGGATTGTTGGGGGCAATATGCTGACTCTGTAAAACTGCTTAGAGAGGGCTGTAAAGCACTGTGAAGCGGTATGTAAGCTTAAGTGCTATTGCTATTGCACTAAAGCTACGTCGCTTGCATGCATGCAATGTTACATTGCACCTAGAAAATAATGATGCTTACATTATAATGCCATGACATTGCTTACATGGGTCTGTTCCCCCCTCCCACCATCCATGCTCTTTGTGCCCCAGTGGATGCCACTGAAGAAATTAAATGTTTGGAGGGCTGAGCTAAATAGTAGTATCACATGAAATTTGACAACACATATTTAATTAATTCAATATAATTTAAGGGAAAATTAAACCAAGTTTATCCCAAAGGTGCATATCAGGAGGCAACTGGACTTCCTTGTTTTTTCTTTTGAAGACGTTTCGCTTCTACTCCATGATGAGAAAAAACTAAAAAAATGTCTTCAAAAGAAAAAACAAGAAAGTCCAGTTGCCTCCTGAAAAAGCACCTTTGGGACAACCATGACCTGGATGACTAAGAATCTCCACAGAGTAAATCAAGTTTAATTCACCCAATTCTTTCTTTAACTCCTGCATACTTTTCCATATATGATAAAGCAGCCACAGATGCCCCTTGGCTGGGGGAAAAACATAAGGCATCCATGATATAGGACTAATTGAACAGTTCTGCCTATATGAGTCCCAGTATATAAAAAACTCATTTGCAACAGAGGTAGTAAAGGAAATGACAGGCAAATAAACTGTTACGGCTTTAAGTTGTTCGAAATAGCTTCCTTACTGGAAGTCCCAAAAGTATCTTCAGAGCTATAGCCATCCTTCCCATTTGATTTAGGGCTGTTGGAAGATGCAGAGTTTAAAATCTCTGATCAGATTTTCCATCACAAAGAGTCCAGTATTCTATTGCTTCTCAGGCTTAACAGTGCTTTGCTAACTGGATCGGAACATCAGCTCATAAACCTGCTAAGCAGGAATATGGAATCTCACTTCAGGTTTTTTTTTCTGTAGCAGAGATTTTAAATTAGCATTATGAGAAAATACAATTGCAAGTAGAATTCATGCTAGGTTTCCCCCCGCCCCCCCAGTTTGGGAACTGATTATCCTTAAAAGTTAAATTCAATATAATTTTTGGGGTTTACAGTAAGACTGATTATAATTCTTACAATTCAGGACAGGCAACTTTTTAAAAAAGTTTTTATTTTTTAAAAAATAATTTTAATTTTCTTTTATAATAAAACAACAAACAAAACATAAAATATAAAAACTATGACTATGCTTTCAGATATAAACTTGTATCACTAATGATATTACCTATGATTAACTTTCGCTATGGTTCCTGGTGCTCCCTGAGCTTGGTTGTTCTTGCAGACCTTTCCATACCCAGTTAGGTAACATCAGCAGTACTACTGGGTTTGCTCCACTGGACTGATGCATGTCACCTAATTGTGTTATGAAACATCTGCAAGAAAACAACCAAGCTCAGAGAGCATCAAGGACCCCACAGCTCAAACCTGAGCTACAAATATTCTCGTCTATTGGAACCTTTCACTACCAGAATTTTACAAGCCTGAAACTGCTTATAAACACCTAGCCAACCTAAAACAACAACAATACAGCTAGGCAATTCATATTGTCATATTTATATTTTGGGCAGGGTACTTGGGATGTATTGAGCTTTATTATACAATATCTGAAGTGTTTTAAAAATACTTTAAAAAAAAAAAAAAAAAAAAGAGAGAGCTCTATTAATAATGTCTCCAAACAGATACAGCAGTGTAAAATATATGTAATGAAAGTAAGAACTGGTAAATTGTAATGAATCTGCATGTTTGTAAATTTTTCACACCCAGAAAAAAGATGACACTTCAAACTTTAAAATCACCACACCCTACCTTTTTACCCTGGAGAAAGTAAATCAAACATATATGATTGTGGTTTGAGATAAAGGCAGCAAATTGAAATTTACACTGCTCCTGTTGACTATAAAAATACCTGCAGCTGCTACAGGCACCTACAGTTAATAACTACAACTCTTTCCAAATGCTAACACTGCTTGTGAACTCAATCTTTCCATTGGCCTATTGAAGCATTTATTGCACTATTAATAATTACAGCTGCCCAGAGGCTTCTTATCATGTACAGCAGAGATGGGCCACACCTTGATTGTTGAGGACATTCTTAACAAATTCAGAAGGGATGTAAAACCAGGAGTTTTATCTGTCAGTTAGATACAGTTCACCTGAACCAATCGCTACATGGTTTTTTTAAAATCATATTTTTCATATGTTGTCATTCTGTCCTATATTGATTTTTGTATGTGTGTGCTTTTGAGTCAGTCTCAATTCCTGGAGACTACATGGACATGTTCCTGCAGTTTTCTAGGCAATGTTTTTGGAAGTAGTTCTCCCTTTCCTTCTTCCTAGGGCCAAGAGACGGACTGGCACAAAGTCACCCTGCACCTTCATGTACAAGGTGGGACTAGAACTTATAGACTCCTGGGTTCTTGTGAGAAGATGCTAGCAAAATGGTGAGAGGGGTGTATCTGAAGAGATGGTTCCAGTTAGGTTGTAGGTCATAAAACATGGGATGGTGACATGAAATCCATAATTACACACATGAGCAGGAGTGAGATTTTGGTTTTTTAGAGGATGGCATTGTGTGATGAGATTGCTTTGTTAGGTTTAGGTTCACAATATAATGTAATGTGCATCTTGCTTAAAGATCTATAAAATAACAGAGTTGGAAGGGATCTTGGAGGTCTTTTAGTCCAACCCCCGGCACAAGCAGGAGACTCTATACCATTTTATACAAATGGCTATCCAGTGGATCAGAAGGGGCCTTGGGGAAACTATAAAAATTAATCGGGGACCTGGTATGATCAGAGGTCACCCACTACCAATGCAGAACCTTACTTAAAGATTCCAATGTAAATCGGAGGCTTTGTTGTTCTTTTAACTTCCTAACTGGGTATTTTGTTGTTAATTTGCTAGCAAATAACTTATTAAAGTCTTTGACATTACAAATACATTTAGAGATTATGAAATCTCTAAATTTTATAATTGAAGCAGTCAAGTTTTTCAAACCTTGTAATTTTTCAAATTACAATTTTCAAAAGCAACTGAAGCTGGTTTTCAAGTGAGGTACTAAGATCAAATGAGGTACTAATACCACTCTATAAAACCTTAGTAAGACCACACCTAGAATAAAAAAAAAAAGATGCTGAGACTCTAGAAAGAGTGCAGAGAAGAGCAACAAAGATGATTAGGGGACGAGGCTAAAACATATAAAGAACGGTTGCAGAAACTGGGCATGGCTAGTCTAGTGAAGAGAAGGATCAGGGGACACATGATAGCAGTATTCCAATATTTGAGGGACTGTCACAGAGAGGAGGGGATCAACCTATTTTCCAAAGTACCTGAAGGCCAGACAAGGAATAATGGATGGAAACTGATCAAGGAGAGATTCAACCTAGAAATAAGGAGAAATTTTCTGACAGAACAATCAACATCTTGCCTTTAGAAGTTGTGGGAGCTTCATCACTGGAAGCTTTCAAGAAGAGATTGGACAGTCATCTGTCAGAAATGGTAGGGTCTCCTGCTTGAGCAGAGGGTTGGACTAGATGACCTACAAGGTCTCTTCCAACTCTGTTGTTCTATTCTAATTTATTTTCAAGATGCTTGCAAATTTATTTCACATTTCTGTTTTTGAGCTTTGGCAATTGGTTGAGGGTATGGATTCTGGTGGTGTTTTTTTGTTCCACAACTTTTTGTCATTCTGAAGTCTCCATGTTCCCAATCAGAAAAAGCCCTTCAGGGGGATTTCACTCCAGAGTCTTTCTAGCCTGAAAGAGTAGAAAGACAAAATAATGTGGAGAAATGATGATAAAAGTCAATAATAAAATCTCTCTCTCCTCTCCTCCCTCTCTCTCTCTCACACACACTTTTGCCACTTCTTTGTGAAATAAATTATTATCTTCTATCACCCTGCCCCCATTTCTCTTTTTCATTGAAATAAATGTTAAAAAGAAATTGTATTATACTAATACAATTAGGTGTATTAGGTGACGCAGTGGTTAGAGTGCAGTACTGCAGGCTACTTCAGCTGACTGCTAGCTGCAGTTCGGCAGTTCAAATCTCACCTGCTCAAGGTTGACTCAGCCTTCCATCCTTCCGAGGTGGGTAAAATGAGGACCCAGATTGTTGGGGGCAATATGCTGACTCTGTGAACCGCTTAGAGAGGGCTGTAAAGCACTGTAAAGCACTGTAAAGCGGTATATAAGTCTAAGTGCTATTGCTATTGCTATAAACAGAATTAGACCAGGTAGAAAAAATGCAGATGTTTTGATCTGCACAGTATTGGAAGCAGGTACTTGTTAAAAGTTTAGATGAAACACTTCTACGCTAAATTGCATGAGTTACCTACAAAACTTGTTTTGCTCATATATAATATGCGTGTTACAGGGAGCACAGTTGTCTGATCCTAGTTTTTGACATCCTACCACAGTGTGTATGTGGGAAAGAAAAATATATAAGCTCTACACATGCTAGATAGATATATAAAGCAACTCCAGTAATGCACATGCTTAATTTTTAACGTTAGCCGTTATTTTCACATGCACATGAAACTAGTCTGCGTTTGCAAATGCTTTGTTAAGGTACTTGCAAAGGAGAAAAAAAAAACCCAGGAATATGAATAAGCAAGCTCTCTTTCATTAGGACGAGCGTCATCTGCGTATAAATAGTCCATCTCAGCCACCAATTGCTGCACTGTAATTGCAGGGAGTGAGTTTTTAGAGACTGGATTTGCAGCTGATCAAACTCTGCTCAGTGGCTGTTGGGTAGGGGGGGGGAGTGGAGCTAAACTCCTCCAAAGCTTTCCATTTTATTTGTTCCAGTATTTGACTGCAAATCTGACTCTGAATGGCTGTAAGTGGCTATTGCCGCTTCAGGGTGAATAGAGCAGCTAAAGAGATTGGGACTTTTTTTTTTTTTTTTTAAAA
>QLTV01000965.1:5646787-5668469 GCA_003457575.1 Thermophis baileyi | reverse complement strand
GTAGTTCCATTAAGCACTACACATTGAGTGCAGTTTTTCAGCCAGTTATGAATCCATGTGGTAGTGTTGCTGTCTATTCCACATTTTTTTAACTTACTAAGAAGTAGGTTGTGGTCTACTTTGTTGAATGCCTTGCTGAACTCTAAGTATATTATGTCCACAGTATTTTGCTGGTCTATTAATTTAGTCAGTGTGTTGAAGAATGAAATAAGATTGAAGAATGAAATAAGATAGGTGACCTTGGGCTAGTTCTTCTCTCTCAGCCTTAGGAAGAAGGCAAGTGCAAACCTCTTGCAAAGATCTTCATGTAGATTTTGTCCAGGCTATCACCAAAGTCAAGACTGGCTTGAAGGCACACACAAACACAAAATATTTCCTTTAAAAATATTCATTTTATCACCAACTCCTTTCCTGATGATTCCTACCACCAGTGTTGCCTATTCAAGAAATGTACAATGTTGTATGTGATTCTATTGTGACAGTGCAGTTTCACATTAAGATGAGTCAAGGTGAGACTTGGGTTTAAGATCTTCATGTTAAGCATTATTTGCCCAAATTATTTTCATAAAGGGATCATGGGTTTCTGCTTCCATTTAAATTAAACAAAGTTACTTGATTTATCTGAAATGTGATCTGTGATAAATTATGGAAACAAGCAAAAATCATAAATGTGATTTCGTGTCAGTGTGTTTCTCTAAAGCAGGAATACCATGGTAAATGAGTGGTTTTTACAGAAGTTGTTGATCTTCTGCTTCCATCATCCCAACATTTACCATTATTAAAAATGGTAAGGGAGGCCAGTCCTAAGGAAATAGAGAACTGGAGGAATGGCCAAAGTGAATTAGAAGTTTGAACAAATTAGAGTTTAAGACAGTAGATCATCCACTCAAAGCAGTAAGGATGGCATAGCACATTTGGTGTGTATTTTATGGTTTGGCTCCTATTCGTTTCTGCTTGGCTCTCCAATTGCCAGTTAAGTAGGAACTGGCTGCTTGCCTTGCAAATCCATCATTTCAGGATTATTTATTTTGTAGCAATACCCATCTTAAGCTGTAATAAAATGCAATTGAGAAAGACTTTCACTCAAGTTCTGTTCAAATTGCTCATTTGGTTATGTTGCATTATTGTCACAGCTGCTACTACTACTACTACAGATTATTATAAATCTCTACTATGTTATTTAATATATGACTACTTATTTTCCTTCTGTCCAATCATGTTTGATTCTTGGAGACTGCTAGAATAAGTCCCTGCAATTTTCTTGGCAAGGTGTTTCAGAAGTGGTTTGCCATTGTCTCCTTGCTAGGGCAGAGAGAAAGTGACTAACCCAGGGTCACCCTGCTGGCTTTGGGCCTAAGGCAGGACTAGAATTCACAGGCTCCCAGTTTGTAACTGAATGCCTTAGCCATTACACCAAGTTGGCTGTCATATGACTACTACTATTTGTTGTCTTTGTGCCCCACATTACCTTCATGAGTTTAAGAATCAGACAGAACACTCTCAGTTTTATCTTCACAACTACAGCCCTGCAAAGTAGATTTTGTGGACATATCCTGATTGACTGAGTCAGTTGTTGAGTTTCTGTGCCCGGGGCTAGACCTGAATGCGCCCCCCCAGGTTCAACACCTGTGTTTCCCCCCCTCTATCAAGCTTTATAGAAAGGTCTTGGTATATTTTTGCACAGCTTTTTATTGTTGTGCCATATGTCTACCCTGTTTTCCCCAAAATAAGACATCCCCTGATAATAAGCCCAATCGGGCTTTTGAGAGCATGGCAATAAGGCCAAGCACTTATTTCTGGGTTCAAAAAAATATAAGACAGGGTCTTATTTTTGGGGAAACACGGTAAGTTGTGCTATTTTATGAGGTAGTGTGATATAGAGTTTCCTGTGTGTGTGTGTGTGTGTGTGTGTGTGTGTGTGTGTGTGTATTTTCAGTATGTATAATATATATTCCCATTCAAAAATGTTGCATTGGAGCCTTCCACTTTTAGAACTTGGTTTTTAATTTTCTTCCATGACCTCAATGTTCTATTTACCTGAAGCCCACTCAGACTTCTACTGGAAGCTATTTACTTTTCTTCTATTGCACTAACTAAAGCATCTCAGGGATATTGTCAGATCTAATAGAGAACTTTGGAAAGAAAGATAGAAAGCCAAACTGTGTTGGGGGAACTTTATTTGTTTATACAATTGAGGCGATAGCCATGGCTTTGTGCATTGATTATGCCAATTCCTAAATTAGTAAGCCATGTATTTACACCTTGATGACCTCTTTTTGGTTACTGTCCATGAACATCACTTTGAAGCTATACCTGGTCCAGAATTAAGCAGTGTGGGTAGCACACCTGATTCGGCTTTTAGTGCTTTTAAAACAACCTGTAGATCTCGCTCTTCCATTGAGTGCTTGACCAGGATTGTATGTGAGGTATATGATAGTATGAATTATGTGAATTATTAACCCTGGTGCTATATTTGTTTAGGTTTTTTTTTAAAGGGTGAATGCATTTATTGCTATTTTTACCAGACTATTTATATGGGCCATATAAATCTAAAGAAAGAAATGCTGGGGCCAGTGGTAGCATTGGGATGCCCTATAATGTCAATTTTGAAATAGCAATTGAGAAGTTTGAACAGCATTTTTTCCATTTCATTAATAGAGCTATGCACATTTTAAAAATGAATCAAAGTGCTTCAAAACTTGTGGATGCGCCTGTCTGGTATTCATTAAAATCAGCCCCACATTTTTCAGGCTTTCGTATGAAATTGAGGGGTGGTGGTGGAAAGTGCAATTACTTTAAGGGTTCTATTAACTTTAGTTGACTCCTTAAAGCACCATCATCTTTTTCAGACTATTCAGAGATTAGATAAGTAGATAGATACGTAGATAGATACGTAGATAGATGATAGATAGATAGATAGATAGATAGATAGATAGATAGATAGATAGATAGATAGATAGATAGATAGATAGATAGATAGATGAGACTTGATGTCTTCATATTTGCATGAAATGTAAAGTACTTCTTTCAAATCATATTCAGATAACCTTAATGCATAATACCTTTGGCAAAAAAGACCTTGGCTATAGTCTGAATAATTTCATGCCTGTGGTAAGCTCATCGTCATATTCAGTTGGTATCTATGGAAATGAATAAAGAGTAATAGCCTATTGGCGGGAATTGGGATCCAGACTATGGTGCAGTTATTTGCTGTGCTTTTAGTGTCGCTATAAATAGAAGGAAATAATAATGGGGACCAACATATGTCTGACAACTACTAGGATGTGTTTTGAAGAGCACATCTTGTTCTGTGAAATAAATGCATTAATTGTTCTTTAGAAACTGATCAGGAAAAACAGTGTGCCTCCAACTTCTTAAACTTATCAATAACAAAAGGAAAAGGCTGCTGCATGGTGGGGGAAAGAAACTGTTACATGTGTACCCACATACACACCAAGGGTGGGTTCCTCCTGGTTCGGACCGGTTCTCCCGAACTGGTAGCGGCCCGCTGGTGACATCACGATGATGTCACCGAACCAGATCGGTCGGTGCCGGTCCGTGGGGGCTGCCATCTTTTTTTTTGAATTTTTTTTTATTTTTTTTCCTTCTGAGCATGCGCAGAAGCCGACTTCCGGCACTGTGCATGCGGTTGCCATCTTTTTTTGGCTTTGGTGTTTTGTTTTGTTTTGGATTTTTTGTTACTGTGCATGCGCTCGCACGCAAAGCGTGCACGTGCCCACAAGGCGCGCGCACGCGGCGCGGGAGGGAGTGAACCGGCAGCGAGGTAAGTTGGAACCCACCCCTGATACACACAATGTGAAAAAATAAGTTTGTGCAACGCTTTTCCCACATACGAAACAAATGAGTTTATGGGGGTTAAAATTGGGGGAAAAGTAAATCTAACATTAAAAAGTTTAATCTTTGTAAAAGTAAGCTGTGATAGAACCGTACAATGGTATCAAATAAACCAGTTTCATTAGAACTAAACAAGCCCCAATAAAATTTAAAACTTTTTTTTAAAAGAACTTTAAAACAATAAAGTTTAAAACGTTTTAATGGGAAGGATGGACATAATTACTTTTGCATAATTCCTGAATTTTTTTTAAAGATAGCCACTCTCATCACTCTTCCCCAAACTGCAAGGGAAGAATAGTGCTTCCTTGCTTAAAACTGTTTCTTTTCAACTCCCCTTAACATTCTGCAGCTTGCAAAACACTAGCAGGTCCTAAACTGCTTTGGACATTCTCTCTTCCAACACTGAAGTTATAGTTGCAGCTTTCTTTCTTCTTTTCAATCCTCTGCTTTTAAATAAATCCTTTCTGGTTCCTCACAGTCTTTCTTCCCTTCTCCTCTGTTATAAATCCCTACTCTCTCCAGGCTTTGCATAGATGCCAGTTTAATCAAGATACAATTACTCATTACTCCTCCTTTGAAATGCAAACATGGTATGTGTGTTTTAATAAAAAGAACGCACATGCTTTGTACAGGGTTCTAGAGATATCTGTTTGCATCCAACTTATTTTTGCTTCTGGTAAGCCTGGTAGGCCAGCTTGGAAAGAACTTGAGGGGAAGAAAATTTCTATTGACCTTCCATTCTTCTTCTTCTTATAACCCCTACCATGGGACATGACCCACACTTTAAGAAATGTTCCTTAAGCTTCAGGACAACCACACAGAACAACTTGTATTGAATCCTCAAGACATCTGCCTATCTAGCTCAGCGATCCGCCGGCTTCAAATCGGCCCCTTTGATCCCAGCTGTTCGTCGGAGGTCGCGGCGGCCATTTTGACGGCATCGCGACCGATCTCCCTTTATTCATTCAATTTCTGGTCTCTGGGATGCTCCCTGGCCCCAGAAGTTAGAAATATAACTTATTTAGTGCACTCCGATCACAGCGCTAGAGTGAAACACTTGCCCAGCTGCAACCAGCAGCCCTGAGCAAGGAGCATGCCCTGCTGCCTGAAGCAGCCCGAGCTGCGGCTCGGCTAGCCGCCCGGCAAACAACTGTCTCTAACTCACCACACCGGCTCCGAAAACAGGAAATAATCAATCATTCCTGGATGCTATATCCATATTTCGGAGAAGAGGCGTATCAGGTAAGACCAACGCCCCTTTTCTCAATCATTCTCAGGCACTTTAAGGGAGAAAAATATTTCTTTTGTGTGTTTTTCCCCCCAAAAACATTTTATTAATAACCCACTTTTCTAACTATCGCCAGGTGAGCAGTGAACCTCCTTTGTCTGCTGTTCAAGTTCTTACAGACATGCTTCATTATAGTTCCTGCTGCTTTTCATTCTTACTTCTCTACTTTTTCTTTAGAGCAGATTTAAATTGACACCCCTTCAGATACAGGATATGTTCAAATAATGTGCTATTCTCTGAAAAGAAAGAGAAATAGCCAGGCTAGCTGCTGGGTCTGTGAGTTTTGCATGCCATCAATATTTCTTCCTGTAGCTTTTGTTACGGCAGGGTCTTCTGCATATGAAACGAATCATAGAAGATGAAATGACTTTAAGATGAAATGCCTTAGTTTATCTTAAAGATGAAATATACAATGTCCATAAGCCATGCCAGCAGAGGTGGGTTCTGTTAAGTAGTGGGAATGATCACAGGAGACAGACTTCAGAACAGCCCTTTTATTCAGCTCTACTCCAGACAACCAGCAAAGAATGGTCTGACAGCTTGCCCTTTTATAGGGAGCTGTCAGATAGAACAGCCAATAGCGTTTGAGCATTTTCCCGCTCAAACGCTGGACCTGGGTGAAACCATGTACTGTCAGTTAGTACATAACACCCCTCCCCTCTTAGATGGAGCAGTCCGGCAGACGTAGTCACTGCGGACAGGTCTGCTGTTGCTCCCGGGTCTGAGCATGGAAGCTCCTGGAACTTATCAGGCGTGGCCTCCTCGGCTATGGGAACCGGTTTGACTTGAGGACGCCGCTGGACTTCTGCTTCACAGGGTAGGCCTTCCGAGACACCCGGGCTTGAGTTAGCTAGGGAAGGAACACAGGGAGTTACTAATTTCGGGTCTATTAATTCCCCTTTTACTCTGTTGCGTAGTTGGTCTATGTGCCTTTTCTAAAGGCGGCCGTCTTGGAGGCGGACCTCGTAGGACATTGGACCCAGTATTTTCTCCACTACCCCAGGTAGCCACAGAGAACCCTCGGCGTAATTGCGGGCGAACACAGAGTCTTCTATGGAGAAGGACCTGGTTTTTTGTGCACTTTCTGATTTTGCCCTTGTGCCGTAGTTTGGGTGCAGGCGGTCCAGGACGGATCGGAGCTGGCGACCCATGAGGAGTTCTGCGGGGCTGCGGCCTGTGGTAGCACTTGGAGTTATGTGCTGTGCAATTAGAAATTTGTCAATTCGGGCCTGCCAGTCCCCGGGGCCTAGTCTACCCAGTGCTTCTTTGGCGGATTGCACGAAGCGTTCAGCCAATCCATTCATGGCCGGATGAAATGGCGAGGACAGGGCATGGCGGATCCCTAACTCTGCCAGGTACCCCTCGAAATTGGTGGTGGTAAATTGGGGCCCATTGTCCGTTACAAGGACGTCTGGTATGCCATGGGTAGTAAAAAGGTGTCTGAGGACTTTAATGACAGCCTCAGCAGTGGTCGAGCCCATGGGGAAGATTTCGAGCCACTTAGAATAGGCATCTACAATAATCAAGAACATCTGCCCATGGCAGGGGCCAGCGAAGTCGGCGTGCAGCCGAGACCAGGGGCTTTTGGATTGTTCCCAATCATGGACTGGGGCCTTGGGTGGAGCTGGCCTAGACTCTTGACAGGGTTTGCATAACCTGACCCAATTTTGAATTTCTGCGTCCATATTGGGCCATCAAACATACCCCCTAGCCAAGGCTTTCATCCGGACAATCCCCGGATGGCCTTCATGTAATGTCTGTAATATTCCAGCTCGCAGGCTGGTTGGAATGACCACTCGATCGCCCCAGAGGAGGCAGCCCCCTTGCTCAGACAGTTCCTGCTGCCTCTGTTCATGTGGTTTGAGGTCAGATCTGACCGGGTCCTTCGGCCATCCCCTCCACACCCAGTTCAAAACAGTTTTGAGTGAGGGGTCCTTGGCCGTGTGCCTAGCCACCTCGGCAGAGGTGACCAGTCCAGAGTCCGCTAGGTCAATTAGAAGGACGGGGGCGTCCAGGGCAATGTCCGTCAGTAGATCGGGCAACAGGCACCTGCTCAAAGCGTCCGCGTTGCCCATGTCTCGACCTGGCCGATGCACCAGGCGATATGAGTAGGCGGAGAGTAAAATGGCCCAGTGGGCAAAACGGGGTGACAGAGCAGCCGGAGTGGGGCGGTCCCCAGTGAGCAACCCCAAAAGAGGCTTGTGGTCCATAACCAGAACAAAATCCCTCCCAAACAAGTATTTGTGAAATTTTTTCACGCCTGCCACAGCAGCCATGGCTTCCCTGTCCAGTTGGCTATAGTTTCTCTCTGTGCTGGACAGAGTTCTAGAGTAGTAAGCCACAGGTGCCTCAGTACCATTGGGAAGCCTGTGGCTAAGAACGGCACCGACCCCCACAGGAGAGGCATCACATACAAGGACCAATGGCAGGGTGGAGTTATATTGGATGAGGAAACTGTCACTAGTTAGCAGTCGCTTGACAGCTTTGAAAGCTTCAGCTTCCTTGGGGCCCCACACCCAAGGCGTATTCTTGGCGCGCAGTCTGTGGAGTGGCTCCGCGATGGTGGCTTTGCCTTTCAGGAACAGACTGTAGAAATTGAGGAGTCCAAGGAAGACTTGGAGCTCAGCTTGGTTCCTGGGGGCTGGGGCCTCGTGGATGGCCCTAAGCTTGCTCTCTGTGGGGTGGATTCCTTCTGCGTTAACATGGTAGCCTAAGAATTCTACCTCTGGCACCCCCAGCAAGCACTTGCTGCATTTGGCTTTAAGCCCTGCAGTGCGCAGTTTTGACAGGACCATTCTGACTTGACAGCGGAGCTGGTCCTGGTCACAGGCAGAGATGAGGACATCATCAAAGTAGGGCATGACCCCGGGGATGTTCTGCAACAGACGTTCCATTACACTCTGGAACAACCCCGGGGCCACGCTAACCCCAAACTGCAGCCTGTGACATTTAAGGGCTCCCCTGTGAGTCACAATGGTCTGTGCCTCTGCGGTAGCGCCATCTACTGGCAGCTGCTGGTATGCCTGCGCTAGATCTAGTTTAGCAAACAGGCGACCAGGACCCAGGGAGTGTAGCAGATGGTGCACAATCGGCACAGGATAGGCGCTCTGTTGCAAAGCCTTATTCAAGGTGCATTTATAGTCGGCGCAAATCCTGATGCTGCCGTCCCCTTTAACGGGGGTGACTATGGAAGTCTCCCATTTTGCATGGTCGACTGGTTCTAGTATTCCTTGCTGTATGAGCTTGTCTAGCTCTTTGTCAATTTTTGGCCGCAAGGGAAGAGAGACCCGCCTGGGCTTAAGCCGTATGGGGGCTACGTTAGGGTCAAGGTTGAACGAGATTGGAGTCCCCACACACTTGCCCAAGCCTTCACTGAAGACGTCCTGGAACTCGTCGAACAGGTCGTTAAAGTCCGAATTCCCAATGGCGTTGATGCTGGTGACTCCCAGTCCAAGCGCGTAGAACCAGTCCAGGCCAAGGAGGCTTGGAAGGCTGCCGTTGACGACGGTGAGCTGGAGAGCCCCCTCGAACGCGTTAAACTTGACGCGGAACTGGCCTTGACCGATGACAGGGATTCGGTTCCCTTGGTAGTCGGAGAGACAAATGGAGGTCTTTTGCAGGCGGTTAGACCGGAGACTCGGAAGGGCAAGCTTCAGTGTCTGCCATGCTACGATTGAGACCGCTGAGCTGGTGTTGATTTCCATTGTAATGGGTGCTCTGTCGATGGAGACAGTGACCATCAGCTTCTATTTATTGTGGCAGCTGGCTCTGGCAACCCGCGTTTGGTTAGTGTCTGGTTGTTGCGTGGAGGCTTTGTGGCGCGGTCTTTGAAATTCGTGCCGGGATCGGTTTGACAGCTCACTGCGGGCGGAGTCCTGCACATGCACGTCTTTGGCGGGAAAAATGGCACAGCAAACTCACGCCAAATGCCCCCGTTTTTCACACCGTTGGCAGACAGCGTCCCGGAAATGGCACGAAGCCCTCAGATGTTGCCCCCCACAGCTGTCACACACAGCGGGGGAGTCCTTAGAGGCAGGCAGGCGCTTGCGGTCAGTGCGGCAGACGTCGTCGTTGCTGCTGTCAGGCTCGTCGTGGTCGCCCTGGTGCACAGCTAAAGGAGGCTTGGACTCCTTCTTGGCGGCGGCGAAGCGATGTAGGGACTCCGTGGTCTTAGTCGAGGACTCCGCAGCCCTGGCCTCGTCTAACGCAGCAGCCAGGGTGAGGTTAGGTTTAGCCAGGAGCCAGCGCTGCAGGCGGATGTCCTGCATGCCACAGATGAGCTGGTCCAGGAGAATGTCATCCAGGTCGCGGAATTCGCAGTGGCCAGAAGCCTTATGGAGGGCCGCGATATACTGGTTTATCGTTTCGTCCTCCTGCTGCATCCGCTGCCTGAACTCATAGCGCCGGATGACCTTGGATGGGGTGGGCGCATAATGAGTCTTCAGAGCAGCCTGAAGGACGTGCCACGGTACGGTGTTGGGTCTGACAGCGACTCCACAGTGTCAAAAACCTCGGGGCCACAGTGACTTAAAAGTAAAGCTCTTTTGCGATTGTCGGTCAGACCCAACAAGTCATTGGCCTCGAGGAAGCACTCAAAGCGCCGCATGTACGAGTCCCACTTCTCTCGGGAAGGATCGAATGGTGCCGGTGGGTGGAAGGCAGACATCGCTGTGGATGAAGGCAGAATGAGAAAGTCTGCCTGGCTGGTTGCTGTGCTGGATAGGCTCATCTTCGTTCTCCTAGTCCCAAGCCCTCGTCACCACTGTTCAGTAGTGGGAATGATCACAGGAGACAGAATTCAGAACAGCTCTTTTATTCAGCTCTACTCCAGACAACCAGCAAAGAATGGTCTGACAGCTTGCCCTTTTATAGGGAGCTGTCAGACAGAACAGCCAATAGCGTTTGAGCATTTTCCCGCTCAAACGCTGGACCTGGGTGAAACCATGTACTGACAGTTAGTACATAACAGGTTCCTACCGGTTCTAACCGGTTCTTTAGAACCGTTAGTAGCTCGGCAATGACGTCATGGAGCCGGTTCCGTCGGTGTCTCCGTGGGCGCCGCCATCTTGGATTTTGCTTTGCGCATTCGCAGAAGCTATTTTTTTATTGCTGCGCGTGTGCATGGCGCGACCCTGAGCGAACCGGCAGCAAAAGGATCCAGAACCCACCCCTACATGCCAGGTGAGATCTCTGGGGCTTTGGACCAAATTCTTCTTGAGCTCTGAGACACTGATTATTATTTTGGCCAGAGGCTGGGTTGGAAATACATATAAAACTCATATTTTGTCATTATAAATTGATTCTGTCGCAGTTATATTCTCCTTCCCCCCCCCCCAAAGGATCAGTGAAAAAGGCATAAATCTGCTCCAAACATAACATTTTTAAAGATTATTGCACTCTGTTTAAGTGGTTATTTTCTGTCAGTTGCAAACATTTCACTGAAAAATCATTTCTTTTGGTATAATGGGAATATACTGTAGAGAATTTATTTGTTCTTTTTTGTTGTATATTCAGCAATTTAATATGTGGTATGGGACCATTTCTTACATGAATGACGCTGCAGCTATAAAAAGAGATGTTAGGTTATTACTAAATGTACTTTGTCATTTCTCAGTTGGCTGGTAAAAAACTTTGTTTTATAGCAATAGCAATAGCAGTTAGACTTATATACCGCTTCATAGTGCTTTACAGCCCTCTCTAAGCGGTTTACAGAGTTAGCATATTGCCCCCAACAATCTGGGTCCTCATTTTACCCACCTCAGAAGGATGGAAGGCTGAGTCAACCTTGAGCCGGTGAGATTTGAACCGCCAAACTGCAGCTAGCAGTCAGCTGAAGTAGCCTGCAGTGCTGCACTCTAACCACTGCGCCACCTCGGCTCATCCTATCTCACACTATTGTTCTTAGAAATTGTTAATAGGATATCATTAAAGTGTCAGAAGACAAGTAAACTGTTCCTTTAAAAATTGGTGAAAAAATGTAGAATCTGATATCAGGACATTTTAGTGATTAGAAAGTGTAATTACATATCAAATGTATCTATATAACATATCTTCATTATTTAAATTACATAGTATAGTAGTTTAATAGTCATTGGTAGTTTAAACTGGTGTTTCTCAACCTTACCAACTTTAAGCCACCTTGCTAGCTAGGGAGTTTTGGGAGTTAAAATCCACACATCTTAATGTTGCCAAAGTTGAGAAACACTGCGAGGTGGCGCAGTGGTTAGAGTGCAGCACTGCAGGCTACTTCAGCTGACTGCTAGCTGCAGTTCAGCGGTTCAAATCCCACCAGGCTCAAGGTTGACTCAGCCTTCCATCCTTCTGAGGTGGGTAAAATGAGGACCCAGATTGTTGGGGGCAATATGCTGACTCTGTGAACCGCTTAGAGAGGGCTGTAAAAGCACTATGAAGCGGTATATAAGTCTAAGTGCTATTGCTATTGTTGAGGCATATGTAATTCCTGCTCAGTGAGAATAATTAGGTTGTATCCAACAGGCAGGATTGGAACCATCTGGAAACCTTAAATTCAAGAGATTCTGATCTGCAATCTTTACTGAAAAAAAAATGTTAAGGAGCCATAATGAAAGAATTCTAGTATCTGTTGTGTTTCAAAAGCAATCCCTATAGATCAGGGGTGTCAAACTCAAGAGCTGGCCAGGGAGCAACCGGGCTCGAAGAGTACTTGCTGGAGCCGGGCCCAAAAAGTACTTGCTGGAGCAAGCCGGGAACAGGAGGGCGGGGCGTGCTGAGTCCGTATAGCCAGCTGGCTAGCAGAAGCCAGTAATGCTGGCTAGAAACCCTTTTACTTGTATTGTTCACCACGTGCCAAGCTGAGACTCCAGTAAAGAGACCCGTTTTGCTCACAGTGTGGCCTCTTCTTTTTCTGGCTTGGTTTGGAACCGTGACACCCTGTTTTAGCCGGCAGGGTGCTGCAGGAGGCGTCCATCTCCCCTCCCTCCCCCAGCCAGCCCGTGGAGGAGAACTACAATGCTGATCTGGCCCTCGGAAGAAATCCAGTTTGACACCCCTGCTATAGATAGAAACTCCATTAAAAAAAATTGTGCCTCTTTCTCTTTCCTATCCTATGTTAGGTGCTCTCTAACTCTTTCCTTTTCACCTTCTTTTCTTTGCTTTTGCAATGGTCAAATTTAATCTCATGTTGTTTTTCACTAATAGTATGAGAGCTAAGTCTCAGAGCTATCACCTGTTTTCCGAACTACTGTAGAATTCCCTAGTTCATTTCTGGAAGTGAAAGAACATTAAACTAAGTATTCAACCCTTTCTATATTTACTACATAAAGTCGAACTGACATCAGAATAAACATGCATACTATTCTGCTGTTCATCTGTGGGTAGGCATGGGGTCTGCAGTATTTAAAGAATATGGTGGGGGGGAGGAATACATATGCTGTGCTGTTCCCAATATCCTAATTTTGGCTGGCTCCACCTCCTTCCCGTATTTGGTTGCAACATCTAAAATCAGAATGTAAAATAATTACACCATGAAGCTTGCTGAAAGAATTTTAATTCCCAGCAGATCCATTGCAAGACAATAGCAGGGCTTCCATGTCTGAGCTGCTAAAATCAAGATGACCACTGAACGACAGCAAAGACATACAGAGAACTCTCTTCCCTGCCATCTGGTATTCATCTGGATCTTTACAGCCCAGGTATGGTAGCCCCTAGATCCGTGATGGCAAACCTATGGCACGCGTGCCAGAGGTGGCACGCAGAGCCCTCTCTGTGGGCACGCGCACCGTCGCCAGCTGCTCTTCCGGGTTCCGTCATGCGTATGCGCGCGGCGGCCAGCTGCTCCTCCGGGTGTCATCGCACTCATGCGCGCCGGACAGCTGCTCTCTTCTGGGTTCTGGCACATGCATGCGTGCCGGACAGCTGGTCTTCACACAAAGACCAGCTGTCCGGCCTGCATGAGTGCGATGACACCCGGAGGAGCAGCTGGCCACAGCGCACATGCGTGCGACGGAACCCGGAAGAGCAGCTGGCTGCCGTGCACATGTGCAGCGGCTAGCTGCTCTCTTCTGGGTTCTGGCGCTCCGGCACGCGCACGCTCCAGTTTCAGCACTCGGTGCCAAAAAGGTTAGTCGTCACTGCCCTAGATGATGCTAGCAGGAGCAAAGTTTAGAAAGCATTTGCCTTCTTCTCTCCTCCCAAATCAACAGGACGGTCCATTTTCTCTGTCTCTCATGGCAGACGTATGCTCTGCATTCACAATCCTGAAGAGCTTTTTTCATAGACTGACTTTCCTTTGCAACACTTCATGAAATGATGGTCATTGACCATATTCCAGGAAGCACTGCAAAGAAATTGCTTCCGATGAAAGCGCCACACTATTGAAGCCTTGTATAGTTTTATGTGGTGAAAGCAAGAGAAGCTAAGAACCCCAGCTACTTTCTACATTTGAAGAGCAACTTCCCACCTCCATGAGCTTATATCTTCGCCGAAACCTACTGGAGTGGAAATCTGCCTTGCAAAATGAAAAAGTAAAAAACATCAGAGTTACGTCAGTTTTTTCATCTCCAGTACAAAACGGCATGTTTATGCATACCATTGAATGAATGTACTTACTTCTGAGTGAATGTGCTCAGAACCCTCTCAGTCAGAAATGCTGCTAGAGGGGTCTAATTGTCTTCAGCTGAATAAACAAAGATCGTCCTTCCTCACTCTTGTTCAGTGTGAGATCAAAAATAAGACTGGCAAAAAGAGAAACTGAAGGTGGAGTGAACCTCTTATTTTCTTTGAATGCATTTCTGGATAATTGCTCGTGTTCTCTGAATGTGTAGGAGAGAATTGCCTGAGTGGGCAAGTTACTTTCTAATGTCCCTGAACTGACCACATAAAATCATACCTATGAGAGTGCACAAAGAATGTCAGATAGAAAGAGTGTGTGAAGCAATTAAAAATAAACTGGGCAAAGTTTGTGTTCATATCAAATTTAGCCATGGGGACTATTCTTCAACCTACAGATATTCATGTTAGGTGTATATGTGTAGTTCTGAGCAAAAAAAAAAAGAGTACAACAACAGGCATTAACATTAAAAATCATTCATTCTAAATTAGCATGCAAATATCATTTGCTTTACAAACATCCCCTGATTGACAGTAATGTTTTAAAACCAAACTGTATTTCATACAGCTCTCCTTTAGGCTACTTTATTCTTCAAATGCATTCAAGTACATACTGTAGTACAGGTAGTCCTTGACTTATGACCATAACTTAGCCCAAAATTTCTGTTGTTAAATGAGACATTTGCTAAGTGAGTTTTACAATTTTTCTTGCCTCAGTTGTTAAGTGAATCACTGCAGTTGCTAAGTTAATAACCTGGTTGTTAAGTGAATCTGGCTTCCCCATTGACTTTGCTTGTCTGAAGGTCACAAAAGGTGATAACATGACCTTGGATTGGACACAGCAACGGTCATAAATATGAATCAGTTGCCAAGCATACAAGCCATTTAATGGGCTCCATCCTGCTCTGTGTTCCCCAGGCTCGCTGGCAGAACCAGGTCTTCAGCGCCTTCCAGAAGAGTGTTAGAGTGGGGGCCATTCTAATCTCTCGGGGAATGATGTTCCAGAGAGAGGGAGCCATCACGGAGAAGGCCCTTCTTCTGGGTCCCACCAGGTGTATCTCCCTAGGGCCGTGATGGCGAACCTATGGCACGCGTGCCACAGGTGGCACGCGGAGCCATATCTGAGGGCACGTGAGGCGTTGCCCTATGTCAGCTCCAGCGCGCTGGCCAGCTGATTTTCGGCCTTCCAGAGGGCGGGGGGAGGGTTTTCGCCTTCTCTAGGCGGTTTTTCGCTCTCCCCGGTCTTCAGGAAAGCCTCCTGAAGCCCGGGGAAGGCAAAAAATGGCCCAACTGGCCTACCGGAAGTCCGGAGGCTTCAGTGAGGCCTGCGCGCATGCACGGAGGAGGCAGCGGGGGGGGTGTGCCCGCATGCACGGGGGGAGGGCATTGCATTATGGGTGTGGGCACCCGAGCAAAAAAAGGTTCGCCATCACTGCCCTAGGGGATGGGACCCGCAACATTCCTTGCCTCCCCGCTCTGGTGAGTCAGGTAGATGTGACTGGCAAGAGACGGTCCCTCAGATAACCTGGTCCCCAAGCCATGGAGGGCTTTAAAGGTGACAACCAGCACCTTGAATTGCACCTGGAAGCAAATCGGCCACCAATGCAGCTCTCGCAGGAGAGCTGATACATGTGCACACCGAGGTCTGCACAAAACCATGCGTGCCACTGCATTTTGCACCAACTGAAGCTTCCGGATGCTCTTCAAGGGCAGCCCCATGTACAGCACAATGCAATAGTCAAGATGGGAAGTGACTAGGGCATGAGTAACTGTAAGTAGGGATTGTTGGCCTAGGGAAGGGAGTAACTGGCGCACAACCCGCAGTTGTGCAAAGGCCCTCCTGGCCATGACCGCCACCTGCTCTTTGTGCAGGAGTCGCGAGTCCAGGAGAACCCCCAGATTACGCATAGGGTCTGTTTGGGGTAGTGCCACCCCATCCAATAGCAAAGATGGCAATTCTCCCTGGGCCAAAGAACCCCAAACCCAGAGCCACTCGGTCTTGCCAGGGTTTAATTTCAGCCTGATTACATGCACCTTATCAATTAATCACCAATTAATTACATGTAATGAAATAATTACATATACCTTATTGTGCTTGTTAAGACCTTCTGAGATTGCCTGAAACTTTTTAATGTATGTGAATTCAGCAATCTCTCATTTTTACAAAACAGTTACTTTGAAGTCAGCCATGGAGTGTGCTCAGAAGTTGAAATGCTTTGATATTATATTGTCTTTGTTTTTAGTTCTGATGACAAGTTTGTGATCCTTAGTTCTTTTGCCCAAAGTTTGTCGTGTTTGTCTTATGTAGAATTCAGAGGGGCATTGCCATTGTCTTGTCTATATTTCTTAACTTGTATAGGTGAAAAGGGGCTAAGAGACAGATATTTTTTTAATAAAAATATGCACAAGCTTGCATCAGTTACCACCTATACTTGAATATATTCTCTCTTTGAGGATATAGGAGAACCTCGTTAGATCTCTGGAATTGGAACGGTCTAAGTTTTCACATGATTCCTAAACCAATTTTTAGATTTTTTTTTCCTTTTAGAATTTTTTTTTTCTTTTAGAAAAAAAATAGAACAAATAAATAGATGATGATTCCCTTTTATGGTGCTTTGTAAGAATGATGGGCATATTAATAAATTGCTATAAAGAAACTAACCATTTTAAGCGACCTGTATTCTTACTGCATGAAATTGACCAGTTCATGATAAATTACAAGGTACATGAATGGTAAGCAAAGAATAGGATTGTGTATTTCCTTAACGTCTCATTAATTCTCAATAGAAGCTAAGACAAATAGTCATTAGCAAAGGTTATTGGATCTTAAGATTTAACCAACTAATGTCTTGCAAAATGTAAATATTACGAGCCAGCCATAGGAGCGACAGATGTTGGGCACCAGATAAGCATTGCAATTGTGTGCTTATTACATTGCCATTATTAAATACAAAACCTTCAGTGTTTAAATAGCATTACAGTTATGAGACAAATCAACAAAAGTCAGGACATTCAAGCCTGAAAGTAATGTTTTGGGGGACTGGCTTACTTGATCAGGAATATAATTTTATTTGCACAAAAGACTGGAAGAAATGTTTTTGACATCTTCCATACTCAAGCCAAGACAAATTTAAACTCAATGTAAAGAACCTGGAGAATTGTACTTTTGATATAGTCATATTTTGGCAGATGAAACATATTTAGAGATGGAACAGTACTTGATAGCTGCTTCTGTTAAATTGTGAAAATACTTCAACGGAACTGGGAACAAATTCTTCATCAAATTTTAAGGACCAAATAATTGGAATAATCTAAGAAAGGGGAAAATCTCCAATCAAATCACAAGAGCAACATATTAGCACTGATCAAAGCATTGCTACTGAAAAAGCCCAGTGATTGGTATGTCCATATTAGTGGTGAAATCCAATTTTTTTTACTACCGGTTCTGTGGGCGTGGCGTGGCTTGGTGGCGCGGTTCCGTCCCCTTGCCAGGGGAAGGATACTGCAAAATCCCCATTCCCTCCCCACTCTAGGGGGAAGGACATTGCAAAATCTCCATTCCCACCCCAGTCTGGGGCCAGACAGAGGTGGTATTTGCCGGTTCTCCGAACTACTCAAAATTTCCGCTACCGGTTCTCCAGAACCTGCTGGATTTCACCCCTGGTCCATATTTGCCAGCATTGCCAGGAAACTGCAGTCCACTGGAAAGATGAAAGACATGATATCCTTGCACACATCTCTTGGCCACCTTTGAATTTATACTCCTCTTATGAGAATTTCTCCCAAGATTTTGTTCTCTTTAACAATAATTGTAAAAATAATTCTCTTTCATCAAATTAAATGAGAATGGCAGAAAAAGCAGGACAGAATTACTTTGCATGGTAATCAATTTGTGGAATTGAAGAGCTGAAGAAGCTTCTTGGAGGAGAAGCGAAACGTCTTCAAAGAAAAACCAGAAAGTCCAGTTGCCTCTTGAAAGAGGTGGGGGAAGCACCTTTGGGACAACCATGACCTGGATGACTGAGAATCTCCATAGACAATTTATGGAATCTTTTGCTATCCAATTCTGTCATTAAAATGACATTTACAAACTAAAATAGGTCTAGAGGAGAATATCCAAGATGCTAAGGGGTCAGGAAGGAGAAATTTATGAGGGAGATTTGGGGTATAATTAGCCCAGGGAACAGAAGACTTTCTGGAGACATGATAGCTATCTTCAAGTACCGAAAGGGCTGTTGTGTAAAAGGTGCAGCAAAGCTGTTAAGAGTTGTTACAAAAGAGAGGACAAGAAATAACGGTTTTAAACTGTAAAAACTAGAGTTCAGATGGACATTGGAAAACAATTCTAGTGGTATGAGTTGTTTAACAGTGGAACAGACATCTCTGGAGGTGATGGGTTCTCCTTCACCGTTAAATATGAGCAGAAGTTGGCTGGCTTTTTGTTTTTGATGCTATAGCAATGGATTCCTTCACTAAGCAGGGTGGGTTGGATTAAATGATCCACGAGATATTTTTCAACACTTACAGTCCATAAGTTGTTTTTTAACGTTTACAAAAATTCTATGATTATTTCTTATATTCTGCAATAGAGAGAGATATAGCTGGCTGGAATGAGCTGGTTGGCTGCCATATATACAGATTGTTCCTTGGCCATTACCACTGTTACCAATTTTAATTTTTTAAAATTCCAGAATTTGCAGCCAATAGGAGCATAAGGGTGTGCGGAATATGTTCAAATTAAAAACAGGACCAGAAGGCAGGACAAGAAGCAATGGATGGAAACTAATCAAGGAGAGAACTAAGGAGAAATTTCCTGACAGTTAGAACAATTAACCAGTGGAACAACTTGCCTCCAGAAGTTGTGGGTGCTCCAGCACTGGAGGTTTTTAAGAAGACGTTGGACAACCATTTGTCTGAAATGGTATAGGGCAGTGATGGCGAACCTTTTTTTGCTCGGGTGCCAAAAGGGTGCGCACGTGAGCGTGCCCACACCCATAATGCAATGCCGTCCCCCCGCGCATGCGAGCACAACCCCCCCCGTGCTGCCCGCCCCCGCGCATGTGCACAGACCTCACTGAAGCCTCCGGACTTCTGGTAGGCCCGTTGTGCCGTTTTTCGCCCTCCCCAGGCTTCAGGAAAGCCCCCGGAGCCTGTGGATGGCGAAAAACGGGCCCAACGGGCCTACTGGAAGTTCGGAAACGAACCTGAAGCCTGGGGAGGGCGAAAACAGCCTCCCCCCGCCCTCCGGAAGGCCAAAAATCAGCTGGCCAGCACGCACATGAGCGCTGGAGCTGACATAGGGCAACGCCTCGCGTGCCCTCAGATATGGTTCCGCGTGCCACCTGTAGCACACGTGCCATAGGTTCGCCATCATGGGTATAGGGTTTCCTGCCCGAGCAGGGGGTTGGACTAGAAGACTCCAAGGTCCCTTCCACCTCTGTTTTCTGTGAAGTAATGGGTTTTGCATCATAAAACTGTGATGTACATTTTGCCACCTGCCTTCCCTCTCTACCCCAACCTCCAATGCCTGTGAATAGTTGAAACTGAATATATCAGGCAATCATCCAACTGGGGAAGGTTTATGTGAATGGGATATTTGTTATCACTTTAATTAGACTGCTATTGCATTGGTTCATATGCCCAGAAATATTAGCTAGAAGAACATACATGTGAATGGATGTGAGTTAATGTCAAAGAATACATTTTATATATCAAAATTAATTTGCAAAAGAAAGCTCAGGACCATATTGGTTGGAAACATGCAGAAGAGGCCTTCATCATGCAGTGAATAGACAATGACTAAGATGATGTTAATGATATCAAAATCATACATTCACTGTTTGACTTCTGAAGTTAAAGGCTATTCTAGGTAGACCTTTTGCTTGTTATTTTGAGTATTTTTAACCTTGTCTGCTAGAGCAGAAAATACTGGGATTTTAAAAAGTTCTGTCCAATCCAATTTCTTGCTCTATTTCTCTTCAGCATAAAGATGCATGCATCCCAACATGACGTGTTTGAATTTCTTCATTGTTAAAAAAATTGCTAGTACACATAAACGGGCTATGCCTTTCCTATCATGTTCCTTTCATAAAAGTTAATCATTACTATAAATGATGGGATGGTTGAATAAGAGTATCTAGTACTTATTAGGCATAATGTAATCAGCCCAGATGTAAGTAATCTTAAGATAAACACGAATAAAAAATATTCTTACCTCCATTTATATAATTACACAAGCTTGCTTCTGCAGGATATTGCTTAGAACACAGATAAACATACCCAACATTTTTCTACAAAGATATCTACATTTTTAGAAAGTAACTTTTGATACATCTTAGTTTTTCCTTACAGCATAGATTTCTGTGAACTACTCCTTCACAGACAACATCACAACACTACTGTCATCATGCTGATTAAATCCTTTGATCCTGCAGATGCTTGTCCTGTAACAAATAGAAAGTTGGATGGATTCATACATTCTGTGAATTGTTTGGTTTTTGCTCCGTGTGTTGTACCATAAATCCAACTTACTTAGTTATGCCTTTCTACAATATTGTGAACCCATTCTCTGTGATACATACTTTCACCAAATTGATGATGAAATATATAAAATAATTATCATATTTAATGTTTTAATTTCTATTGTTTTCTTTTAATCCAATTAAAATAATGACTATGTTTTCCTTGCAAAGTTGCCACTCTCTGCCTTTCCCTTAAGTTAAGACATTTTGCCCATGTTCTGATAGAGCAGAGACACAGATGTCAGGTTTCACACAGCACTTGGCTAGAAATCTTAGCTATAGTTTCATCTTCAGAAATTGGCTTTCTTTGCAGCATGTTCTCAGCTATGACTTGGCTAGATTAGTTTCTAGGTGCAAAGAAGAAGGCATGAAAACTGGCCCATTGTCATACACAAAAGTCAATCCCTCTGTGTAGATCCATGCCCCAGGGTTTAAACTCTAGGCTTTTTCTTCCTATCTTTCTTAATTGACAGATATTTAATTAATAATACTTTCTTAATTAACATAGCTTTGGGAGGCACCTGATTTATGTTAACCTAATGAGTCTTTCTAGCCTGGAATTTTTGCTTCCTGTCTCACCAGCTTCATTCTCTACACAGGAATGACACCAGGACAGAGTATTATTAGCCTTCCATTAACTCCTTCTCTGTTTGCATAATTCAGATATCTGGGGAGAAGTTAGTTTAGTTCTGGACAGCTCTGAGACTGTTTCAGGATAAACTAGCTCTCCCAACTTCCAGTCTGCCCACCCACACCATGTTTGAGTGGGTCATGGAGTTTGTATAAAGTACTAGTCTCACTTCTGACCCATTTAAGCCTGTCCTGCTAATGGGCATAAAAACCAAACTCAAAATAGTAATAATTACGGTAGGTAGGTAAATTCTTAAGTAGTCTCTGGTTTATGCCAGACTACTGCTAGATAATATACGGTAAGTAATTGGAATTCACTTAAGGAATCGTAGTACCAACCTGCATTATTGTCATTTAATCTCTATTATTTAGACAAAGTGATGGCTTTGGCCTTAAAGAGCAACTAAGAAGGACTTTGGGTTACTACATCTGGGCTGTATGAATCTAAATATACCTAGTATATTTACTATACCGCTAGATAACAAAGGGATAAAGAAAATATATTTTTGCCATCTAGCAGTTGTCCAGATTTTTGCAACCCAGAAGGATTAGGTCAAAAGTGGGCATGTATTTCAATAATGTTTTACTCTAGATCATTTTGAATAATTTTCTCGAGATGCCAGAGTGACTGACAGAGGATAAAAATGCTCACTAACAGACAGAGAGAAATAGAAACAAGTGGCAGCTGATTTCCACTTTTATTTCTACCTATATCTATTTTGTTGTGCAGTGGAAGGACCAGGGTGTTGTGACCCAGCGCGGCAAACCCCCAGAAAGCGACACACACACACACACTGGTTTT